>JAPXFY010000025.1:40195384-40245384 GCA_030674185.1 Monoplex corrugatus | reverse complement strand
ATACATTTTCCAACAAAAGAGGTAGTTAGCTAAAACGACTGAGAAAAAAAAATCAGAAAAATGATATGTCATTACACATAACGAAATCAAAGACTAACACCGTTAGTGAAACAGCAGAGAAGTAGGTAAGAAAGTAGTAGCATATGCTTAAAGAGCACACACACACATACATATATACATACATACATACATACATACATACATACATACATACATACATACATACATACATACATACATATGTACATACATACATACATACATACATACATACATACACACATACATACATACATATATACATACATATGTACATACATACATACATACACACATACATACATACATACATACATACACACATACATACATGCATCCATTCATCCATCCATACATACATACATACACACATACATACATACATACATACATACATACATACATACATACATACACACATACATACATGTGTACCAATTTGAAGACAAGCCAAAATTCTATTGTACGGTCATTGCGTTTAAATCTGTTTCTCCATACACACAAAAGGACAGTAAGTTACTGGTACTACAAAAGTTGTAACACACAATTCTTCTGCGCCTTGCCAAACACGTGCCATAATTCAACAGTTTGTGGAAATAGTGTAAATGTTCGTAATGCATAAGATCACACGAGCACATGCACATACCAAAGCAGAGATTTGCAATGTACATGCTAGAACAAGCTTCTGGCCATGAACTGTGCTCACCTGACGGCTTTATAAGCAACATAACTGGCCAAATAATGATACATTAAAACTGGCCTCCTCATTGTCCCATCATTGTTGTTCTGGTTGTGTCAGTATAGGATTAAGTAAATCCCTCCTTTCCCCACTTCCTTAGGGTGGTTATCCCCGTCGGCCATATCACCTGAGGTGGGTGGATGTCAACGTAAAAACTGAACCAAATCAATCTAACAATCAATCAAATAACGCAACGCAGCTACTCCACAACAAGACCTGAGTGAGTTCTAAAAAGAAACAACAATTGCAGGACTACATTAAGGTGTTGCTGCTCAGCAAGTGGCACAAAGGCTTGTAGTGTCACACTCTGTTATTGTCAGACTAACACAAAGCATTCAAACTACTAGAAGAGTATAAGAATGCTATTGCACCAGTCAGCCATGAAAAAAAATAACACATCATGAAAAGACTGATGTATTATGAGGAAGGTCGTAAAAGACAGAAATTCAACAGCAAACAACATATCAAGACAAAGCCTCCTAGATACCCCCACACTGTTGTCATAGCCATACCTTACAGAACTGCCTGCACATGTATACCACCAGCCTCTTTGCTCGACGTCCAATGATAAGATCTCGTTTGTATCAGCCTGCAAAGTCTGGTACCTGCACCAAGTGAAATGGCAACATCAATAGTGGCCATAGGTAGTGTTTGCCATTTACTTTTTGTCTGGATCCTACTGATGGACACACCAGGGCCTGGAGGTGGTGTAGGGAAGGATTTGGCATTAAAGCTGTCCTTGAAACAAAATGCTTTGGTGGGGGGATTCATCATGGTTTGGGGCATGGGTGGTCTAAGAGCACACCACAGAACGCCTTTCTGCAACATAGCTGAGAACTCAAAATGTGACCACTACCAAGTGGAGATGTCACCACAACTCCTGGTGATTCCAGCCCCTTCAACAGATGAGACCACCTGCAGTCTTCCAACAAAAAGGACAACATCATGAGCGCATATGGAATTGTCTCAGTGCGATGAATCCCTTCTTGATCGAACTCCAAACTCCAAACTGTGATCAGTCCAGAGTGAACGTATTTCTTTAGGCTGCTATTGTCAACAGAATGCAGTGGCTCACAAACCACACTGGTTCCATGTGTGTTTGTGCATGATCTCTGTTAACTGTTGTGTATGTATACATTGGCCTGAAACGAAGCTGGTACCTTCAATATTTGAGGAACGTTTTTCTGTTGTTAAGTTCAATAATTTCTTGACAGGACTTCCATTAAGAAAAAAAGAGAATATAAAAACGAGTTGACGAGAATATGAAAACGATTTGACTTTTCCTTTTATCATTTAATTTCTTACTTAGTTGCTTTGTTTAGTAAAAAGATATTCTTGATATATTCTATTGTTTCTGCAGGATGTTCAGCATGTCTTTTGCGAATCATTCAGCTACAGAGAAGCTGATAGAATCAGACACTGATCTAGAAACTATCCCGGTGTATCGGCTGTCTTGGTCACTGTGGAAATTATGTCCTCCCATCATCATTGTCTTGGGAACGTTCGGCAACGTCATGAATATCGTCATCATGAGCAGACTGACGTCAGGAGAATCTACCATCAATATGTTCTTCATTGCTATAGCTGTTGGAGATCTGCTGTTATTGTATGCAGGTAACTTATAACACATTCACTTTATTTAATCATAATCAGATTTCTTTCTTTGTTTACGTGTTTGATTTCTAATTTAACTATTTATCTATCTCTTTGTCTTCTGGAGATTGTGCGTTAGAAAGTTCCTCTTTTCTGCTACTCTCTTTGTTTCTGCCTTGTGTATTTGCTTTCTGTCATCTCTTGATGTCATTTTCTGCCTTGCTGATTCATTCACCTATTTGTGTGCTATAAAGCGTTACATATTTTCTCTTATGATTGATAGTTGTGTATTGACTGCATTTTTGGTGCCATGGAAATGTAACGTGCAGGAAGTAAGGTTAGGTATTTCAGGCCAGTTTATGTGTGTGTTTGTATCCTTGGTTATGTTTATATTTGCATTCAAGTTTTTAACCCCCTGGTGATAAATTGGGCGGAATGGTCAATGCCTGGGCCGCATCCTCAGATTATGTGTGCGAACGCATTGATATGCGTTTTTTTGTTGTTGTTTTTTTCGCGTACTTTTTTTTCAACGAGGTGTTTTGTACATTTTGGAATGTTTATAGCCTTGATACGGTTCTGCACAGTCGACAGAGCTTTGAATAATAAGAATAAGAAAATGAACTGTATCATTTTTGAGTGTTGCAATTGTATAGAGTTAATAATCAGCTTCCATCTGAAAGACCCAAAAGAGAAATGTCTTGTGACGTTAGAAACTCTTTCACGCCTTGATCCTGGCTTCTCTTGGTGTGCTTCTCACACTAAATCTACTTGTCTTTTTCTTGAATGCTTGTTCAGCTAACTGGTGGGGTTGCATTCTTCTTAGATGATTATGCCATTTTGTTCTATACTAATGAATATGATTGTGGACTTCTTTTGCTCCCACCATTTCTCTGGTCTTGGTATTTCTATCATGTCACGTCTGATCTTGTTGACAGCCCTTCTCAAACAGGCTTGGCCATGGCGTTGGCGATCATGGCCTTCCATCTGCTTTGATCTCTTGTTGCTGCAAGCACCTCTTCCACCCTCTTTGTCTTCACCACTCTGCAAGTCCGTCCAATATCTTCTCCCTGGGTCTGCCTGGTGCTCTCTTTCCCTCCAGCTTTCCCGTTGTGACCAGGTGCTCCAATTCACTTTTCCTAATAAAATGGCCATAAATTTTGCCTTTTCCCAATCTTCCTTATGAATGATCTTCTTGAGTCTGCCTCCATCAACACTGTCTCGTTTGTTTTCTTTGCTGTCCATGGAACTCTCAACATTCTTTTTATAAACCACATCTCGGCTGCCTCAATCTTTTTCTGGCTTTGTTTGTTGACTGTCCACGCCTCACAACCGTATAACAGTATTGGTTCTATATAACATTCAAAAACTCTCTTCCTGATGTTGATTGATAGACATTTGTTGGTAAGAATGCTTTTATCTTCTTGAATGCTGTTTTGGCGTGGCCATTTCTGCTGGGTATTTCTGATGTGCATCTGCCGTCTGGTGAAAAGATCGTTCCCAGGTATTTAAACTTATCAACCTGTCTCAAGGTTGTGCCGTTTGCTGTTATTTTGCAGGAGGGATTTCATGTTTTTTACTGATCACCATGACTTCAGTCTTCCTGCTGTTTAGTTCCAACCCCTTACCTTTGCTATCTATTTCTAGTATATTCACAAGGTTTTGTAGGTCCCTTTCATTTTCTGCAATTAGCAAGGTGTCATCTGCGTATCGAATGTTGTTTATCATTTTTCCTCCAACCTTTAATCCAGGGTCTTCCTCTAGGTTTCTCATGATGTTTTCGCTGTAAAGAGAAAACAGATCTGGTGACAAAACACAACCCTGTCTGACTATTCTTTTGATGTTTTGGAAAGAGCTTATATCGTTTTCTATTCTCATTGCCGCTGTTTGTTCCCAGTACACATTTCTGATTATTCGTAGATCTTTTCCATCAATATTGAGTCTTTCTATTTGGTTGATCGATTTTTTATGTCTTACCCGATCGAAAGCCTTTGTATAATCAACAAAGCATAAATATATATCCTTATTCATCTTGATTGACCTCTCTATGGTAGCTCTTAGGATGTATATGGCATTAATAGTTCCTTTCCATCCCACAAATCCACATTGTTCATCTGCTATTTCTCTTTTGATTCTATTCCTTGTCCTCATCATGATTGTTCTTAATATGATTTTTGTTACATGACTCATCAAACTGATTGTGCGATGGAGTTCGCATTCTATAGCCCCTGTCTTCTTTGGAAGTGCAATGAAAATTGATTTTGATATATCTTTGGGGATTTGTCCAGTGTCATAAATTTCTGTTATTTTTTCAATACCAAATCCATCCAGTGCTTCAATCATCTCTGTAGTAATGTTGTCTGGTCCTGGGGCTTTTCCTGGTTTCATCTTTTTCAATGCTGCTCTGACTTCATCTTTCATTATGGGTGGTCCTTCAATGTTCTTTCTTATAATGTGCTCTTCGTTTCTGTCATCTTCAAAAAGGTCTCTAATGTACTCTCCCCATCAGTCTAACACTTTGTCTTTTTCCATGAGAAGTGAACCATCCTTCGAATTTAAGCAACCAGTTGATGTGCATGCATTTTTCCTGTGGACAATTTCTTCAATTCGTGTGTACATACCCTGAGGATCCGTTTTGTGTCAGTCTTCTATTTCTTTGCATTTTGTTTTCAGCCAAGCTTCCTTAACTTCATTGCACCTATTCTTGATTTCGTTGTTTATCTTCCTGTATATCTCCTCGTTTCTCTTTGCCTTCCTCCGTTCCTCCATCAAGTGTAATTTTTTTTGTCATCCAGTTCTTTTTTGCTTTTCTGTCTACTTCAGGTATTTCTTCACAAACTTCATTGATCGAATTTCTCAGCTTTGTCCATTGTTCCTCACTGTCACTAATGTCTTCCAGAGCACTGAATTTGTTTTGAACATGTACGTTATTTTTTTTACGTATCACTTCATCTGTCTTTAACAGTCCAAGATTTAGTTTGATGTTGCTTTTGGTCTGTTTCCTTTTCCTAAATTTCAGCCTAAATCTTCCCACTACAGGATCGTGGTCGCTGTTGCAGTCTGCGCCTGGTAGTGTTTTTGCTGACAGTAAAGAGTTTCTAAATCTTCTATTAATCAGGATGTAGTCAATCTGAATTTTGGTATTACCTCCTGGACTCATCCAAGTCCATTTTCTTCTATTAGGCTGCTCAAACCAGGTGTTTCCTACTATGAACTCATTCATCTGTGCCCATTCTACAAGTTTCCCTCTCCTCTTATTTTGTGTACCAAGGCCATGAGGTCCAACTATATCCTCCACACTATCCTGTCCCACTTTAGCATTAAAATCTCCCATTATTGCTGTAAATTCTTGTCATTTACATTGGGCCTTGGCCATCTCTAATACTTCGTAGAAGTTGTCGATGTCTTCCTATAATAATAATAATAATAATAATTACAATATTTATATAGCGCAAAATCTTGATAAAATCAAATCTAAGCGCTGAAGCAGACACACACGTAAGCACGCACGCACGCACGCACGCACACACACGCACGCACACACACACACACACACACACACACACACACACACACACACGCATGGCTATAAATGGGGAGAAAGAAAAAAAGCAATAAAAGCAAGAATAAAAGCAATGGAAAATTATAGAGAGCATAGCATATACAATTATATTATAACCATGTGATTCCCTCCGAGCGGAGACAGGCTGCAGAGGGGGGGGGGGGGGTTGAGTGAGGTTAGGATTTTATGCGGAGGAGAAAAGGTGAGTTTTGAGAGCGGACTTGAAGGAGACAAAAGTAGGTTGCTGACGGACTGAGAGAGGAAGTTTGTTCCAGGAGAGTGGACCAGAAACAGAGAAGGCTCGTGGACCATAGGTATTGAGCTTAGTGCGTGGAAAGCGAAAAGTCAGAGGATCGGAGGCAGAGCGGAGGGTACGTGAGGGAAGATAGATCTCAAGTAGGCTCGACAGGTAATCGGGGGCTGCGTTATTGAGGCTTTTGTAGCACATGGTGTCTAGTTTGTACTGTATGCGCTTTGATACAGGGAGCCAGTGAAGTTGTGCCAGGAGAGGAGATATGTGGTCAGCTTTTTTCTTTTTGAGTACAAGGCGTACAGCATTGTTTTGAATGCGCTGTAGGATGTGAATGGTGGAGGCAGGAAGACCAGACAGGAGTGAATTGCAATAGTCAATGCGAGACATTATGAAGGAGAGAACGAGTTTTGCAGTTGTTTCGACAGAGAGATACTTCCTGATCAGCCTTATACGATGGAAATGATAGTAGCAGGATCTGGCAGTTTGAGAAACAAAGTTGTTCATGGAGAGGGTAGAGTCAATGCAGACACCAAGGTTTTTAGCTGAATCAGAAATTGGGACTGATGTGTTACATAATGGGAGAGAAAGAGGAGGCAGCTGAGAAAGTTTCTGACGGGTGCCAATGAGGATAGCTTCTGTTTTGTCGTCATTAAGCTGAAGTCTATTGTGAGTACTTGCGGATGTTGGTGCATACACCTGAATGATGTTGATATCAAATGGCCTGCCTCCCAATTTAACCAGCAAAACTCTGTCGGACACAGCCCAGTATCTCCTAACTGCTTTTGATTTGTCACTGTCCATTACGATGCCTGCTCTTCTTTCATGTGCGTTTCCACCAGAATGTATTACTGTATACTCTCCTGATGTTATTATGCCTGACCCCATCCATCTCACTCCCCTAGTTCTAAAATACTAATGTTAATCCTTTCCATCTCCATTTTGATATTGTCTAATTTACCTTTTTGCAACAATGTTCTAATGTTCAATGTTGCGATTTTGGTATTTTTTCTGAGGTTGAGGTTGATTGCAGTAGCTTGCTGACGGTCTGGTGTCACCTGCGCAGTATGACGGTCCCTGCCAGACGTTGTGATCTTCTAAGCGGAATCTGGTGTTGATTGTCTGAAGATGTCTTCAACTTCTGACTACGCCTGGTTTGTGGACAAAGTATTCTCTTACGTTGAACTCATAGTCTTCAGTGTTTTACCTTTTATTTGCCTGTTAGTAGGGAACAGTGCTCTGGCTTCATCATTGATCAGGTCTACGCGACGGGTTCATGAAACAATGACTGTTGGAAATTCTGTGAATATTACTAAGCGAGAAAAGGAAACGTATTCAGTGACTATCACTGTATTTGTTGTGTCTTTAACCTTTGTTGTTTTGACTTTACCGATATGCGTCTATTTCACGTTATTTCAGTTCAAAGATCTTAGTGGCATGTCGAATCGAGATAAGGCCACCGTCTACCTGTTCTTCACGATAAGTCATCTGATGACTGGCACCAACAGTTCCGTCAACTTCTATCTCTACTGTCTTACAGGTCGCAGGTTCAGGGAAAAGTTTGTGAGAATCGTAAGATGCAGATCAATTAAAGAATCTTCAAAATTTTCATAAGTGTATTACGAAATGTTTTTTGAGATGGCGATAATAGTGATCATCATCATCAGGTGCCTTGCTGCATGGTGTTTGCGATCATGGACTTCCATCTGTCTATCTCTTGTTGCCGCAAGCATCTCTTCAACCCTCTTTGTGTTCAGCCACTCTGCAAGTCCGTCTGGTATCTTCTCCCTGGGTCTACCAGTGCTCTCTTTCCATTTAGCTTTCCCATTGTGACCAGGTGCTCCAATTTCCCTTTCCTCATAAAATGGTCTGTAAATGTTGCCTGTCTTTTCCTAATCTTCCTTATGAATGAGCTTCTTGTGTCTGCCTCCATCAAGACTGTCTTGTTTGTTGTCAAACCATCCATCCCTAAGCAACATACAGTCTCAACATAATCTAAAAACTGAACATTTCCACAACGAGAGAAATGGCCCCAGCCTTCCACCAGACTGTCACACCTTATACATGAAATCAAGAAATCAGTATGACATCACATGCACATTCATTACATATGACAAAAATTGCCCATCAATCCATTTTTCAGTTACAAAGCACGACAATGACAGTTCATCACAAGAATAACATCATCATGAGTACGAATGAAGACCGAATCCAAATTCTTCTCTCACTACATCACACTCCCTACACACATTAAACACACATACATACAGACAGACATACACGCGCGCATGCATCCGCACACCCACATACACACACATGCTCACGCGCGCGTACGCACACACACACACACACACACACACACACACACACACACACACACACACACAAACACACACACAAACACACACACACTCACACAGAGGATCTACGTACCTACATAGTTTTGTTTGTGTGTGTGTGTGTGTGTGTGTGTGTGTGTGTGTGTGTGTGTGTGTGTGTGTGTGTGTGTGTGTGTGTGTGTGTGTGTGTGTGTGTGTGTTTTTCTTATTCCGTATCGCTTACTGTGTTGGAGTTCATGGCTCTTCTGAAGGCCTCATCAATATTCATATGAATGTTCAATTTTAATGTCACTCCATTTTTTAATTTTGTAAATACTCTGCCATTCACAGTCCACGATGCAAGTGTGGCAGAATGTTTATATGCCACAGTGGACAGTTTATAATTGGCGGCTGTCAGGTCTTCGCTGATGACAATACCTTTGTTTTTGGGTTTTTTTTGTTATTTGCAATTATTTTGTCCCTTATTTTTCTGTCAAAAAATCTTACCAGAATGGGTCTTGCCTTTTGCCCATTTCGTGGGCCTGTTCTGTGTGACATTTCTATGTTGCGGGTTTTGTTTTGTTTTTTTTTGTTTTTTTGTTTTTTTGTTTGTTTGTTTGTTTTTATCCTCGTTTTGGCCTCTGTGAAGCCTTCCATTTTCTGTGAGAATACTGCCAATGCATTTGATTTCACATATGTGTTTTAGTCAAGTGCCGGCCATTGATGTTGATACTCAGGTAGCCTGACGTTCTGCTGACCTTCACCATCTCTGGTTTGCTTACTTTGATCCTCATGGTGTAAATTTCACAAACAGCGTACAGATTGGTTGTGTTCCTGTGGTCATTCTTCCTTTTTCATGTGCTAGGCTGTATCTGTCTGCAAGCAGCTTCTTGTTTACATTTACTAGGTCTGGGTTTGTTTTTCTTGTGATTTTGTCTAAAGTAGGCTCTTTCAAGGCTAAGGTTTCGGGTGTATTTATTCAGATCAAAACAAACAGAACGACATGTGACTTCCCCATCTTAGATTCCTTCCATGGTGCAAGTTATGCCCCAAGTATGTACCACATATCTCCCATCGTTAAAACAGCTAATTATTCTGCAAAAAAATATATGAGTCATGGGTCCGACCTGCATTTAGACCATACTATTTTGCATACCACTTAAGTTAAATGTCATCGTGGCATAATGGTCACTGACTTCAGAATTTCTGACTCAAAAGATCATGTCCTTTGAATCAGCCAAGCCAAAACAACATTCAAGAAGGTGGAAAGCATTCTTAACGACAAATGCCTATCAATTAATATCAGGAAGAGAGTTCTTAAATGTTGTATAGAACCAATACTGTTGTACGGTTGCGAGGCATGGACAGTCAACAAGCAAAGCCAGAACAAGATTGATGCAGCCGAGATGTGGTTTCTAAGAAGGATGTTGAGAGTTCCATGGACAGCAAATAAAACAAACGAGACAGTATTGATGGAGGCAGACACAAGTAGATCATTCATAAGGAAGATTAGGAAAAGGCAGGCAACATCCATAGGCCATTTTATGAGGAAAGGGGAATTGGAACACCTGGTCACAACAAGAAAGCTGGAGGGAAGGAGAGCACCAGGTAGACCCAGGGAGAAGATGCTAAACGGACTTGCAGAGTGGCTGAAGACAAGGAGGGTGGAAGAGATGCTTGTGGCAACAAGAGATAGAGACAAATGGAAGTCCATAATCGCCAACGCCATGTGGCAAGGCACCTGATGATGATGATGACGTACAGTTTTCACTTATGCTAGACATGACCTAGGGAACTAGCCCACTCATAGATTTGTACACAGAATTAAGGCTTCTGCCATGATCAATTTAGATCTTCTCCACCACATAACACCAGTGGCATCAGTGCATACGCAATTCATTTTGAATGCACAGATACTTGTTCAGAAACTACAGCTGAAACTAAAACTTAAGAAGTTACATTTAGTAATAACTTTTATCGGTGCAATGCTTTGATTTTGTCCGTATCAAGTCCGTCTATTAACAGGTCCATTTGCACAATGGATAGAGCACATGCTTGCCATTGTACTTCGTGACACACACTCCACTCAGTACTATCTCCACTTCTGGTTGGCTTCCTGTGTTACAACCACAGTCAGCTGGCTGTTGGTGTGTGTGACACTGCAGAGAGCACTTTCTGTCGTCTGGCCTCACCACGTCCACCGTGTTTGTAACAGGAGAGGAGTTGTGATCACAATCGTTGGTGTCACCATTTTCATAATCAGTCTGTATTTTCACTGCTTGTATTGTATTCCTGTTGTGATCTCCTCAACAGAATCTGGTGTTGATTGTCTAAAGATGTCTTCAACTTCTGACTATGCCTGGTTTGTGGACAAAGTGTTTATTTATGTAGAACACATGATGTTCAGTCTGCTGCCTTTTACTTGTCTGTTAGTAGGGAATACTGCTCTGGCTTCATCACTGATCAGGTCTACGAGGCACGCTCGTGAAAACATGACACTCAGATTCTGTGAACATCAGTAAGCCAGAAAAGGAAACATATTCATTGATTATCACTGTATTTGTTGTGTCTGTGACCTTTGTTGTTTTGACCATACAGATATGTGTGTATTTCATATTACTTCAGTTCAAAGATCTTAGTCGAATCAAGACAAAGCTGATGTGTATCTGTTTTTCATGGTTAGTTATCTGATGTCTAACACCAACAGTGCTGTCAACTTCTATCTCTACTGTCTTACAGGTTGCAGATTCAGGGGAAAGTTTTTGAAAATCATGAGCTGCAGATCAATTAAATGGTCTTCAAAATCTTCATAATTTTATCATCTAATGTTGTTGTAATGATAACAATAGTGATAATAATAATGATAATGATAGTGAAAAAAATGTAATGTTGTTGTAATGATAACAATGGTGATAATAATAATGATAATAATAGTGATAAAAATCTAATGTTGTTGTACTGATAACAATGGTGGTAAAAATAATTATCATAATAATGTTAATAGTAACAGTAATAATGATAATAATTCATAATGATAGTCCATCATTTGAAAGTGCCCCAAGCACTTCACAAGGCATGAAAGACAAAGGAAACACACGTAAAGCAAATACATATCAACTGCTACCATTGTGATGAAACAGACTAACTATGATAATACAATGCTACAGAAACAATGAAAACTAAAAACATACTGCCAACTGCACATGTCAATCAGTCGGAAAATCTCTCTCTCTCTCTCTCTCTCTCTCTCTCTCTCTCTCTCTCTCTCTCTCTCTCTCTCTCTCTCTCTCTCTCTCTCTCCCTATCTCCCCCTATCTCTCTCTCTTTCACACACACACACACACACACACAAACACACACGCACACACAAACACACACACGCACACACACACACACACACACACACACGCACACGCATGCACAAACAAACACACACATGCACAAACACGCACACACACACACACACACACACACACACACACACACACACACACACACACACACACACATTACGTCACCAAATGTAATTATATTCGAATCGTATAGGCTTGATCTAGCAAATGCTTGTGGATCAGTCCCACGCAAGATAATTCATTTGGCTCTGTATATGTATCAGGTCCCGTGAAACAATCGAAAAATGCTGGGAAAATGTATTTTCATTGCTTTTCAATACAGTTCTCTACAGAGGATATCTTGAAGGCAGCAACGAGAGCAAGTCAGTTCCAGCAGACCTCTAAGATGGGTATAAAATGCTCCCTCTAAAAAAGCCTCCATATATGACACAATAGTCCTTTCCAGGAAGACAAAAAACACACAAAATGCTGAATCAGTTAGAAGAATTAGTCGCTTATCCAGGATGAGTTTCATACCAAAGAAATCATGGAGCTTCTCATTGCAGAATGGAAGAGTAATCACAAATTTAATGTTTACTGTATCCAGCCAAGCTATTGCTATTCTAGCAGTGACAGAAGATCAGTCAAGAGCCTTGGAAGGTGGTATGACGGCCTCCTGAAAGATGTAAAAAAATGCTAAGGAAGCCAAGCAAGCCTGCAAATGATAGACAAGTGAGGCCTCTTTGGCAGATACAAAGTATGGTGCCTGCAGTCCATGCTGATTCCAAAGCTCCCCTGGCCTCTTCTGATACATAGTACCAGCGCTAGCTTAGTGGAATCGATGGAGGCCAAACTCAACAGGTACACAAGGCAATGTCTTGGTGTCCCATCTGGTCTCATTGATACTGCACTCTGTCATAGCCAAGCAAAGCTGAAGCTGTCCCTAAAAGCCATCGTCATCGAGTGCAAGGTGGGAAAGATCAGGCTTATAAGCATGGTTGATGACTCAGGAAACAAGGTTGTGAAATAAGTCCAACCCAATCTGAAGATTGGCAGAAAATGGAAAGTCCAGGAGGCAGTGGATTAAGTGAAGGACAGTCTCAAGATCATAGAAGTAACTGGTCATGGTCATACAAACAAACAGACAGGAACTGGGATCAACAAAAATGGAATGGGGTTCAAAGGCCAAAGGGAGACATGATGATACAAAAGATTAAAAGAGAAGAGGATGTAAACAAATTCGAGAAGACATTCCATCAAGGCCAACACGCCAAACGTATTTTCTGGAAAAAGGTGACGACTTCGTTAACCTGCCCCTGCTCTCAAGAGAACCAGACAGCTGAACACATTATTTCAGCGTTGTCGCCTCTATGAAGAGGAGAAACAAGAGATTTGGCAGCCTTCAAATACTCTGACCACAAAGCTCCATGGCAACTGGCAGGAACTGGGAAAAAAGGGCACATTTTTGCCGGATGTGACTGACGATGTGGATGGCGAAACCCCAAAAAATGATAATGAGAATTCAATTATAACCAGTCGCCTTGTTGTGGTGGTTAACGCAACAGACTACCGAATAGAAGGTAGTGGGTTCGAATCCCCATCAGGTCCTATAAAATCACTGTGGGATGTTTTGTCTCTAACCGGCTCCTACCCAAGTAGGGCGTGCTATGGGCTCATTAGGAAGACTGGGGTCACACAGTCGAGTCTCATCTACTTTACGAATACGTCATTTAGGGTGTTGTTCAAATCTTCTGACCAACACCGCAGATGTCTGTATATCTCGGGTCTGGTTGACACCAAGATATTTTATTACAATAAGCGTGGAGTACATCCCTATCACGCAGTCTCAGTCTCATAATTATCATCCTCATCGACATCATCATCATCGCATTGTTAAAAAAAATAATAGTAACCTGCCACGGCTTCTGTGGCCATTAAAGTGACGTAGAAAATAGGGCGAGAAAAAAAAAGGTGAGCACAAAGGTGACCTCCCTGAATGCGATGATCCTTAAAAATGTCAATCATGGCTAAAGGGAAGCAAGTGTGGCAGAGACTAAATGACTAACTCGCTTAAGATTGTCATCATGCAATTTTCGTGGGTGGCGAGGTTATGTATACTGACCACTGTAAGGAAATGTTTATTGCTCACTATCAGTAAAAGTGAACCATTGTCATGGCATCACGCAAACAAAATAATAAAAGTGATTTAATTCAACCTTTTGAAGACAAGTTTATGGACCAAGTAGACTGATACCCTGATTTGGATAGCAGAAATTCACCAGGTTGTCAAAAGGCAAAAAAACAAAATCAACAAAAAAAAGGATGAAGGGATGGGTGAGCGTTGTTTCCTGAATGTATTTCTTAACTGACATTTGCATCCGTCAGACAGATAGAACAGAAAACAACGAATTCTAGTGTGGGTGGTTGGAGTGAATTATTGTTTTTCAACATATTGTCAGTCATGGAGAAAAGAAACACAGTAGAAGAGCAGTTGAAAAACACAGGTTTTCAGTTGCGTCCATAAATAATATACATGCCTATTGAAGTACTCTTTTTCATTTACTGTCTTAGACGTGTTCATCGTGTTGTTGTATTAGTTCCATTATAATCTGCCTTGGCTGTAACTAAACAACAAAACTGCCGCCTTTCTTAAAATGATATTAATGAAATTTTTGATATCAAAACAGCTGACCTTTTCTTGGCTCAAGAACCGCTCTCACCACCAAATGAAATAACCAAGAAAGACATGCTTTTAACTCGGAGCAAAGGAATCTGGACATTAAGGAAGCCAAGTCACTTGATATGGCAATCAATCCATGGCCAGGTCGCATGATATAGCATCAGCACGTGGCTAAATCAGGTCACATGATATGACATCAGCATGTGGATGTAGTATCAGTACAAACCCGGTACATATATACCATAGAACACTCATAACACCTAAGTTCAGTACATGTGTACACCAATACGCTGGCTGACTCTGTATATATCAGCATGTGGATGTAGTATCAGTACAAATTCAGTACATGTATACCATACAGCACTCTAACAGCTACGTTTCAGTACATGTGAACTCCAATACGCTGGCTGATTCTGCACCGTCAAGTAGCAAAGTGGAATAAGGTTTTACATATACGAAAAAAGAAGAGATTTTAACCTCTCAAAAAATTCTGAGCTTACCACATTATGCTTTGTGGCTGCGTCTATGCTAGCTGAATGGGTAGCGCAAACTGTGTTGGGTTTGAGAAATTCTACATGGGAGATAACTCCGTGACTCTCAAGAGTTATGTTACTTACTCTCAAATAAACAAGAAAATTTACATTATGTGTTACATTTTCTGCTGAATTCACTGAGTGTTGTACATGACTGGTAAAACCCTTTTTACTTCTCGCCATATCCATCTATTTTCTTTCTGCAGGAAGCTGATTCGCTGAATGAGGGAATGAAAGATTTACACAGCAATGAGATGACGATGGTGATGATGGAGATGATGATGGTGATCGTGATGATGATGGTGTATTATGATGATGATGATTTAAGTGTGTCCGCATGCATTTGTGTGTGTTCGTGTGCGTTTGTGCGTGTGTGCGTTTGTGTATGTATGTCAGTGTGTCAGTGTGTGTTTGTGTCTCTGTGTCTGTGTGTGTGTGCGCGCGCACGCGCGCGTCTGTGTGTGTGTGTGTGTGTGTGTGTATGTGTGTGTGTGTGTGTGTGTGTGTGTGTGTGTGTGTGTGTGAGTGAGTGAAGGGGTTCGAGAGATGGAGAGATAAGGTGTGTATGTGTGTGTGTGTGTGTGTGTGTGTGTGTGTGTGTGTGTGTGTGTGTGTGTGTGTGTGTGTGTGTGTTGTGTGTGCGTGGGGATATATGTGTGTGTGCGAGTATTTATGTGTGTGTATATATGTGTGTGTGTGTGTGCGCGCGCGCGCGCGTGCGTGTATGTGAGTGTTTGTGTGTGTGTGTGTGAGTAAAAGAGTAAGAGAGAGGGACAGAGAGATGTGTGTATGTGTGTGTGTGTATGTGTGTGTGTGTGTGTGTGTGTGTGTGTGTGTGTGTGTGTGTGTGTGTGTGTGTGTGTGTGTGTGTGTGTGTGTGTGTGTGTGTGTGTGTAAAATGTCCTAGGTATGTTTATTCTATTTCATGACCACTAATATTATTGAATTTAATTAAGGTGCTCTTTTTCTTTTTGTAAGCATTTCCGGAAAAGGAAAAATAATAGATGCAACCCCGGGTGTACTCAACATTGACTATGAATGTACTCGTTTCGTCTTTCTGTTTAGTTTGTTGGTTTGTTTTTGTGTACAGTTTATATGCCTTTCCATCATTCGTTTTGTAGTATTCGTTTATTCATATACTGATCTCTTCACCTGTTGTATCAACATATTAAATCAATTGATTGAATACAGATTCATAAATCAGACTAAACTTGTGGATACAATATCGTTCGTGAATTTATAAACTATTCTATTAATTCTACACAACACATTCATGTGTGTGTGTGTGTGTGTGCGTGTGTGTGTGTGTGTGTGTGTGTGTGTGGTGTGTGTGTGGGTGTGTTGTGTGTGTGTGTGCACGTGCGTCTGTGTTTGTCTGTGTGTGTCAGCATGCGTATCTGTGTCTATTTATTTGTGCATACGCGCGCGTTCCTACGTATGTGTATGTGTCTGTTCATGTGTCTGAGTTGTTGTTTTTTATTGTTGTTGTTGTTGGTGGTGGTGGTAGTGGTGTGTGTGCTCGCGCGCGCGCGCGTGTGTGTGTGTGTGTGTGTGAGTGTCTGTGTGTCTGTGTGTGTACAGGTGTGTGTACAGGTGTATGTGTGTACAGGTGTGTGTGCATGTACGTATGTAGTTGCGTAGATGTTAGGGTGGACTCGTGGGAAAGGGGATATGGAAAGTTATAGCGGAAGAGGAAATATCTGAAAAAGGATATTGGTATGCTTTGAGCATCTTTCGTTTATTTGTCTGTTCGTTTGCTTGGCTCTTCATATTGATAGTCTTTCAGCTCCACCTCTCTCTCTCTCTCTCTCTCTCTCTCTCTCTCTCTCTCTCTCTCTCTCTTTCTTTCTCTCTCTTTCTCTCTTTCTCTTTCTCTCTCTCTCTCTCTCTCTCTCTCTCTCTCTCTCTCTCTCTCTCTGTCTGTCTGCATCTGTCTATGTCTGTGTTTCTCTCTCTTTCTCTCTCTTTCTCTCTCTCCCCTCCCTCCCACCCTCTCTCGACATACACATAAAATTCAGAAAACACGCCTCCGACGTTAAAATCGAAGAACAAGTCTTATTCGTAAGCTATATAAATCGACATACTTTTCAACATCATTAGCCACAAGGTAAAAGTTTCACGTACAGAATTCGCAGTTAGACGCAGGCTTCTATTCTTCTGTTTCCTCATCAGATCGTTCCCAGGTGGAGTTGGTTGGTTGGTTGGTTAGTTAGTTGCTTGCTTGCTTGCTTGCTTGCTTGTTGGTTTGATCGGTTGGTGGGTTGGTGGATTTGTTTGTTTGTTTGTTTATTTGTTTGTTTGTTTGTTTGTTTGCTTGCTTGTTTGTTTGTTTGGGGACTTTTTTGTCTTCTTTTTTCCTGTATTCCCCTCCGTCTCCGTTTCTTTACAGTTCCCTGGAAGACTGATTCAGCAAGGCCATTGAATCTTGTAACGTATCCATAGCACATAGTTCTCTTTTCTTGATTGAATTCAGCGGATCTTCATATGATCCAATGTACTATGTGATGGACTGGCGAACTTGGTCATTGGTAACATGATGAATGTACCTGATCTTAAGTAGCATGCCATAATATCTCGTTTACATGGCTTGGGTTTGTCTTTTCAAATCCGCTGTGAAGGTCTTTGTTTCAAACGAATACAGAAAGATAAAGTATAACGGTGCAGGTAAGAAAACCTGCTGTTATGATTCATGGAAATGCCCTTGTCCTGCCGTGCATGTTTCAGCTTGCTTAACTCTTCCTGTACGTTAACGGTTTTCAGACTGGACGCAGGGTTCATCTGAGACCTATTTTGGAACACGGGGTAAGGTCAGTAAAACACTTGTAGATATGTTTGTATTCAACATAGAACAAAACGGTTGTTATTGGGTTGTGCAGAATTTAATTCTAAACAACATACAGGTAATAAAATGATGATAATGTTCATTATATAAAACTTGACCTGTGAGTTTTGCATGCATACTATTTGATGCACATAATTTTTCATGCATACAGTTAGTACTAACTAAGCTCCAGCCGACCAGGTAATCCATATAGCTCCAAAGTCAAAGAAGAAAAAATATTCCTCAACATCCATTGAATGAACACAGCACCAAAAAAAAAACAGTTCATTTTTCATATAATATGAAGTTACATAACTCTGATCATTGTCAGGTCACGCACTTAAAATAACACAAAACTACTATCATTACACCACTGTCCATCCTGGGCTTGCACTGGTGTTAGTCCTACTTTGAGCAGGCCTGCCTCTATCCTTGTCACTCTCCCCCCTACAACCTACATCACCACTGTCACCAGGAGAATCAGCCGATCTGCCTTGTTCCTGCCCCAATGTGTCTGTAGATGATGTAAAAGAAACAGAACAGGAGAGGCGTGGTCTCTTTGCAGAACAAGAAGGCCCTTCACGATCGTCAACACTCGCTTCTTCTGACTCGGCACTTGATGCACTCTCAACAAAGCTATCATCACTGTCACTGGCAGCTATTTCATCATCACTTTTGTCAAAATTTCTGGAAAAGTGCGACAGCCTGAGCAGCAATGAGCCTAACAGGACGCCGACTGCCTGACGCTACGGCAACTCCACTTACGAAAGTGAAAACATATCAACAAACGAGGCGCACACACAAAGAAAACACATGGAATGACAAATCAAAATGGCTGAAAGGAAAAGGAAGTATCCGACTGTCGTTATTTGCCGTCATGCAGTTGTATGTCGTCAAATATGGAAGAAACGCAAGTACAAAGTGACGAACCGTGCTGAGCCGCAGTGAGCAGGTCGCCGGCCATTTTAAAAGTCATCCAAGCCGCTCACTGCGGCTCGTCAGACAGGAAGTATTAAAGCTGTTGTTGCCTTTGCTGCCCTGACTTGGACCACTCAGTGCCCTCCCCCAAAAACCTTCGCTGGCTTTCTATTCATGTATGGATAGATTGATACAAACTTTCAACTCTCTGTCATTTTTATTTCTCTGGAACTGTTCCTGCCTTCATTCAGCGCTCTGACGCTCAGTTGCCAGAAACGTTAAAATTTGTTGAAAGGTCCATAGTGCCATTAGTTACACCACTGAAACCTGCCGAAGACGGAGTGTGCAAACTATGCAGCAACGCAATGCCTACACACCAGTCAGTCACCGTGGCAGAGCGATTGTAGGTCAGTAAAATTGTGGGCTTTTAATTGTTCTACCATTAGAACTAATGAAAGTGTCCTGGAAGAACTTGATACCACCACAAAAACTACCATCAGACATCATCAAGAGAAGACTAAAATACAATGGCCATGTCTCATGCAGCAAGAACACAGACCTCATGGCATCCATCTTTCAAGGAAAAACACTGGCAAAAAGGAAAAAAGGCAGACCTACAATCTCATACAACGAGAACATAACCAACATTGACAAGGCAGACCTACAATCTCATACATCGAGAACATAACCAACATTAGTGGCCTAAATATTCAAGAAATTGTCCACAAAAATCAAGACAGAGCATAGCAGTCTGGAGGGAGATGGTGGTATCCAGGTGTGCAGCGGCCAACACCAAACACGGTGATGCTAACAGGTGAGACAGGTGATATCCTGATCGACTCCTACTCTGAGTTGAATGTGCCGGGAAAACTGGGACAACACGGTCGATCGAACTTCACCCAATTCAGGGATACGTCACTGATGGTGGCATTCAAAATGACTGAGCAACACCGCATGTGTCTGTATCTCTCGGGGATGGTTGAGCGCAGGACACGTCATGAAGACGCGTACAGTTCAGTCCGGTCACGCAGTCTCAATACAGAATGGAGATGCAGGTTGTTTGGGGCCGCTGTCCATGTTTGTTTGTTTTGTGTGTGTGTGTGTGTGTGTGTGTGTGTGTGTGTGTGTGTGTGTGTGTGTGTGTGTGTGTGTGTGTGTGTGTGTGTGTGTGTGTGTGTGTTTTGGTTGTTGTTTTTTTCTTTACATGTTTCTTTCTTTCTTTGGTTGGTTGGTTGGTTGGTTGATTGGTTGGTTGGTTGGTTGGTTGGTTGGTTGGTTGGTTGGTTAGCTGGTTGGTTGGTTGGTCGGTCTGCTGGTTGATCAGTTGTTTGATTGTTTGGTTGGTTGGTTGGTTGGTTGGTTGGCTGGTTAGTTGGTTGGTTGGTCGGTCAGTTACTTGCTTGCTTGCTTGCTAGCTTGCTTGATTTTTTGCTTGCTTGCCTGCTTGCTTGGCAGGTTGGTTGTTTGCTGGTTCGTTCGCTCGTTCGTTTGTTCGTTCGTCCGTTTGTTCGTTGGTTGGTTGATTGGTTGGTTGGTTGGTTGGCTCGTCCGTCCGTCCGTTCGTTTGTTCGTTCCTTCTGTGTTTGTTTCTTTGATTCTTTGCTTGTTTCTGTCTTTATTTCTTATTTTCTTTCTTTCTTTCTTTTCTGGAGATTCAGATTCTTTGAGACTCCCACGCCTGTTGCTCAAAGGGTGTCATCAGAGATTCGTTTCTCTAAATCATTTCAAATCTTTCAGGATTTCCCTCTGCAGTAGGCTGATCTATGGTGGATACAGTCTTGTTACACTGGGGTCATCACTATCATCATGTGCCCTGCTGCATGGTGTTGGTGATCATGGCCTTGCACACGAATCTATCCCCTGTCGCTGCAAGTACATCTCCCACCCTCTCTGTCCTCAGCCACCTTGCAAGTCCGTCCAATATTTTCTCCCTGGGTTTACTTCTACGCTGGATATACTCCTACGCTGTGGTAGGAGTATATTTTCATTGAATTGAAAACATAGATATAAAGCACTCCTAAGACCGAGTTCTCAAAACGTTCTTCCTCCTGACGTGTGACAAAAAGCAGTCAGGAAAAAAATCACCTGGTCAGGTATTGCTACACAGAGTTCACTTAGTGGAAAAAAAATCCACACAATATCCACTCTAAACAGTTTGAACATTTTGACAAAATATGAATTGCGCCCAGCACCATGAGAACACAAACGCAACCAACGATCAATGTATTAAATAATATTTGCAATTCCTAATCTTAACCCTTGCATCATGAATCACTCATCTGAACCATGCGTGTACGCTACTGTTGTTCTATTTTCTGATTCTGTCATATCATGCATATTATCATTGATGTATTGTTAACTAATGTTTCCATGTAGAACATTTTCTGCAAAGTGCAAAGTGTTTAGGAATTTGTCTTCCAGGATTGTGTGCTAATTGATTCTCATTATTAAGAAGATCTAGCTTTGGAAAAAAAATGAGCCAATTTAAGTATGTCGTTAAATCCTCATGTGAACCTCAAGGCGTATATCAAGAAGAACTCATATTACATCATATGAGACACGTACATGTGTACCAGATGTGACAAACCTTTATTTCACCTGAAGATGGTCTTGTGAGAGTTGCATCTGATAGTGAATTGTACAGATCAATTTAGTCTTATTTTTTAACTGTAGAAATATAAATTCCATGCGATGTATCAAAATAAAAAGCCGTGTCTCTTTGGATTTTTTGTTTTGCATCGGTGTACTCCTCACTTATTCAGTCGCACTGTCGTGAGTTCGCTCACGGCGGTGCGCACTGAAGCCAGTTCTCAACCCAGTAGTTGCGCTGAAGAAGTCGGCCGGATCGCCGATGAAAGCTACGCAGTAAGTAGCTTTTTTCACTGAGAGACAGGTTCAGCCAGATAGCCATTTTGTTTTGCTTTGTTTTTAATTTTGCTTCTTTATTCATATTTCAACATTTTTCACATTGGTGTTTCTATTTGAATCAGAAATAAACAAAAATAGGATCGGAACGTGTATTTAATAAAAGAAAACAAGGCAGGCGCAAATCGTTGGTCATCTGTCCTTTATTAGGCATAAACAAATGACAACAAACAATAACTGCACTATTGTTTCTGTTCTGTTGAGAGAAATGTACCAGGCTCAATGTTTCCACTATCTTTTAATGAAGGGGAAAACAAAGCCATTCAAAGCCTCCTGAAACAATATTCCCTCTGTGTGTGTGTGTGTGTGTGTGTGTGTGTGTGTGTGTGTGTGTGTGTGTGTGTGTGTGTGTGTGTGTGTGCATGTGTGTGGATGTGTCTGTGTGTGTGTGTCTGTGGCTGTGGCTGTGGCTGTGGCTGTGAGTGGGTGGGTGTGAGCATCTCCGTCACATTTCTGTACCTAAAACTTGTTGCATAATATTTAGTCTCCGGGCTGCCTCCCCATCTTGCTTTTCTCTAATTTGCTTCTGATTCCATAAACAAGAGATGATCCTGGGATTCACTGAAAGGAGGAGAGAATAATGAACCCATGGCATCAAACCTGGTCACAACGAAATATTAGTACAAAACAAATGGAATTCTCATTTGTCTGGGGAAGGAAATTCTCTACCAAGCATGGCATGAAGATCCACGGGACAAAAGGAGGCTGTATGAAGACTCTGATGAATGAGCACAACGCACTGCAGCAGTAGATAAGGCAGAAAACCAAAACCAGGAATCAAACCACGGTGCCAATAAATGCCACACTGACGATTCTAACGAGGAATTAGCACAGGCTCTTGAGATCAAGCGCCAGAAACTCAGTTTGCCGCCAGCAAATGCAAAACAGGAATGGGAGATGCTGGATGAAGAAATAGTCCACAAAGTATATGCACTGATAGAAAAGAGCTAGCTCCCTGGAGTACAGGCTATCTGGGATATCCTGTGTGCAAACTGTAAGGACACATGAAGTAAAAGTCATCTCCTCAAAAATCCATCCATCAGCAAGAGATGTCGAACATTCAGTAGAAAAAAAAGGAATCTCAATAAACAAATGAAGGCTGCCTGGAAATTTGAAAAGCAAACATTAGAGAAACTATGGAAAGACCTAAATGCAAAAGACACAGCCCTCAGCAAAGCAAAATCAGCAAGGAGGAGAAAGGCAAAAGGAAGAAAACCCCATAATGGCTTCTTTAGAGACAGATTCCGGCTTGCCAAGAAGTAGTTTGAGCAATCCAAACCCAGAATAATCACAGTGGACAACGACGCTATGAAACAGGATCTCTGAAAAACATATTGACTCTCAGAATGAGGCACAAAGTGCAATCCAGGGTCTTGTCCGCCTGCAGCGCCAGGGAAAATGTTTAACGACAAACTACTAGCACAGGAAGAAGAACAGAAAGTTGGTGAGAAAGTCAGAGCCAAACCGTCACATTGACCTGACGGAATACCATACCCATACCCACTGCATAAGAAATGTCCAAGTATCTTTGAGTGGCCCCACAAACTGATAAGATTAGAACTGAGAAACTTGAAGATAAGCAACCAATGGATGATAGCTGATAGAATGTACATTTAAAAAACATTCGGATAAAGCCTAGCCTAGTACAGCTATTAATGCACATCTCTGAATGCTTATGGTCCAGTGCTGTGGAGATACATGCAAATGTGTCATTACTGATTTTAAAGTATTTAGCATAAGTATCTTCATTACATTGTGCACATGTTGGGCTGCAAAGATGCTGGTACCTTTGATATTTTCCTAAGAATTTTCTGTAGCAAGCTGAACAATTTCTTTAAAAAAATCACTCTGACGTTTTTACTTTTGCCTTTGTTTGTTCATTTCTTTCTTAGCTGTTTTTCATTAAAAGATGATCTTTTGTTTGAATGTTTACCAGATTTTCTTCAGGATGTTCAGCGTGTCATTGGCAACTCAATCAGCTATGGAGAACTTGAATGTGTCAGATAGTGGTGTAGAAACTATCCCAGTCTCATCAGCTTGCTTGGTCACTGGGGAAGATTTATCCTCCCATTATCATTGTCTTGGGAACGTTCGGCAACGTTATGAGTATCGTCATCATGAGCAGAATGACGTCAGGAGAATCCACCGTCAACCTTTTCTTCATTGCCATAGCTGTTGGAGATCTGCTGCTTTTGGATTCAGGTAACTTAATCCAAAACAAGTGTGACTGCCGTGCTCAAGCAAACAGGAACCAGAAGAAGAAAAAAACACGAAAAAAGAATAAGAACGCGTATTTAATACAAGACAAGACAGGCACAAATTTTCGGCCAACTGGCCTTTGTCAAGCGTAAACACAACAACAACATCAGATACAAAAATTATGGGGGAAAGACTGAAAATTCCCTGCTGTTCTGTCCAGCCTTTTCTCCTAATTTTTGTATCTGGTGTTTGTTTGTGATCTTACACTTGACAAAGGCCAGTTGGCTGAACATATGTGTTCTGATTCTTTTTTTTGCGTTTTTTTCTGGTTTAGGTAACTGAACTATATTGCTTAATCTTTATCCATATATGTGACCTCCCAGTCAAAAGCTAGCATTTTGGGTATTTTGAATATATATATCATTGGAAAGTGTATATATATTCTGCTGATTATCTTAGTACTTGAATAAAGCTTGTACTAAAAAAATGTAGACGTTATGTATGTTTAAAGTCATTAAGTTGTATTACGGCCATTTAGAGAAAACGACCTCTAAAGTTTTTATGTCTTGTCAGCAGCATTTGACACATAGACCATAGCATCCTCATAATGCGGTTGCGTACCACTTTTGGCTATTCTGGAATGGTTCTGGACTGGTTTACCTCCTATTTGACTGGCCGTACCCAGTCTGTTGTCATTGGCCACAAATCAAATCCATCTGTGCTGAAATGTGGTGTCCCACAAGGTTCTGTCTTGGGACCTGTCCTGTTCACTATGTATACACAACCTCTCAGCACTATCATTCATCAGTCAGGTCACTCATACCACTTCTTTGTGGATGACTCACAGCTGCATAGCTCCTCTGCCCCATCAGATTTTCGACGCTCTTGCGTGCAGTCTGAGAGATTGTATAGAGGATGTCTCCAAGTGGATGAGTGAAACAAGCTGAAGATGAATGATGATAAAACTGAGCTTATTGTCACTGGTACTAAGTCAAAGGTCAATCAGATTACTCATGCCCCATGTCTATCTCTGGTTGTGATGTATCTTTCTCACAAACTGTTAGGAACCTTGGCTTCTACCTGGATGAAACACTGTCTATGGAAGCCCATGTCAAACAGTTGTGCCGTACTCTGTACTATCAGCTACGCAGAATAGGTAAGATTCGCTCCTTTCTTTCCACTGATGCTGCCAACAAGCTTGCTGTCTCGTTCATACTATCTAGACTGGACTATTGTAACTCTCTATTCGCAGGTCTCCATGACAATCAACTATTTAAACTTCAGCGCATACAGAACCACGCGGCTCGCCTTGTTCTCCGCAAGCCCAGGCGTGAGAGTGCAAAATCTCTGCTTAGAACATTTCATTGGCTCCCGGTAAAGGCTAGGATTCAATATAAAGTTGCCTGTCTCTGCTTTCAGTGTATCTATCACGCGAACATGCCATCCTATCTTGCCAACCTCCTGCAGGGTTACAAACCCTCGAACGCTCCGCTCTTCTGACACCTCACTGTTGACTGTTCCTCGCTTCTCTCTAGACACTTTGGTAAAAAGTCTTTCTCTGTCTTTGGCCCAAATGTATGGAACTCTCTACCACTGTCTCTCAGAAAAACTAAGTGTTTCTCAACCTTCAAACGGCACCTGAAAACCCACCTCTTTCAAACTCATCTAACCTGAAGAGCCTTAGTTTGCAAGTCTGTCATCAGACTAATCTCTCCTGCCTGTATAAACAGTATTTTGAATAAGGGCCTATAGAGCGAGGTGTGTGTGTGTGTGCATGTGTGTGTACGTGTGTGTGCGTGTGTGTGCGTGTTGTGTGTGTGTGTGTGTGTGTGTGTGTGTGTTCATGAGTGAGCATGTGTGTGTATCACTGTATATGTACAGCTGAGGAGGGGATAGGGGAGAAATTGAGTGGGAAAGAGACTGAAATTCTTTAAAAACTTTTTTTAAAAACTTTTGTTTGTATGTAAATTGTGATGTATGATATGCGAATAGTTTATAATTTGTGAGGTAGGCCTAATTTTGATTGTCAAGGTGTTAATGCTGTAATACTGAAGTTATAATGTTTTTCCTGTATATGAATTAGAATTTTTCTGTTTTTATCTTCATTCAAAATATTGATTATACTTTTATGTACAACTATTGCATGCACAAACACACACACACGCATGCAAACATAGCACACCACACACACACTCACACACACACACAAACATACACACACATTCTTACATACACACACGCGCACAGCAACGCACACGCACGCACACACACACACACGTACGCAAGCACACACACCCAGCAATATATAAACACAGATGCCTCTTTATTCATATGAAAAATCTGTTAATCTTTCTTCATTACATAAGTCAGTGTTTAAATTTTAATATTCTGTGGTTTCTTATGTGTCTTCTTACTTATATAGCTTTAATGTTAGTTGTTATCTTACTGTGTATGTAATTGTGAACATTTTTTATCACCTTTTGCCTTTCTTGCGAAATGTAAAGCGCTGGTGAGCATGTTTTTATATGGAATATGCGCTATACAAATAAACATTATTATTATTATTATGTACTCTCCTACACATTTTCCTTAAATTTGTTTATTTGGTGCCTTTGGCCCGGTTTGTTTCTAATTTAGCTGTCATTATCTGAAAGGTGCACCAAAGAGCTTTCCGTCAGTGTATTACATGTGGGGGTTCCGTACAGTTCGCAATATGAGACAAAAGTAGATACTTTTGGTAAGAAATTGCGTTCTTTCTGCTACAATAAATACCATTTGTAATCGATTAGTGATATTTTTTCAAGAAAGAAAATTCTGTGGGGGATAGATTATAATCCACAGAAATCAATTTTGGGGAAAAGTCAAAACACCCCAAATAGACCCTCAGTCACCTTTTTGAGCTTCTAGTGCTGTTCGACTGACTGCGAGTTAAGACTGAACTGGAGGTCATATATATATATATCTATATACATATATAGATATAGATATATAAAAGTAAAACTAAGCACGGTTCAGGAGGATGCCTTCAGGTTGAAATCTGTCACACGAAAGGGGCAAAACTTTTCCCTCAAGTCACACAATGTTGACTGAAGTTTTAAAAAAATACCGAAAACTCAACCACAAATACCAAGTACATGAAGCAAACGTCACTGGAAAATAGAAAACATAAACTTCTTATTTAATTTCGTTTGAAGCAAATGTTCCTGAAAGCTTTTTGCGTTACAGGAAAAGTGAAGGTATGCATGGGCTAGGAAACAAAAACATTCCTAGTTCATTGTGAATCATTGCTATAACACACTCTACACGTTCACACAGGATCAATAGGCCACCATACGTATTGAATTGTTCTGCTCACTGACAATACCAGGTATGGTAAAAACACAAAAAATAGCCACAAATCCACATAAAACATTTTACTTAGCATTGCATTAGTGCAAATTGTTCAGAACTGTTTTGACTTGTTGCTGAAAGTTTTTTTAATGATTTAAGTCTCAAAACAGGTGTTATATATGATATGAAAGACTGACATTTTGGCTGCTCTGTTTATAAATTGTCCTTAAAAGTGTGTGCAAGGCCAGTTTAATTAATATCAGATATAATCAGTGCCCAGACATTTGCATTCACTGTATTTCTTTACCATTTGAAAGTTTTTGTTGTAACTTTTCCTGACAACGCCTCTATTGCCATTTAATTTTTTTCTGAGCACATCTGTGTTAGAATTGATATGTTTAGAGTCAAGAAAGCATGTGCACTTTTCGTGTTTAGAAAGATGTGCCCACTTTTTTCCAATTATGATTACAGTTTTCTAGTCTTCTTACAGAGAATAAACAACATGAGAGATTTTTACAATAACTAGTCTACCAGGCAGTTTTGTTTGTTTCTTAAGATAAGTGCTTATTATGAAGAGTGACTATTTCACAATCTTTTGAATCAGCGGCAAATCATAAAAGTTTAACTGTCATAAACATATGTAAGTTACACCCCATGTATAGATTTGAAAAGTAACACAGAATTTGTTTTACGTCAGAATAACAAATTTGATGTTAAGCTGTGTTTGACAATTGTCCATGTCTAATTTTATTTGTTGTTGTTGATCAGTCTAAACAAACCTTTGTTTTTAGCAGTCTTTATGCTTGCATCCATGGTTTTACAGACCCACACTCCATGAAGACAAAATACATCAATTATCCCCATGCCTGCACCATAGATTTCAAAGACAAACATTTTGTAAAAATTGAAAATACCAAAACTCCTCATTTGTACCTTGTGCTACAGCTATACTTTATAACTGCTGCGTTCTCTCAAGAGAGACTGAATGTTGGAAATGACTGAGATCAGCACAGAGTGCTCGAATCTAGGTCAATCTGTAGGCCTATACTTCCAAGCGCGCCTGTGCCTCACCACTTGACAGGTGAAAGTGGTGTGGAGAGTGGAAGGGAAGGGGAAAGACACGCGCTATTAATAGCCAGCAGGGCAGAACCAAAAAGTGGCCAACTAAAGTGTCTTGGATTTGTGCGCCGTGGCGTGAGAGTGTGTGTGTGTGTGTGTGTGGGGGGGGGGGGTGTTGTGTGTGTGTGTTTCTTCGATTCCGTGGATGACTGACGAATATGTCTTTTATGATGTTGAATATTGTTATTGTTGTGAGGTGTGAGTGTGATTGTATGCATGGCCAAAACATTTTCCTTGTGTCTGTGCACTGGGCTAAAATAAAATGAAATCTTGTTATCTTGTTATCTTGTTGTGGCCTTCACAGAGCCAGACTTTCTGAAGAATTACTGTTCTGTGAAAGTTACACGTAGATTGAAGTTGAGTGAATCTCAGCTTTCATAAGATCTAGATTGAGATGAAGCATCATTTGCCTCAGTTAAACTGCTTTTTGAATGAATGTGGGTATCATAAGCCCATGAATTGTGAATAGGCCAATACATGATGAGCTTTAGTGAAATTAGATTATGACTTTCTTTTAAAAACCATACTGTTGTGTGTATATTTTTCTTACTTAAATTATCTTTCTTTTAGTTAGATTTTTCAAAAGGGATTCATTGCACTCAGGTATTGTCACATGCGCTCCAAGTAAATCTGCCATCGATTATTCAGCCAACTCCTTGATCTGACGCAAAGCCTTACATGATTTTGAGCATTGCTTTGCTCGAGTGGCTGATCAAACTGATTGTGTGGTATTTCTGACAGTGTTGGAGATTTCCTTTCTTGGGAAAGGTGAACGTTAGTCATTAGGCCCATGGTATGTCCACTCACAGGTGTGCCAGAATTTGCTGCAGTCAGCAGTTAAGTGAGATACTAAACCTTTGCAAAAAAAAATTCTAGATTTTATCACACTTGTGCTCGTTCCCTCATGTTAATCTTCTGCTGCTTTTGTGCCTGTCACCCGGTGACTTTATGTCAACATCCTTGGTGTTGAAGTCCATAATAAGTGTGTTGTTGCAGGGATATATTGGTAGTTTCATGGCTGTTTTGTTTGCGGTTATAACTACTATGAGTTTGTTGTTGTTGTTGTTGTTGTTATGTTGTTTGTTGTTTTGTTTTTGTTTGTTGTTTTTTGTTTTGTTTTGTTTTGTGTGTGTGTGTGTGTGTTTTCCTTTATGTGGTGCTGTGTTAGTGATTGTTGTATAATTCTTGTTCCATTGTCAGTATCCATTCTTTGTCTTGGCAGGCATTATACACTGGGCAGAGCATATGTTTGGCTTTGTCCTCCGTAAAACACAGCCTGCCGTCTACTATTTCCACTTCTGGATGGCTTCCTCATCTATAACCACCGTCAGCTGGTTGTTGGTGTGTGTGACATTGCAGAGAGCACTGTCTGTCGTCTGGCCTCACCACGTCCGCCGTGTTTGTACCAGGAGAAGAGTTGTGATCACAATCGTTTGTGTCACCATTTTCATATTCAGTCTGTATTTTCACTACTTGTATTGTATTCCTGTTGTGATGTCCTCAGCAGAATCTGGTGTTGATTGTCTAATGATGTCTTCAGCATCTGACTATGCCTGGTTTGTGCGCAAAGTGTTTGTTTATGTAGAGCTCGTAGTGTACAGCTTGCTGCCTTTTACTTGTCTGTTAGTGGGGAATACTGTTCTGGCTTCATCATTGATCAGGTCTATGAAACAGGCTCGTGAAAACGAGACAGTAGAAAATTCTCTGCAAATCATTAAACGAGAAAAGGAAACGTATTCAGTGACTGTCACCGTATTTGTCGTGTCTTTAACCTTTGTTATTTTGACTTTGCCTGTATGCGTGTATTTTCTGCTCTTTCAGTTCAAGGATCTGAGTGGCCTGTCCAATCAAGATATGGCCAACGTGTACTTATTTTTCACGATCAGTTTTAATATGAGTGCCACTTAACAGTGCAATCAACTTCTATATCTACTGTCTCACTGGCCGTAGGTTCAGAGAAGAGTTTGTTAAAATCATGAGCTGCAGAATAACTAAGAGATGTTTACAATCTTCATAAGCGCATGAACAAATGCTATTGTGACTAGTCATTGTGGTATAATGGTCACTAAAATACAACAATAATTGAAAGATTGAGTCTCACTTCTGTGTATTTATGTTTAACTTCTGCGGATTTGTCAATTAATTTTTCACCATCGCAAAGTGCTTTCAATGCCTTTTCTTGGTCCATGGTGACACGGCTTGGTTCTTTGTCATCTCAAGTTATCTTTTCACCCATTTCCTTTCCTGTGAATCTTTTCTGCACATTGAGACAGGGTTCCTCCTTGTATCTATTGCGTAGTTTCCAGGATTTTGGAGAAGTGATATTCCCGTATGCCGTTTCCAGGTGGGAAGATCCTATTGTATCTGTTCTAGCTGATTTATTCCATGTGTTGAACCCATGATCTCAGAATTGTGGGTTCTTCTACTGAGTGAATTTGCTGGAAATAACGCTGTGCGTAACTTGGAGTTACTGGGTTCAGAGGTTCGTTGAATAATATCTTGCATCAAAGAAATAAGAGGGAAGCAGGGAGAATTTTTATAATATTAATTAAAGGACATAACTCTTGAGAATTTTCTCCCATGTTGCACTTCTCAAATCTAACACAGTTTGCGCGCAAACTGTGTTAGATTTGAGAAGTGCAACATCGGAGATAATTCTCAAGAGTTATGTCCTTTGATTAATAATATCTTGCATCTGTTTGTATTGATGCCTTCGTCATCGAAGATTTTTTTCTCCATTTCCATAATAAATGATCGCTATTGGATTGCACACCTAGTGTCTTGTTTTCATGTCTTTGATGCTTTTGAACAATTTCCATATCACGCCCAACTCTGGGTAGGAGCCGGTTAAAGCCGAAAAATCCCACAATGATGTTTGAAGGGATTGATGGGGATTCGAACCCGCAACCTTCCACTCGGTAGTGTGTTGCGTTAACCACTCTGCTGTCTGTCATTTCTTCCATATCATTTTCTATCTTGCTGGTCCATTCACTTGTATGTGTTCGATAAAGTCTTACATCCTTTCTCTTCGGATTGATAACTGGGTACATATATTATGCGCATTTTTGGCTCTAGGGGGGGGGGGGTGGTGGTGGTGAGATATGCGGAAGCAATTTTATGTAATTTTTTATGCCTGTTTTATACATGTTTTGGTGTCCTTAGGTATACTTAAATTTGTATCCAGGTGTGTTTTTAAATTCCCTGTGCAATAAACTGGACAGAGTAGTCAACGCCAGGGGCAGGTCATTAGATTATGTGCGCAAATGTATTGATACTTGTACTTTTTTTCTTGTTATTTTTTCCTGTTGAAATTTTGGTTTGAAACGGTTATAGCTCTGACATGGCTGTACGCAGTCGGCTGGGCTTTAAATAGCAATACAAATAACAATAAGGTGATGGAGATATGTAGCAGGAATTTTACCAAACGTGTGACAAACGGCAGAAAAAAACAAGATACCAAACACTTTGATCAGAGGGAAGGAATAATCGTAAATAGATGTCATCACGTGAATAAATATTGACAAAATGTATATGGGTGTGGTTAATTTATAGTACAAACTTTTCTTTTCCTTCAAGTTTTGTATGTTCGATAATCCCGTGTGGGCGTTGGCCAACGATCCATCTCGTAAAAAAACCAAATACAAGTCTATGTAGATAGAAACGAAATGGGCAAACCATACTGACAACATTTCTTATGCCTTTCCCATGTTGTTGAGTCTTCAAAACTTGCATCTGGAATACACATATGATATAGTTTTGTTACAAATGCATCTATAAAATGCCAAGCAATACAAACACAGATGTTAACATGCAAACAGGCATATTTATAGACAAGAGACAGACAAATGGAGACAGACACAGACATAAACATGCAAACAGGCATATTACAGACAAGAGACATTCAAATGGAGACAGACACAGACGTAAACATGCAAACAGGCATATTTATAGACAAGAGACAGACAAATGGAGACAGACACAGACGTAAACATGCAAACAGGCATATTTATAGACAAGAGACAGAAAAATGGAGACAGACACAGACGTAAACATGCAAACAGGCATATTTATAGACAAGAGACATTCAAATGGAGACAGACACAGACATAAACATGCAAACAGGCATATTTATAGACAAGAGACAGACAAATGGAGACAGACACAGACGTAAACAGGCATATTTATAGACAAGAGACAGACAAATGGAGACAGACACAGACATAAACATGCAAACAGGCATATTACTAGACAAGAGACATTCAAAAGGAGACAGACGCAGACATAAACATGCAAACAGGTATATCAATAGACAAGAGACAGACAAATGGAGCCTGAATATGGATAATGACAACTGTTTTACCCACAAAGAGTTTCCTGTTATGAAAGAGAGTCTATTTTGTTCTAGTAAGATCTCATCGAATTCTTTCCACAATAATGCAGATAGCATTCTTTTGTTAAAGTCAGATTACAATTGTTTTGTTCTGAAGATATAATGGAATGTTGTAATCTGGATTTAAGCCTTAAGGCATTTGCCATGATTACCATACCTGTGACGTTAGTGCATATGGAATTCGTTCCGAGCACGGAGACGTCATCTTGAGAAACTGAAACTGAAACTGAAACTTGATCTTTGATGTGCATTCCGTCCGTTTTTACAAGGCTGTTCATACAGAGTGAAATAATAAGATGTTTCTCAGTCCAGACTGAAATGACAAAATAGCTGCAAGTATTTTTGTTGGGGATGCAGACAAATGTATTATCTCTGAAAACTGCTGTGATCTAACTTATTAACTCTTTTTCCGCCATGGTCTCAATCAAGCGACTTCCTGTACGACCGCCATGGTCGCATTTGTGCGACTTGGAGGAGTCATGCTAAACGATAACTTTTCACGCGGGTACAAAGCTTCTGTCAGCTCCACTGGTGAATGCCGGCGACAGTGCTATTTTTGAACTTTACCCAGCGACCTAGTTTTTCAGCAGTAAGGCCGAAGTGTGGCTTTGTCAACTGTCGGAATTTACGTCACGTTTTCTCCGAAGCGTTTTCTCCAAAATGGCTGCAAATCGACACGCATTGTCTACCACTCCGAGTAGAATAAGCAGACAGCTGACTTTGTGTGTAGATTTTCCATTGCTTTTCCTCATTTATTATAATGATACCTGGCGCACAACTCACGAAATAAGGTCAGTAGTACAACTAATAAAGCATGTGAAAAAAATTTTGTTTTTCTTTATAATAAGATTATCTGTGGAATAATCAATCAAGCATATAAACATAAGCAAGCATTCATATATAAATACAACATCTGCCCTTTACACAGCAAAAATAAAACGTAAGTGAAAATCTTTAATAGTCTTTGAGATATAAGCTTTTAAACATGCACACTGTGCTGCAAAATTGGCTGCCCTAAATATATTTGGCACTGAGGAGTGCCGTTTCTGGGGAAACTTGGCGGTGAAAGGGTTAAAGACACTTCCTATAACCATCCCCCCACCCCCGGTTCTGATGACAGTAACTGCTTAGTCACAGAGTCAAATCTAGTCAGAGACCACCACCACGGCCTTCCAACAACAGCCCCAACGAAACACAGACACCAACGTTCTCGAGTTCAATTCACCCCAGATACCGAAATGTTAGGGGAAGCCAAAACCGAGGTCACCACGACAGGAGGGCATAAAGAGTTACAGAATTTGGGATTATTTTTACGCTGCAGTAAATAGTCACGATTTCATGATAATGGCGATTATGATCATGATGCTATGGAGTTCCCTCTAGGATTCAGATCGCTAACAGGGCTTTATTCTACACCGACGTCTATGATATATCCTAGCGTCAACCAGGTCTGAGAGATACAGACACCTGCAGTGCTTGGCAAGAAATTTGAGCAACATCCTCAGCAAAGCATCCCATAAAGTGGATGAGGCTTGACCGTGTGGTACCAGTTATCCCAACGAGTCTGTAACAAGTTCAGCTCGGGGCAGAAGTTGCAGAGGCTGAAAAATCCTCCGGTAATTTATTCCATTGATGGAGGCTCAAAGCCTGAACCTCCCATTCAGTGACTGTGATGTGATTTGACTATATCCGATTTTTTTCCCTTGTCTTCAGCGAGTGGGTGTCACGAAGGCATTTCATGTTGTATCTGCATGGAAGGAGGCCTTCAGAGATAACAGGCAAACTGACGTTCTTCCAGTCTTCGCCATCTGTCCAGGTATTGGAATGCACTTGTATCATCTATCGTCTTCATATTTGTTGCATATGCGTTAGTTCCGCGAATCAGCGTATTAACTAACTAGTATGAACGAACAGTTAAATGTAAGAAACTTTTTTTCATTATTTTGTCTTTACGCTGAACATATTTGTAAAACTACATACAAAAGGCCAAATCCTGAATTTAACTTGGAACAGCGATTCATCTTTAAAAAAGTAATATCACAATGAAGACACAGCTATTGCACACAATAACTATAAACTATATCAACAACCTAATTCAGTAAATATCTTACCTTGTATTGCTGCATACTAAAGATATTAGTCCATATCGCACCACACGTCTATGTATAAACGAATCCACAACAATTCTATCAGATTCTGACTGAAGGTTGTTTAACAGGGATCCATTCCATTCGGACAATCCCATATGCGTTCCACCCATCACGTCAGTAATGATCTGACAGATTGAGTCTGTACAAAACCCCAAGTGCTCGCTGGAAACGGGGATAGGGTGGGGGTGGGGTAGAAATGACCTACAGAACATCAAGCTGACGTTTGGTGGGGGGGACGTGACCTACAGGACATCAAGCTGACGTCTGGTGGGGGGGGGGGGGACATAACCTACAAGACATCAAGCTGACGTCTGGTGGGGGGGGGGGGGACTAGATCCTACAGGAAAGCAAGCAGTCGCCTGGTGGGGGAGGGAGAACGTGACCTACAGGACATCAAGCAGTCGCCTGGTGGGGGAGGGAGAACGTTACCTACAGGACATCAAGCTGACGTCTGGTGGGGGAGGGAGAACGTGACCTACAGGACATCAAGCTGACGTCTGGTGGGGGAGGGAGAACGTGACCTACAGGACATCAAGCTGACGTCTGGTGGGGGAGGGAGAACGTGACCTACAGAACATCAAGCTGACGTCTGGTGGGAGAGAGAGAACGTGACCTACAGGACATCAAGCTGACGTCTGGTGGGGGAGGGAGAACGTGACCTACAGGACATCAAGCTGTCGACTGGTGGGGGAGGGAGAACGTGACCTACAGAACATCAAGCTGATGTCTGGTGGGAGAGAGAGAACGTGACCTACAGAACATCAAGCTGACGTCTGGTGGGGGAGGGAGAACGTGACCTACAGGACATCAAGCTGACGTCTGGTGGGAGAGAGAGAACGTGACCTACAGAACATCAAGCTGACGTCTGGTGACAGTGAGGGAGAACGTGACCTACAGAACATCAAGCTGACGTCTGGTGGGAGAGAGAGAACGTGACCTACAGAACATCAAGCTGACGTCTGGTGGAGGAGAGAGAACGTGACCTACAGAACATCAAGCTGACGTCTGGTGGGAGAGAGAGAACGTGACCTACAGAACATCAAGCTGACGTCTGGTGGGGGAGGGAGAACGTGACCTACAGAACATCAAGCTGATGTCTGGTGGGAGAGAGAGAACGTGACCTACAGAACATCAAGCTGATGTCTGGTGGGGGAGAGAGAACGTGACCTACAGAACATCAAGCTGATGTCTGGTGGGAGAGAGAGAACGTGACCTACAGAACATCAAGCTGATGTCTGGTGGGAGAGAGAGAACGTGACCTACAGAACATCAAGCTGACGTCTGGTGACAGGGAGGGAGAACGTGACCTACAGAACATCAAGCTGACGTCTGGTGGGGGAGAGAGAACGTGACCTACAGAACATCAAGCTGACGTCTGGTGGCAGTGAGGGAGAACGTGACCTACAGAACATCAAGCTGACGTCTGGTGAGAGAGAGAGAACGTGACCTACAGAACATCAAGCTGACGTCTGGTGGCAGTGAGGGAGAACGTGACCTGCAGAACATCAAGCTGATGTCTGGTGACAGGGAGGGAGAACGTGACCTACAGAACATCAAGCTGACGTCTGGTGACAGGGAGGGAGAACGTGACCTACAGAACATCAAGCTGACGTCTGGTGGGGGAGAGAGAACGTGACCTACAGAACATCAAGCTGACGTCTGGTGACAGTGAGGGAGAACGTGACCTACAGAACATCAAGCTGATGTCTGGTGACAGGGAGGGAGAACGTGACCTATAGAACATCAAGCTGACGTCTGGTGGGGGAGGGAGAACGTGACCTATAGAACATCAAGCTGACGTCTGGTGACAGGGAGAGAGAACGTAACCTACAGAACATCAAGCTGACGTCTGGTGACAGGGAGAGAGAACGTAACCTACAGAACATCATAAACATGTGGATTAAATCATGTTTTCTTTTTTTCTTGATGTGTTGTCAGTTTTGACGTCAATAGATTTTCCAGCACATTTTTTTCAAACTGATTATTAAGGAAACAGTGATATATTCATATATTATTGCAGTTGGTTGGTTGTGTATATGCACACACGCTCGTGTATGTATGTGTATGTGTATGTGTACATGCGCGTGTTTGTGTGTGTGCGTTTGTGTGTTAAACAGTGTGTATGTGTGTATGTGTGTGTATGTATGTATGTATGTATGTGTGTATATATGTATGTATGTATGTATGTATGTATGTATATGTGTGTATGTATGTATGCGTGTATGTATGTATGCGTGCATGTGTGTCTGGGTGTGTGTGTATGTGTGTCTGTCATTTGTGCATGTGTGTTTCTTTCATTTAATGTTTCTTCACTGGGAGTGATACCACAGAACATGTATGTAAAACAATGAAACTAATGCATGAAAGTATTACAAACCTTTCAATAAAAACAAGCATGTGTAAAGGCGCGTGTGGTGGTGTTGTTGTTGTGTGTACGTGTCGATTTCTGTGTGTATGTGTGCATGACTTGTGTATGTGTGTGTGTGTGTGTGTGTGTGTGTGTGTGTGTGTGTGTGTGTGTGTGTGTGTGTGTGTGTGTGTGTGTGTGTGCGTGCGTGTATGTGTGTATACGTGTGGGTTTCTGTGTGTTTGTGTGCATGACTTGTGTTTGTGTTTGTGTGTGTGTGTGTGTGTGTGTGTGTGTGTGTGTGTGTGTGTGTGTGTGTGTGCGCGCGTACGTGCGTGCGTGCGTGTGTGTATACGTGTGGGTTTTTGTGTGTGTGCATGACGTGTGTGTGTGTGTGTGCGTGCGTGCGTGCGTGCATGCGTGCGTGTGTGTGTGTGTGTGTGTGTGTATGCGTTTGTGTTCGCTCTCTCGCTCTCTCTCTCTCTCGCTCTCTCCTTCTCTCTCTCTCTCTCTGTCTCCCTCTCTCCGTCTCTCTCTCTCTCTCTCACTCTCTCTCTCACTCTTCCTTTCTGTACATATGAAAGGGTATAAAAGACTTCACGGAAGCTAAAGCTGTGATGTTTGCACAGATTGATGTTGGTGTTCTAATGATCAACATCACTGTCATCAGATTCTATACAGTAAGACGAACAGTCTTTTTGCTATATTTTGCACAACAAGTACCGTGGCAATGTTTCTTTCAAATACTTTGTCATGTGAATGATGTTGTTTGTTCATTTGTTAGTTTCTTTCTCTGTTTTGTTTACGTGTGTGTGGCTTTTTTTCCAGTTGTAAAAAAAAGAAAATTAAAAGAAAAATAGTCCTGGCTTTCTAAAAAACATCTTCCTTTTTTTTATACAGTCAATATCAAAGAAAATTTATTTTTCAATTCCTAAGGTCACTGTCATCTTCAAAAATCTGCAATGGAAATAAAAACTCAGTGGTGCAAACATATTTGAAATACTGACAAAAGTTCCTGAGAACCTCCTGTTCACACTCATTTCTTAAAAGTGGAAATTTTGGCCCTCCCCCACCTTTGGGCCTTGATGCTTCACATTGAAAACGACACCTTTAAGATTCCTTAGCAATCCATGTGTGACTTATAACCGAGGAAATTGTGTTCACACATCTCTCTCTCTCTCTCTTTTTTTTTTTTTCTTTGTCTATACTTCTGTCTCTGTTTCTGTGTCTCTGTCTCTGTCTCTCTCTCTCTTTCTCTCTCTTTCTGTCTTTCTGTCTTTCTTTCTTTCTTTCTCTCTCTCTCTCTTTCCATCTTTTCCTCCCTCTGTCAGTGTATCTCTCTCATGCAAACCCCCTCTCTCTTTCTCTCTCTCTCTCACGCACACACACACACACACACATACACACACACACACACACACACACACACACACACACACACACACACACACACACACATACATACACACCCCTCTGGTCGATACAAAATAAATAGAAGAAGAAAAAAAGAAACAAGAAAAAATACAATGAATTAGGATGACAAAAATGACAGACAAAATCTTGTGTATTGTACGTCTGCCTGTCAGTGAACACTGGCAGTGAACTGACAAACATTGAATATTTGTAAACTGTTATTATCCTGACGCAGTTCCAAGATTAAGAAAAAACAGGATAATTGTTTGAATTAGACATAGTGACTACTTTGTTCTTGGCGATTTCAATTTTCGTCAGGCATTATCGTAGGTCAGAAATATCCAGCAGAACCGGCCGAGCTAAAACAACAATCAAGAAGATGGAAAGCATTCTTACCAACAAATGCCTATCAATTAACATCAGGAAGAGAGTTCTTGAATGTTATATAGAACCAATACTGTTGTATGGTTGCGAGGCGTGGACAGTCAACAAGCAAAACCAGAACAAGATTGAGGCAGCCGAGATTTGGTTTCTGAGAAGGATGTTGAGAGTTCCATGGACAGCAAAGAAAACAAACGAGACAGTCTTGGTGGAGGCAGACACAAGTAGATCATTCATAAGGAAGATTAAGAAAAGGCAGGCAACGTTCATAGGTCATTTTATGAGGAAAGGGGAATTGGAACACCTGATCACAACGGGAAAGCTGGAGGGAAGGAGAGCACCGGGTAGACCCAGGGAGAAGATACTAGACGGACTAGCAGAGTGGCTGAAGACAGGGAAGGTGGAAGAGATGCTTGAGGCAACAAGAGGTAGAGACAGATGGAAGTCCATAATCGCCAACGCCATGCGGCAAGACACCTGATGATGATGATGATTATCGTAGGATCATGGTCAGTATGCAATTACTGATGATGAATACCTAGCAAACACAACAGTAAACTTCAAGTTATCGTTCTTAGATAATGGGTCTTTGACCAGAATTGCTGATCGGTCTTATCAAAGGAGCTCCAATATCCCCGGGGCATGAATCCGACATGTATATGGGGGAGATGCTGGGGGCAACTAGAGATAGAGATGGTTGGAAGTCCATGGTCGCCAACGCCATGCAGCAGGGCACCTGATGATGATGATGATATGATATTCAAAACAAGTGCAACTGCCCAAGTGCAAGAGAACAGAAACCAGAAATAAACACGAAATAGAATCAGGACGTGTAATAAATACAATCTATATGACATGTTCATCACCTACCGTCAGGCAGTGTTCATCTTCCTATTACATTCAAGTATCCTTGGGTGCTGTAAAGATTGGACATAGTACACATAGGGCACATGACAATAAAAGTAAAACTAACTGGTATCTCTTTACCCAGTCATTGAAGGATGGTTCTGTTCATATCTAATTTTGATGCAAATAGTGAGGTACAAGATAATCTGGAAAGGTGTTTATTTACAAATTAGAATTCTTATCTCACCGTTGCAGATAAAGCCGTCCCTGGAACTATTTATCAGAGTCATCCCAAAGAAGATTTCACCCCGTGGTGGAATAATTCCTGTGAAGCAGCTATAAAAATGAAAATTAATGTATATAAAAAGTGGACGCACAGCCGTCAATTTGAATCAACCATAAAGATCAAACAGTTACACAATGAATATAAAAAGTTAAATATTACCAGTAACAAATCGATAGCAACGACTAAACTATTCATCACAATAATACAATGATGCATTGTTCAAAATATCCTTTTAAACATCCCTATAATGAAAGGAAATTTCAAACAATGAAGGGTATTTGCGATCTTCTTGTCAACCCCCCCCCCCCTCATTTTTTTCCATGATGATGACGATGAAAGCTATAGACATGCACAAATAAATTAGTTATTTGCGGATATTTGTGCTTCTGAGTCAGATTTAACATTTTCCCTTTCCTGAATTTATTAGAAGAAAAAATATTGAAAAACAAATTATACCAATTCATATATCATCACACTTTTAACGTTGTTAAATTATTTTCGCTTTTCCTGCTCTTCTTCTTATTATTTTTTCTTATTTTTCTTTTTGTTCTTCTTTTTCACCATCGCCATCATCATCATCATCTTCACCATCATCATCATTTCATCATCATCATCATCATCATCATCATCATCATCATCATCATCATCATCATATTTTAATTCTTGTCTTAGTGACGCTGTTTGATATTCTAGAAATTGAAGCAAAAGACGCTACAATTTATACCATTAATAAGGCCATTTGGAGAACATGCTCTTTCTCTAAACGTAAACATATACTAAATGGAATTGTTGCCCAGTTTCAAGAAGTACTAAATAGTAATGTTTACTATATAAAACAAAACACATTTCTTGTGTCGGCAGGAAAAAAAGCATTTGTAATATTCACAAAGAAACAAATTCAATTTGAAGACAGAGACACCGTTATAATTAACATATGTGATACCGTTATGCACCCAGGTGAACAGGTAAAATTTGTTTGTGGTTGTTTTCATTGCGAATTACTTTGGAACAAAAATATCAATTATCTTGTTTAATAGACGAGACGGAATATCTTACTATCAGGAATTGCATCTATAAACTGTGGTTGTAATGTTGTTCATGCTACTCTTAGGTCGGTTCGTTTACCTGCATCTTACAGTATATCAGAAAGTATTTTTACTGCATCTAGAATGGATTTACATCATTTGACAAGTATTTGAAGATAGCATTGGCATAACCAGAGTGGTCTTCCATTGATTTAACCTTTTGACTCCCACACCCTGTCCATCAGCGTCCTGCATTATCAACCATACTATCAAAGCAAAAACGTAACTCTTTGACTCCCTCATTGTATCCACTAGCTTCCTGCAGGAAACAAATGGATAAGGTGAGAACGTCAAAGGGTACAGTTAGTGCAGTTGGTGGATAGGGTGCAGGAGTCAAAAGGTTAACATACAATGAAGCTGATGTTCTTTCTTTAAAGGAACACAGGAGGCTCTTTACTTGTGAAATGTTAGTCAGAGTAAGAGCCGTACATAATTTGGTTTCCATCGAACTTTACCAGAATGCTTACACTTCTAGGGAGACCAGAAAGAAGTTAGTCTACACTTTCTTCTCTTAATACATTTCTTGGGTATTTCAAGTCTGTAACTTTCCCCAAATGCTATCATTATCAGATTCTTCTTGCCACTTTATAGCTAACTAAGCAGGCTGAAATAATATATTTATATGGTTACACGAGTACAAAAGACATTGGTCTCGTAGTTGCTTCTCAGGCTGTTGAGCTGATAGAAAATATCAGTTAAATCTGTAAGTACTTACAATGGATCAAAGATTCATCTGGTTTGGTGTAGCTTTTGTTATTCCTGATCTTAATGTGGAAAAAAGGTTTCATTTAACACAAGGCTTTTTGATCTTTACTGCTGAATTGTCTACGATTTTGATGGCTATGGATTTTGTAGAAGACATGACCATCATACTAAACAGAATTGTTATTTCATTGAGTGGAAGTCAGCTTTAATGGTTCCACACTGCCATTCAAGATCAGATTTATTGGATATCATATCTAAAATATTATTTTAATTCACAAATTAATCACGAGTGGATCTGACATACGAGTAACATTGTTTCGGGTGCCTAATCATTAAAAAGCCCATGGCAATAGACTTGCTGATATGTGTGTCAAACAAGCAGCAGTAAACATTTCAACAACTAAACTTTTTTTTGTCTCAGTTTCCGAAGCTTATACTATTCTAACCAACTGTGTTTGGAAACAGAGACGGAACGATTTTGGTGACCTGCAACTCAAAGACAAAGATGGGATCTGCTGTTCCCAAGAGAAAATCCATTCAGTCTGCAGATTCAATATCATCTGGGAGTTTGATTCATAGATTAAGGGTTAACATATGGCTAGATAGGTTTTAGAAACCCTCACCAACTTGTAGGTGTGATGAATTCTTTGATGTTCAGCACTTTTGATTTGACTGCATTGTCATTCGTGTCCCTTTTCAGATGCTTCATGATAAACTATTACCTGAAACCTTTTCGCTCTTACTTCCTAGTATTTTCATCCCAACTACGGAGACAGGATGGAATTGTCTGTTTGCAGCAACAGTAATTGAGAAACATTCTCTTGGGGGAGTTTTATAATGACAAAATCAATCTGCTTATCAAAACAAGTGTATACTTGTTTGAAAAACGCATTCTCTGAATGTGTTTTGGCGTGTGTGTTTTTTATTTATGAGAATGCATCTATTGCTACTTTCGTGTGATGATGATGTGATGATGATGATGATGATGATGATGATGATGATGATGATGATGATGATGATGTGATGATGATGATGATGATGATGATGATGATGATGATGATGATGATGATGGTGATGATGGTGATGATGGTGATGATGGTGATGACGACGACGACGACGATGATTGATGATTACTATTGAAACGCTATGCTTCATTTTGAATGTACGTCACATTTACTGGTAGAGCAAAGTTCTTGAAAAAAAAGGAACTATCCGACTCTAACATGTGACACGTCGTATATTTCTTTTTGAATTAAAGTGTGTGAGTGTGCCTCTGTGTGTGTGTGTGTATGTGGTGGGGGTGTCTGTGTGTGTGTCTTTGTGTGTGTGTATGTGTGTGTGTGAATGAATGAGTGTATGTGTGTGTGTGTGTGTGTGTGTGTGTGTGTGTGTGTGTGTGTGTGTGTGTGTGTGTGTGTGTGTGTGTGTGTGTGTGTGTGTGTGTTGTCTTATTGTCTTAAGTTTAAGCCCAAGTCTTTAAACGCTTCTACAATGTCTTATTTGATCATAGCACTTTAACAATTTTAAACAAGTTTCGTTCATGATGTTTTTCTTGATAATATTTCTATGTTGGGCCATACATGTTTTCTTTATGTCAGCACAATATTGATGTCAACCTGACCAGAAATCGCTTATGATGATGATGATGATGTAAGTAAACATGAAAACTGTCAGTAATGGTTTAGCAGACCTTTACCGTGTTTAGTCCACTAGAATCATCAAACAAATGCCACTGCTCAAATTTTGTCGTCCGAATTGTTCCTATCTTGCAGAACATCTTTCACAAAACGCGTATCATTATTGCATTTGGATCAGCTCTTAGAGATCAAAATAGATATCATGGTATTAAATCCAAGAGAGATTTAGAGTACCCATTTTCAAATCAAGATTGCCTAAAAAATTATTGAAGTGTATCCTGAGCAGAACATATGTATGGTGTTGTTTCTTTCTTATTTCTTATTTATTTATAGTTTATATTAGTTATTTATGTGTATTTCTTTGAAAAGGTGGACTCCTGCCTCAGCCAAGAGGTCTTTCTCATCATGTCAACTACATTATCAACAAATCAGTCAATGACAGACAGACTGACAAAGTCATATGTTGATCTACAAAATGTCCCAGTCAACCAGCTGGCTTGGTCATTGTGGAAATTCTATCCCCCAATAATTATTGTTTTCGGAACCTTCGGCAACGTCATGAGTATCGTCATCATGATCAGAATGACGTCAGGAGAATCCACTGTGAATCTTTTCTTCATTGCCATAGCTGTTGGAGATCTGCTTCTGCTGTATGCAAGTAATTTATACATTTATACGTATAGATACATAGATACATAAATCGATAGGTAGACATCAAATATCTATATGTATGTGTCTGTCTGTCTCTGTCTGTCTGTATGTATGTATGTATGTATGTATGTATGTATGTACGTAGGTACGTACGTATGTTTGTATGTATGTGTGTATGTATTATGTGTGTATTTGTGTGTGTATGTAATATGTATGTATGTATGCATACACGCATGCATGCATGTACGAATGTATGTATATATGTATTTATCTATCTATCTATCTATCTATCTGTCTATCTATCTATCTATCTATCTAGCTATCTAGCTATCTAGCTATTATGTATGTGCATATATGTATTATGTATGTATGCATGTATGCTTATTGTAGCTATCTAGCTGTTATGTATGTGCATGTATGTATTATGTATGTATGCATGTATGCTTAATGTATGTATGTATATATGTATGTGTGTATGTATCTATGTATGTATGTATGTATGTATGAATGCATGTATGTATGTATGTATGCACGTATGTATGTATGTATGTATGCATGTATGTATGTATGTATGCATGTATGTATGTATGTATTTATGTATGTATGTATGTATGTATGTACATATGTGCAGACTTTGTTAGTTTGCTTTTTGTCCTGTTACAGGTGTCTTATATTTGATCAGAACAAACATAAACAGCGAAAACACAAATCCTAATGATTCCTCTTCTCGCAGCTATCTCGTTTTTGATAGTCAACATACAAAATATTAATCATAGTTTAGTTATTGAATGTAACCTTTGAAAGAAGATATCACATGTCTTGGGTTAGTTAAATCCGTAGACACAACAGTTGTATTGATAGAATTTATATGTTAATGGCAAAATCATGAATATGTAATAGAATTGGCAACTGTCTAAGCCTTCCGTATAACTTTTTTTTTAAATAACGTAGAAATTCGACATTTTGGTTTATAAAGGTACAGTGCAATAAAATACTACATTGTTCTAATCTCTATGTCCAAGAACTGCATGTATTCTTTTGGATGTGATGATAAATTTATGTGTTCTGTGCAGCCTGCACTTAATATGTCAAAAAAGACAACAAAAATCTTTTTTCCGGGCATGGCGAAGTTTCGCAGAAAATACACCCTGGTAATGAAACAAAAATGCACATATAAGATAATGATGAAAATAACAATGATAATAGAAATGAGGATAATTTCAATAGTAATAAGAATCATCATCATCATCATCATCATCATCATCATCATCATTATAATTATCATCATCATTTTATGTACTTAGCGCAAACAATCGGTGTCAAAATCATACTCATTGCACTTTACATTCTACTGGAGGATAGTCACCACTAGAACACACAGGAAGCACTCGAAACGTTCAAACGACAGTAATAGCATCAGAGCTCAGACACACAGCTGCCTGCCAGGCGTTCGACCCTTGACCCTTGAAACAGAAAAAAAAATCACCACAAGACAACGTTTCTAGAAAACTTCAAGTACTTTTTTTCAAGAAAAGACAAAACAAAGAGACACTTTTATGATGATCGTGACAGTTATAGATACAAAACAGTAATATACGAAGAATTATTAAGACTTATAATGATACAGACAGGAAAAAATATCCAGTCTCTGCAAAATAATTTCAACAACCCAAGGACACTATCAGACATAGTCGTCTTAACGGCAGCGTCAGATCACGGCAACTAAGACATGAATGACCACAACTAAGACAGGAATGACCACAACTAAGACAGGAATGCTATGGTTACTTCACAATATCTGTGCGTGCTGAAGACCAAACTAAGACATGAATAACCACAATAAGACAGGAATGACCACAAGTAAGACATGGACTGACCACAACTAAGACATGGACTGACCACAATAAGACAGGAATGACCACAACTAAGACAGGAATGACCACAACTAAGACAGGAATGACCACAACTAAGACAGGAATGACCACAACTAAGACGTGAATGATCACAACTAAGACAGGAATGACCACAACTAAGACAGGAATGACCACATCTAAGACATGAATGACCACAACTTAGACATGAATGACCACAACTAAGACATGAATGACCACATCTAAGACATGAATGACCACAACTAAGACATGAATGACCACAACTAAGACACGAATGGTATGGTTACATAACAATATATGTGCGTGCTGGGCACCACAACTAAGACATGAATTACCACAACTAAGACACGAATGACCACAACTAAGACAGAAATGACCACAACTAAGACATGAATGACCACAACTAAGACATGAATGACCACAACTAAGACAGGAATGACCACAACTAAGACATGAATGACCACAACTAAGACATGAATGACCACAACTAAGACATGAATGACCACAACTAAGACATGAATGACCACAACTAAGACATGAATGACCACAACTAAGACATGAATGACCACAACTAAGACATGAATGACCACAACTAAGACATGAATGACCACAACTAAGACATGAATGCTATGTTTACTTCACAGTGTCTGTGTGTGCTGAACACCACAACTAAGACAGAAATGACCACAACTATGACATGAATGACCACAACTAAGACATGAATGCTATGGTTACTTCACAATATCTGTGCGTGCTGAACACCACAACTGGGATATGAATGACTACAACTAAGACATGAATGACTACAACTAAGACATGAATGACTACAACTAAGACATGAATGCTATGGTCACTTCACAATATCTTTAGTGCTCAGTGATCATAAAACTGACGATGAATAACACAACTTTGCCTTCAGTGCTGAATCAGATTGTTTGATTCAACCAGTTACAGAGGGCAAAATAACACCTACAGAGCACTGAAAGATAGCATTTTCAATCCTGACCCCCTCCTACTCTAAGTTTATCATGCGGTTGACTCATAGGGAAGATTATGGGACCACAGAACGAGTCTCATCCACTTTACGAATGTCTCCTTGAGAATATTGCTCCCGTTCCTTGACCAACACTGCCTTTGTCTGTATCTCTCAGGCCGGGTCGATGCCATTATGCTAGTAAATGTCAAGAAAAGCCTTTTTACACAATCTCAATCTCAGACGGAACCTCAGATCATCATGACCATCATCCCTGTTATCATAACTATCATTACTGTTATTTTTGTTTAAAGTCTAGCCGACTGCGCAGAGCCATATCAAGGCTATAACCGTTTCAGAAAATCCACAATACTTCAAAAGGAAAAGAAAAAAAATTAATTACGCACATCAATCCATTCGCGCACATAATCTCAGGAGATGCCCCTAGCGTTGACCATTCCGTCCAATCTATCGCACAGGGGATTTAAAAAACATATCTGAATACAAATTTAAATATAACTAAGGACACTAAAACATATAAAAACGGGCCGAAGTTACCTAAAATTGCTTCTGCATCATCTCATATCCCTAGAGCCAAAAATGCACTTAACATATGTACCCAATTATCAATCCTAAGAGAAATAACGTAAGATTTGATCGAACACATACAGGTGAATGGACCAGCAAAGTAGAAAATAGTAAGAAGAAATGACAGAAAGCAAAGAAGAAAGAAACAAACGAAGAGAGTAGCATAAAAGAGGAATTTTTGAGCACAGAATTTTTAGAAGGTGGGGATACCTATCATGAAATCATCAATCAATATAGTACATGTATCTTGAAAAATGTCCAAGATTCTACAGGCGTTCATGCCCTGATCTCGTGGTGATTTCAGTTTCAGGTTTCTTCACCACATCTACGCATGAGATAAACTGAGATTGATGTTTTGGGTGTCAGAGGTTCATGGCAGCTATCGTTCGAGTGCCGTGGTGGTGGTTTACTTACTAGTCCTCTGATCGAGTTATTACTGTTGTTCACAGGGAGCTTAGTAGGCAATGTCCTTAGTAAGTTGGATCTGAACAGGCACTGTTGAACTCCAGCAGTGTAGGATCTCCTCTGGTGGGTGGCCCATTGGAGGCTTGACATTTCTGATTTCAATTTCTGATTCCCATAGTCTTCCTGGCATTGGGATTCTGACTGAATAAACTTGGGGCTGGTGGTGTATTGCGGAGCCAGAATGAATAGCATGGAATGAACTCCACTAAGATGACTCCAATATTGCTACTACTACTGTACTTAAATACGTTTATTGTTTGTACTTCATCACTATTGTAAACGTCTTCTTTCCTCCTCCTCTTTTGTCTTCTTCAGAAATACTACATCTTTTTCTCCCCTTTCTTATATTTCATCATCATTTGCTGCTTCTTCTTCCTTCGACTTCTCTTCCTCCTCCTCCTCCTTTTCCTCCTCCTCTTCTTCTTCTTCTTCTTTTTCCTTCTTCTTCTTCTTCCTTCTTCTTCTTCTTCTTCTTCTTCTTCTTCCTTCTTCTTCTTCTTCTTCTTCCTTCTTCTTCTTTTTCTTCTTCTTCTTCTTCTTCCTTCTTCTTCTTCTTCTTCTTCTTCTTCCTTCTTCTTCTTCTTCTTCTTCTTCTTCTTCTTCTTCTTCTTCTTCTTTTTCTTCTTCTTCTTCCTTCTTCTTCTTCTTCTTCTTCTTCTTCTTCTTCTTCTTCTACTACTACTACTACTACTGCTACTGCTACTACTGTTATAACTACTACTAGTTATCATTATTATCATTATCATTCTCCTTTTTCTTCTACTTCTTCAACTCCTTTTTTTTCCTTCTTTTTTATTATAACTTTCTTCTTCCATTTCCTCATTATCATCGTCACTATCGTCATCTTCTCCCTCAACTTGTTTTCTTTTGTGATCACAGTCATATTCAGATGTTGGGTACAGTTCTATCGGTGAAGTTTCTATCCTGTTTTCAGCTTGTTCGTCCTCGGGTCGTCTTTTGGAGTTGTGTTTTCATCCATTGTGGCTTCCGATGACATGCTAGGCAAGCGTGGATGGTGTGTTCCTGTGTTTCATTGCCAGTAGCGATCAATAATGTACTCAGAGTAGAAATAGTAATAGTAGTAGTAATAGTGCTAGTAGTAGTAGTAGTAGTGTAATGGTGATGATAATGATAATAACAATAATAACTCATTAATATTTGAATAATATATTATTAAGAAAGTCGAATGGGATAGATGTAACATGCATTCGCACTCACACCAGAATCTTCGTGTTTTTCTCACATGTTTGTTCAGAAGACGATCGAAACTCAAACCTTACAAAGAACTGCAGACAGATAGTGTATTCAGTCCATTTAACAAAGCAATATTGCTGTATTTCTGATTTCTTTACTGTTTGTACTACTTTTAGGCAGCTCCAATCATCATCAATAAACGTACACTCTGCGTTCCTCACGTAAATACCAGGAAAGAAAAAAGATCAAATAAAAAAAGCAAAATTTGTTAATATTTTTAAAGTTGTATGGTTGTGTCCTATATAGTTATGTTCTAAAGAGTTGAGTTTCCTCTGGTGAGACAATTGTGCATGTCTTTCTCTTCGACTATTATATATTGATTCTCTTACAATTTGTTTCCTGGTATCCTCCATGACCTAATTGTGGTAAGTTTTTTTTATTTTTGACTTATGCATATCATTCATCTATTTACTCAAGTGGACTTACAACTGTTAGTGATTCATTTCAGAAGACGTCTTGTGCGTCATTCCATATTTTAACAGAATTTTCCTGGCCTACATATACGACAAGAGTCTACAACCAGTTTCACTTATCTAACTGATGATGGTAAGAATTATGGGAGAGGATCCTGTACTTGTTTGT
>JAPXFY010000025.1:40172884-40190384 GCA_030674185.1 Monoplex corrugatus | reverse complement strand
TTGTCGGAGACTAGTTCACTGTAAAGGACATACTTTGGGATACGCCCATCGTCCATCGGACCAACAGGCCAAGCAGGGCATCCTGCATAACCCTCCAGTGCTGATATTGCAAAAACTCTGAAGCGAATCATGTCTGGGAAAGAACCAAGAGCTAATGATATGCCAGCAAATACGTACAGGAAGGGGGATGAGAAGCTCCTGGAGAAGCTGAAGTCCCTGTATCAGTCTATATGTTAGAAGGAAAAGTTTTTTCAAGCCTTTAAAGGTGCTATGATCATCTACATTTACTTAGGGAAGGGCGATAAGACCTTCTACAATAATCATTAGTGTGCTAACCCTCCTGTACATTACGGGGAAGGTCCTCGGTCAAAAAACATAATCATCATCCATATAGCCAATCCATCAGTCCTTTGTCTCAGTGTAGGTTTCATGATGGAAGGGGCACAAAGGACATGGTATTTGCATACGCCAGCTACAAGACAAGAGTTACAGTACAAAACAGGAGCTCCAAACGGTATTTATGGAACTGACCGAGGCAATGGACACTAGTAAACTGATATATTGTGATAGTTTGGATATCCTCAGTAGCTTGTCTTGCTGATCGCTTCTTTTCATAACGGCATTCTGGCCAAGAAATACGGTAATGGGCTGACATCCGACTCTTTCCCATTGCAGAACAAGTGATCATGGAAGTATTTCAGGGGCCGCAAATGTTTTTATGCTTCAGCCTTACAGTTGGCCTCAGCAAGACAGAAGCTAACGTTTCAGCCAAAACTATCGCAGACTTCTGGCACTTCTGGCACGTACTACAGTCATCAACAACCAGAAGATTAAGATTGTGGCCTTTTATATCTCCAAACATCGACTTGCGTCCCACTTTGTAAGAATGGAACATATATTTCGGCACTGAAACTGGCTAAGGAGAATAAAACTACGATCCATAAGTGGAAGAACAAAGTATGCAGACTACCATTTACAAAAAAGTAACGCACTATAGTCCAAATATTGCCACTTGTCATAGTACAAGAAAATTAAATTGGTCACAAACCTTTGGCTCATTTGTGGCTTTCTTTTATAAATACAAAACCAAGCTATCTGCTGAGTTTTAATGCTGTAATAACAGAATGCAATTAGATGAAAGCATTGAAAACATAAACGGTAGATAATCAGATCTTTTCTATACAATGCAGATACAATAAAAGTACATGGATGATGTTTATTGTTGTTGTGTCATTTGAACAGCTCAAAAGAAAAAAGTAGTGTCAATATTGACATCACGTTTCATGTTAAAAGACAGAAGAAATCTTCTATTTATGCTTTTTTTTCAAACATTCGTCCTAGACATATTACATGATGATATCTGCATAAAAATATTCTAAATTATATTTATGTTCCCTTCAGAAACGTTTTCTAGAATAGGTTTACATTGTTGTCTTATGAAATGTAAATCAGATACTAAGGCTAAAAACGAGTTGATATATTAAAAGTATAAAGACGTTGCTCTGTTTTGAAGTTAGCAAGTCGTGAAAAGTTTTCATCATATGTTTATTCAGTCGTTGGAAAAAAAATAATAAAACGGGTGTTTCACCATGCTTCATACGTCTTCCGCAAATCATTCAAATACAGAGAGACTGATAGTCTCAGATATTGATCTAAACATTATCCCAGCATATCAGCTGGCTTGGTCAATATGGAAATTCTATCCTCCAATCATGTTTGTGCTTGGAACGTTTGGCAACGTCATGAGTATCGTCATCATGAGCAGAATGACGTCTGGAGATTCCACTGTCAATCTTTTCTTCATCGCCATAGCTGTCGGAGATTTGCTTCTACTGTATTCAGGCAAAGATAATTGTCTTACACTTAACACTTCTGGTTGTGGTTGGCTGCTTGCTTGCTTGCTTGCTTGCTTGTCACTTTGTTTGATTGTTTGTTTATTTGTTTTTTGCTTGTTTGTTTGTGTGTTTATTTGTTGAATGCTAGAGTGTTATTATTGTTGCTATTGATATCATCGTCAAAATCATCACCGATGCTGTCATTTTTTTCTGTTTTGTTTGCTCTCCTTTCGTTTTGTTTTGTTAACTTTAGATGTTGTTAAAGGACTGCTACCAATGAAATGAAATAAGCGCAGAATGTTTTCACTAAATGTTAGAGTAACTCAATGTTTGTTGACATGATACATATATACTTTATGTTTTGTATTCATAGACAGGAAAACATTTATCGAAAAAATGGACAATTTGATAGACACCTTATACACATACTTTAAATTTTCGTATGGATACTTTAAGTGAGATTGTATGAGGCCTGAGCTCATACTGTTCAGTCATGATTCAAGGGGAAAATTGTGCATGTAGCCTACACAGTCAACCCACCTGTACAATACCAGAACAGAAATTCGAAACTAAATGTTTCCTGTTTTAGCAGTTTAATGGTTGAATTCAGAATACTATAAGATTTGCGTAATTATGTGCACATTCAACGTTTAAATAATTAGCAATGTTTCTTGCAAAACAAGTCAGTTTTACATTTTTGTATAATGTTTGATATTTTCTGAGTGAAGTGGGTATTTTAGTATATTTTGAGCAGGCTTATTTTTGGTGCATTTTGTGTTGAAATCTACAAATGTTATAATTGTATCCAACATCCTCAAAATTCCTGGTGTAACAAGTCAGCGGTTAAAAACGTTTTTGGACATAATTCACAAATTTGTGATATGGATTATGTTTGATTGAATTCTTTTTCACGTCTGTATTTCAAAGAATACAACAGAATAAAATGAGAACATGTGAATGTATGTCGTTCTCTTCATAAACAAAATAAGCATTTGAATTCAAAAACGTTCATTCAGTACGGCAAATATATCTATATACACACAAACACACTAAATATTTTGTTGATAAAACAAATATGACCGAACTTCATTAACATTGGTGATTTCATGTTCTTGTAAAATACACTGACAAAATTACATACGTAGAGCCCAAAGCAAAATACGCTTGATCTTTGGACATGATGTTCAAGTCAACTGATACAAAACTGTTTATTTATAAAAACTGTTTCGATGCACAAGAGCAATCATAGAAGGCTTTTGTTATTTGTAGAGCTGATCATGTTTCCCATTAATGTTTTCATTACACGCTTGTTTGTAACTGAGTGCTGTTTTGTTTTTGATTGATTCTTGTCTTTGTTTTCATAATAATTTACATTATTTGTCGGCAGCTCCAATGAAACACTGGATTGAACACACGTTCAACTTTCTCTTCCTTGATAAACAGCCTGTTCTGCATTATTTATTCTTCTGGATCGCTTCCAGCTCTGGATGCTTCGTCAGCTGGATGTTGGTGTGTGTGACACTGCAGAGGGCACTGTCCATTACCTGGCCTCATCACATCAAACGCATTTGCACCAGAAAACGATTTGGGATAATAGTCGCTGCTATTATCATTTTCCAGATCACTCTTCATTCCCATTATTTGTATTGTGTTCCAGTTGTGATGTTGACAACTGAATCTAATGTGGACTGCCTCAGTATGCCATCGTCAGCCAACTATGTCTGGTTTGTGAACAATGTGTACACCTATCTGAACCTTATAGTGTACAGTTTGCTACCTTCTATCTGTCTTTTAGTGGGCAATACTATTCTCGTCTCAACTTTGATCAAGTCTGCAAGACAGACTCGTAAAAACATGGCTGTTGGAAATTCTCAGCAATTTGTTAAACGAGAAAAGGATACGTATTCAGTAACATTACAGTGATCGTTGTGTCTGTGACTTTCATCGTGTTGACCTTGCCAATATGTGTATATTTCATGTTGTTTTATTTCAAAGATCACAGTGTTATGTCCAGTCAAGAGAAGGCCAATGTGTATCTGTTCTTTGCGATCAGTTTTCTGATGGGTGATACCAACAGTGCCATCAACTTCTATCTGTACTGTCTGACAGGTCGCAGGTTCAGGGAGGAATTTATGAAAATTGTGACCTGCAGAACAGAGAAACCGTCCTCATGATCTTTGCAAAATCGTGATCAAAATGGACGTTTACAGAAGCACCGTTATAAATAATAACTAGTGGAGACTGAAAACGCTATCTCTTTATAACTGAGATGAGTCAAATCCCAGGCCATTTTCTTCATGCTGAATAAAATGTAAACCCCTGCAATTTTCATGTATCATTGTAGTGCTGTGAAAATATCAATTTTCTCCTCTGCTCTTGCAACATTAATTTACCTGACAGCACAGAGCTTACATAAAATGTATGTGTCGTAGAATCATAGCATAGCCAATCTTTTTGCAAAGATTTGAGATTTGTTTGTAGTATGAAAACAAAGATAAACTTTATTTGAGGCCTCCATTCCACTCAGTTGTAAATGAGCGCCTGCCCTTTTTTAGGTCCTGATAAGGTAAAACAGCAGGGCAAAGAAATGTGTTCAGTCTTTATTAAAATGGCAAAGGAGTAACCAGATAGATTTGCACCACAACTTTTACTTTCTTTTTTTCTTTGGTTAAAAGGCATAACTATAGTTTTCATTAAGACGTAATTTATTGGGCATAGAGATTCTAGATCTATCAACTCGAATTATTGCAGTAAAAGGAAAAACACACGCACTTGCACAAACACGCAAATAATAAAACTGGAAAGTCTAACTGTGTGTATGTGTTAGTTTACTGCAACAATCATTTCCTAAAGCCCAGTTCCTTAAGTTTCAGTTTCAGTTTCTTAAGATGACGTTATTATTGTTATTATTGCTATTTTTGTTTAAAGCCCAGCCGACAGCGTAGATACACAATACTTTAACAAAAGGAACAGAAAATTATGTACACATATCAATGCATTCGCATACATAATCTAAGGAGATGCCCCTGGCATCGACCACTCCATCCAATTTATCACAGAGGAGATTTAAAAGTAACAAGCCTGGAAACAAATAAATATAAGCATAACTGTAAACACTAAAGCATATATAAAAACAGGCCTAAATTACCAAAAGTTGCTTTCGCATATCTCATTTCTCTAGAGCCAAAAATGCACTTAAATACATAACCCAATTATCGATCCTAAGAGAAAGTACGTAAGACTTTATCAAACACATACAGGCGCATAGACCAGAAAGGCAAAAAAACGATAGGCGAAAATGACAAAAAGCAAAGTGACATGGCAGAAACAAAGAGAGTGACAGAAAAGAGGAAATTTCTAGCACAGAATTTCCGATAATGGGTATACTACTTATACTGAAAGGATCCCCAATATCCCAACGGGGGATCAAGATGACGTCTCCGCTTTCGGAATGAATTTCATATGCACTAACGTCACAGGTGCCATGTGATGGAAATTATCCAATAACATGTGACCTGCCTATGGATGGAACCTAAAACCCTTATTGTGTCAGCATGGCATTCTAATCAACAAAGCCAACGTGGACACTTAAAAACACATAAATCCATATGCTAGCTGTGGCTGTGACTGTTACAGTCTAATTGTGTGATCTATGATTTAAAACTCATTGTGTAATGAAATGAATCAGAATCAGAAATCAGATTCAGAAATTTATTCAGTAAGGCCATAGCCTCATTTTGAGGGGTTTGAACACATTATAAACATTATACAAAAACAAAATAGAACACATAGTGGTTCTTGGATAATACATACTTCGAATAGTTTGGAATAAACACCATATAGGACCCACACTCAAACTTCAATAATACAATAGGAACATATGAATATGTTTGACAGACACACATCACGAGGATGTGTAATAAAATGCAGAGATAGATAGATAGATAGATAGATAGAAAGATAGATAGATAGATAGATAGATAGATAAGATAGATAGATAAATAGATAGATAGATAGATAGATAGATAGGTAGACAGGTAGATAGATAGATAATAGATAGATAGATAGATAGATAGATGTGTGTGATGTGTGCGTGTGTATGTGTGTGTGTGTGTGTGTGTGTGTGTGTGTGTGTGTGTGTGTGTGTGTGTGTGTGTGTGTGTGTGTGTGTGTGTGTGTGTAGATACATGTTTATGTATACTGGTATATAGTATCAACATGCTCCTAAAGTAGAAAAGTAATAACAATACTGACACACCTCTTGTGGGAAAAAAATCGAAGTTTGCAAAATTTCACAGGACAATTTGAAATGGATTATCGCCTGCTTCGATAAGAAGATCGATCAGATATAGTTCGACAATCTACACTTCAAGGACAGAATGTAGCTGCTGTCACTTGCTTGTTGTGATGCGAGCAGTGACGGTCTGCTTCGTTTTGTTTACTTACATCGCCTGTCTGTGTGCCTCTTCCCAACTCTCTCTGTGCTTTGTTATACATTTATTTTCGATGTCATCTTAATAGCCACAGAAGCTGAGACAGTTTCTGCAATGCTATGATGATGATGGCGATGAGGATGATAATCATGATGTTGTGGAGTTTCCATGCATGGTCGAGACTGCCTGACAAGGTTGCACTCTACGCTTTTGCTATCATGATATATCCTGCCATCAACCAGGCCCGAGAGATACATAAACACCTGCTGTGTTGGTCACATGATTTGAACAACACCCTCAAAGACGCATCTGTCCACCCAATGACCCCTTAGCATGTTTAGCTCTGGGTATCAGCCGGTTGGGGCAAAAAAAAACACAATGATTTTGAAAAGTCTGATGGGGATTCGAACCCACAACCTTCCAGTCGGTAGTCCGTTGTGATAACCATTACACCATGGCGACTGGTGTTTTCTCTTTATTGTTTTGTTTATTGCTTATTATTTATTTGTGTCTTTTTCTTAACCTATTCATTCATTCATTTATTTGTCATAATCTATATCAGTAGCAGAAGTAGTAGTAATAGCAGTAGTAGTAGTAGAAGTAGTGGTGGTGGTGGTGGTGGTGGTGGTTGGTGGTGGTAGCAGTAGAAGTAGAAGTACCAGTATTGCTATTGTTGTTGATGTTGTTGTCCTGACGAGGCTAAGAACAAAAGTATGAAGATAAACAACAAGACGAAGGTAAAAAGGTCACGAGGAACAATAGACAAAGGAACCAAGCGCTCAACAGCGAATCCTTACAACGAGAGAAATAGCCAAAGATTGTAAACAACTTATGACAATGTTTCTACTGTCTTACAATCCACCAACCCACCATCACCACCCCCTCTGCTTAAATATATCTTTTCTTCACTTTCCATAAATCCCGACAGCTAGGGAGAGAGTACACGGTTGGATAATGAAAATAAATCAATGTGTTTAGTGCAAACAGTCCATGTTAGAGAATGCTTGTTGAGCTTTACGAACAGCATAAAAATCACCATGTTAATACACTGATGCAGTACAAACATGGTCAGATACATACACCCATACATCAATGCAGTTCAAACACAGATATTTACACCATCAAGAGGCACACGACAGATTTGTATCCCGTTGATAAATATGAGTCACGCAGACATCGTGGAGACTATTTCATCATTCATGGTGTGGGCACCACAACATGCATACACTTATCCGAGAGAACCGGAGTACTATGAGAAAAAAGGTCATTGCTATACACTCACCTGGCTGAGATATGGTGATCTTTTCCCAGTCCACTTCACCTGATGACGTCATCGTATCTCAGCTAAAGCTGTTGACCTCTGACAAGACTCCCAACTGTTTGTCAATTTTGCACGTGTATACACATCTGGGTTTCTTTCCGTCTACGATTAAGATAGTGTTCCAGCGTTCCTCTCTCTGTATCTGTCTCTGTGTATCCCTCTCCCTTTGTCTCTCTCTCTCTCTGTCTCTCTTACTCTCTCTCTCTCTCACTCTCTCCCCTCACACACACACACACACACACACACACACACACACACACACACACACATCTCTCTCTCTCTCTCTCTCTTTCGATTTTTAATTTGCCATCAAAACATACATGTCAGCCTTGGAAGCCTCATGAAGTGACAGAAACCAATTCAGCTGTTTTTCTGCGTATTCTAGACATGGCATGTCACAGCCACCACAGTGTTTCCAATAACTTCTTTTTTTTTTTATCTTGTCTCGATGTGTGACGTGTGAGTTAGAATTCTATGGGTGATACTCGTCTCCTCTTCAAGATCGTCGTTTTCATAGTCTCTTTTCCCTAGCTGTACAAAAGCACATGACACTACTTGTAATGTGTCGCATAGGTTTGAGTCACACAGTTATCCTGGCAGCTATTTCATCTTTCATAGTGTGGGCACCACAACGTGCATACACTTTATACGTGAGAACCGGAGCACTATGAAAAAAAGGAGAACACAACGTATGGGTCATTCCTGTACACTCACCTGGCTGAGATATGGTGATCTTTTCCCAGTCCACTTGACCTGATGACGTCATCGTATCTCAGCTAAAGCTGTTGATCTCTGACAAGACTCCCAACTGTTTGTCAAGTTTGCACGTGTATACACATCTGGGTTTCTTTCCGTCTACGATTAAGATAGTGTTCCAGCGTTCCTCTCTCTGTATCTGTCTCTGTGTATCCCTCTCCCTTTGTCTCTCTCTCTCTCTGTCTCTCTTACTCTCTCTCTCTCTCACTCTCTCCCCTCACACACACACACACACACTCTCTCTCTCTCTCTTTCGATTTTTTAATTTGCCATCAAAACATACATGTCAGCCTTGGAAGCCTCATGAAGTGACAGAAACCAATTCAGCTGTTTTTCTGCGTATTCTAGACATGGCATGTCACAGCCACCACAGTGTTTCCAATAACTTCATTTTTTTTTATCGTCTCGATGTGTGACGTGTGAGTTAGAATTCTATGGGTGATACTCGTCTCCTCTTCAAGATCGTCGTTTTCATAGTCTCTTTTCCCTAGCTGTACAAAAGCACACGACACTACTTGTAATGTGTCGCATAAGTTTGAGTTGCACAGTTATCCTGGCGGCTATTTCATCTTTCATAGTGTGGGCACCACAACGTGCATACACTTTATACGTGAGAACCGGAGCACTATGAAAAAAAGGAGAACACAACGTATGGGTCATTGCTATACACTCACCTGGCTGAGATATGGTGATCTTTTCCCAGTCCACTTGACCTGATGACGTCATCGTATCTCAGCTAAAGCTGTTGATCTCTGACAAGACTCCCAACTGTTTGTCAAGTTTGCACGTGTATACACATCTGAGTTTCTTTCCGTCTAAAATTTAAACTTAGTGTTCCAGTGCTTCTCTCTCTGTCTCTCTATCTCTTTTCCTCTCTGTCTGTCTGTCCATCTGTCTGTCTGTCTCTCTCTCTCTCTCTTTCTCTTTCTCTCTCTCTGTCTTGTCTGTCTGTCTCTGTCTATGTCTCTCTCTCTCCCCCTCTCTCTGTCTCTAGTCTGTCTGTCTGTCTCTCTTTCTCTCTCTCTCTCTCTCTGTCTGTCTTATCAAAATCATTGTAATAACTTGTTTCATATTTTATCTGTTTTTAATATGCTTACATTTATATTATGTATAGAGTAGTAGTGGAGTATCAAGGACTAGCTGTTAGGTCTTATGCGTCCTTATGCTATTATCTTTAAGTAATTAAGTGTTGTGAAATCTGAAATCGCTCTCTCTCTCTCTCTCTCTCTCTCTCTCTCTGTCTGTCTGTCTCTCTCTCTCTCTCTGTCTCTCTCTCTATCTATCTATTTGTCTATATCTCTCTCTATCTCTCTCTCACTCACTCTCTCTCTCTCTCTCTCTCTCTCTCTTCTTTCTTATCACAATTTATTTTTGTAACTTGTTTCACACTGTATATGTGTTTTGTGTGTGTGTGTGTGTGTAGAGTAGCAGTAGAGTAGCAAAAACTAGCTGTTTGGTCCAATGGGTCAAGAGTAGCGGTTTGGTCCAATGGGACCAGTAGCTACTATATTTGAGTAATAAACTGTTCTGAAGTCTGAAATGTCAGGTCTGAAATCTCTCTCTCTCTCTCTTCTCCTCTCTCTCTCTCTCTCTCTCTCTCTCTCTCTCTCATGTTTTTACAATCGTGAAAAAATATGTTATTGTGTTTGTTTGTAAAGTTCTATGATCAATGTAGTAAAACATTGCGACTCCTGAATTCTGAATCAGTCTTCTTTTTACACACATCCACACGCACGCGCCCACTTACAGCACACACACACACACACACACACACACACACACACACACACACACACACACACACACACACACACACACACATACACAAACAAACAAACACGCACACACACACACACAAATACACAGATATATACACACACACACACATACACAAACAAACAAAACACACACACACACACACACACACACACACACACACACACACACACACATTATTGTTGTTGTTATTGCTGCTCAAAACTTCTGACCTACCTGTATATCACATCTCCACGCTGCTCATTTCTGGCAATCCAACACACCTTCAGTCCTACTGAATTGAGGGGTCACACTGAGAGCAGGCCGTGAAAGCCGTCAGAAGAGGGAACTGGATTCTCAGTGCTCTGATTATATGTGAAAATGGATGTATGATTGAAATGATGCTATGGACTTCCCTTACGGCTTGAGATTGCAAGACAGAGCTGTATTCTGTGCTTCCTTTGTGATAACATCATCCGGGCGTTATCCAGGCCAAGAGACGAAGACGTAATTATGCAGTGTTTTCAATAGTTTTGAGCCACCTTCTTAGTTTGGAGTTTTGGAGTTTGTTCAAGAGGGATTCACCGCACGGAGGCAATTCCATAAGTGCTCCACCCGAATCTGCCAGCAATTACCCAGCAGACTCCCCGAGCCTGCGCACATCCCTATGCACTGGCAAAGTCTTGAACTGATGAGTGGAAGAGAGATGGGGGGGGGGGAGTTGACAGTTTTATGAAACACTGAGCTGACACCACCAGAATGATGGAAACATTACGATGGGCAGCAAACAGGTCATTTTCCTAATGTTGCGGACTGGAACTGCTAACTGAAGATATCTGATCCTAAGCCCACAGCTATGTCAAAAGAACCAGCCAGCCCAGCCTGCACGAACAGTGACACCTCAGTGAAGTGGATGAGACTCGATTGTGTGGTCCCAGTCTTCACAGACATCCCACAGTATGCTCAATGTATGGAGGAGCCGATCCAGAGAAACCTTTTCCCAGTTATCAGTTGACCTGATCACTTCTCTACAGTTGCTGGGTCACACACTTGAAACACATGTGAATATTTGAATTAAGTCATTTCACTCATTAGAGATGTTGAAGAAGATACAATGCACAGTCTTTAATAAATATGAGACCATTTTTTTACGATTGCTAGCGTTACAATTTCAGCGCAGGACTCTAAACGAAAACAAAAGAAAAGTAATAATAAATTTAAAACGTTCATTCAGAAAGGAAAGAAAATTGCATTGCTTACATGTACATTTCATCTGCAAACACGTTTCTTTGAAATTTATGCATTTCATAAATCAGAAATTTTAGTACATTTCAAGAAATGAAATAACGTTATAAATTTTTTCATTTCGTATTTTTTACGCAAATTCAGTACTTCTGAATTTTCTAGAGTTCAACCCATCTTGACTGATTACTAGAATAAACTTTGAAAAAGAAAAATAATGTTCTTCTGATTGATCAAAATATGAGTTTCTCAACCAACCTAAAAAAAAATCGTATGTGATCTAATGTATTCACTCACGAACACACACACACACACACACACACACACACACACACACACACAACACACACACACACACACACACATGCACATGCACATGCACATGCACACACACACACACACACAAACACGTGCGCACATACGCACATACCCGTGCATTTTGCAAGTTGTGCTCCACATGTGTAGGTAGAGTATTAATAAATGTAATCATTATATCAGCAACTTAAGAAGTTAACAAGAAACACACCACGTGTGCTGGATGGACCCAGACCACTGACTGGACAATCACTTCTCAGCTCCAGACACCACTCATTAGCCATTCGCCAAGCAAGGAGAGTGGGAGTGGGGGCTGTCCATGACCTGCAATGTAATATGATTTTTTTTTTTCCAAGGACGTTATCTTATCATTGTATAGGGACTATATCATTGTTATACCAAAATCATTGTGTAGGCACTATATCATCGTAATACCAAAATCATTGTATAGGCAATGATCATTGTTATACCAAAATCATTGTATAGGCACTGTATCATTGTAATACCAAAATCATTGTATAGGGACTATATCATTGTTATATACCAAAATCGTTGTATAGGCACTATATCATCGTTATACCAAAATCATTGTATAGGCACTATATCATCGTTATACCAAAATCATTGTATAGGCACTATATCATCGTTATACCAAAATCAGTGTATAGGCACTATATCATCGTTATACCAAAATCGTTGTATAGGCACTATATCATCGCTATACCAAAATCAGTGTATAGGCACTATATCATCGTTATACCAAAATCAGTGTATAGGCACTATATCATCGTTATACCAAAATCGTTGTATAGGCACTATATCATCGTTATACCAAAATCGTTGTATAGGCACTATATCATCGCTATACCAAAATCAGTGTATAGGCACTATATCATCGTTATACCAAAATCATTGTATAGGCACTATATCATCGTAATACCAAAATCATTGTATAGGCACTATATCATCGTTATACCAAAATCATTGTATAGGCACTATATCATCGTTATACCAAAATCATTGTATAGGCACTATATCATTGTTATATACCAAAATCATTGTATAGGCACTATATCATCATAATACCAAAATCATTTAGAGGCACTACATTTCGTAATGCACATCATAAATAGCCTGCAGAATCGGCTGAGCCAAAACAGCATTCAAGAAGATGACAAGCATTCTTACCAACAAATGCCTATCGATTAACATCAGGAAGAGAGTTCTTGAATGTTATATAGAACCAATACTGTTGTACGGATGTGAGGCGTGGACAGTCAACAAACAAAGCCAGAACAAGATTGAGGCAGCCGAGATGTGGTTTCTAAGCAGAATGTTGAGAGTTCCATGGACAGCAAAGAAAACAAAGGAGACAGTCTTGATGGAGGCAGACACAAGAAGATCATTCATAAGGAAGATTAGGAAAAGACGGGCAACATTTATAGGCCATTTTATGAGGGAGGGGGATTTGGAGCACCTGGTCACAACGGGAAAGCTGGAGGGAAAGAGAGCACCAGGTAGACCCAGGGAGAAAATGCTAGACGGACTTGCAGAGTGGCTGAAGACGAGGAGGGTGGAGAAGATGCTTGGGACAACAAGAGATAGAGACAAATGGAAGTCCATGATCACCAACGCCATGCGGCAAGGCACCTGATGATGATGATGATGAAAATCATCGTAGAGGTACTATATCATCGTAATAACAAAATCATTGTATAGGCACTATATCATCGTAATACCCAAAAAACATTAATCTAAATATAATAAGAATAGGTAAAACAGGCAATGAGTCTTACACTAACAACGGAACATAAATGTTTTTAAACAAGGTATTGAGTATAACACACACTTCCTTCAACGAGATGAAACTATAAATATGTAATATTTACATTAAAAAGCCATCTGTTTACTGTAGGGAAAAGAATATTAGCACTGTATAAAAATTAACAAGTAAACCCAGGAAGAAAATATTGGACGGACTTGCAGAGGACAGAGAGGATGAGAGATGTACTTATAGCGACAAGGGATAGATTCGTATGGAGGGCCATGATCGCCAACGCCATGCGGCAGGGCACATGATGATGCTGATGATGATGATAAAAATTAACCTCACTGTAACCAGAAAAAACACGAAAGAAGAATACGAACGCGTATTTAATATAACAAGACAAGACAGGCGCAATTTTTCGAACAACTGGCCTTTGTCAAGCGTAAGATTACAAACAAATACCACATACAAAAATTATGAGAAAAAGACTGAAACTTCCCTGCTGCTGTGTCCAATGTGAGAAAAGGAATAAACTGACTAGATGACATCATGGTGTTTGTTTGTTTGCAATCTTACGCTTGACAAAGGCCAGTTGGCCGAAAATGTGCGCCTGGTTTGTCTTGTTACATTAAATACGCGTTCGTATTCTCTTTCGTGTTTTTTTCTGGTTCCTGTTTGCTTGAACGCGGGCAGTCATACTTGTTTTGGATAACCTCACTGTGTCTAAATTTTAGATCGAAAATGTGATCTGACGGTTAAATCAGAAACGTAATATGTATCTTTTTTACAAATTGATAACATACTTTTAATTAATATACTTTTTCTGCAAACAGTATGGTTCTCGATTCTTTTAACATTGCATCAAAACATATCGACGGTTGCCAGCGTAAAGGCCATATCTCGGATTTTCATGATTTTTCTTTTTTTGCATATGTGTAGAATGATCCTGACCTACTCTTTCTCCAGTTCAATGAAAAATGATGAAGTTATTGATCAGAACTTAAATCCAGTATCTCACAATGCATAAAAACTGGGCTGCCCAAGGCACTTACGCATAGAAACATGCATTGCGAAGGCCCTACAATTAACCAAAAGCGTCAATGCTGCCAGCCTAAAGACCCTATCGGGAGCTCCTCTTCTTACGCTGAATAGCGGTCCTTGAAACGCACTGCCTTCGTGCCGGCTGCGTAAAGATCTGTATCGGCAGCTACTGTCTTAAGGCAGGTTGGTGAAGTGACAGCTCAGGGTCGTTAGGCCAGTTTAATAACCTTTGCCTATGTATGACAACTTTCTCCCTTCGTTCCTACGTTCCATAGCAACAGCAATTCCTTTTATTCCTGGATTTCTGGAGGAATTCGCTAGAAATGTGAAGTAGGTGTTATATCATTGTCAGAGATTGAAAAACTGAAGAATATGTATACTAAACCCTATATAACTGGGTGCAGCAGTGGCATGGCAAAGTCTCTGATAGTGTTTGGATGTCCTGCTGTCTGTTTGGTGACACACAGGTGACAATATTGATGACACTTATTCTTTTTCTTTTTGTTAGTTGGTAGTCAATAATGCTATGGCACAAACAACAAACAGTACAACACAATTGTTTCTAACTCACAGCATTGTGTCCATCAAATTCGGAATGACTGCTAACACATTGAAGATTGTCACTGTCTAGATGTCTGAAATTGTTAACTTCTTTATTGTGCTCATGGGTCATACTGTACACTGTACAACGAGGTACCACTGTCCTTTTGTAGATATTACATTTCAGAACAGTCACAATGCCCAGTCACTACAGATCCCTACATATTACAACAAAAAATTATGTATAAGTTGTAGCACACACATGTCTGTGTGAAATGTCCCATAAGAATGTGTCACATGTCACTCATGTCACATACGTGTGGCAAGCTTTGAAACCGTCTTTGCGATTGGTGCATCATGGATACACACTGTACTTCTCACACATTGTGGTTTTAGACACCTTGTAAGGACTGTCAGCACGATTGCAAGCTGTGCCCTCTGTTGTCCTATTAAGCTGATAAGATCAGTCATCTGGTAAATTTTTGTAAATCACATTATCACAACACTGATTGCTGTCTGATCTTTCTCCCTCCATCTTGACCAAGTGTATAGAGTAATTTCAACTCCGGGTTAAATGATACCAGATTCTCAGTGTCACTGACTCTCACGCACTTTGGATACTATTAAGCATTTCTTATCAAAACTCCCTGCCTCTTATCAAAACACCTATCATATCCCGTTAATCAGGCAGGTAGATGGGAGCTGTCAATTAACAAGGTGTCAGACTCAATTAGTTTGTTACTGCCAGACTCACACAGTCAGAAGGGGGGGGGGGGGGTTGATGGTCAGAACCTTGACACAAACTTTCTTTGCACTTTGACCCTGTCATTTCCATGATTATTACTGTAAGTTGGACAGATTCCATTCATTTCCCATTAGCTGAATCAGAGAGCGTCTCTGGCCGAGTGCTGTCCCGTTAGCACCCAAGACTATGCAAATTGTTTCAAAACGCTGACGAGATTTTGAAGATTTGCTCAGGGATGACCAACGTCGAAGCGCAACAGGCCACTAAACCAATTCCTCTTGCCTTCATAGACTGCGGTCCACAACATTATGATGCGTGCATTAAATCTGGAAACTAAAACAAGAATCAGTCTGAGCAACCAGCAGCCCATTATATGGACTGTAATCAGCCAGCCACCAATGATGAACCAGTCACCACTGATCATCCAGCCACTGATCAACCTGCCACCCCTAATCAATCAGCTACAGACCAACCAGCCACCACTGATCAATCAGCCTCCACTGCTCAATATACCAGTCATGAAACGACCCCAGAGCAATTGTCGGCTGCTGATCAACCAGTAGTCACTGACACAAACAGTCATATACTGCAGATCACACCCAGAAAGCAAGGAATATTCAACACACCACCGAAGAAGATGCTGATAAGAAAACGTGAGGCAAGACCAGAACAATGGGAAAAGAACGTTAGAAAGTCACTACACTTACAAGGAAAAGAATACAAGTCTCAAACAGGAAAAATTATCCCAGCAAAGATGCTCAAACCCATTGACTGTTCCTCCTGCAAATACAAATGCAGCGACGTCATCAACGAAGAACAGCGACAGCAACTCTATGCCTTGAGAAATTACAGCCGGCAGAAAGAGTTAGTGTGCTCCCATGTACAACAGAAAACTACCATCACTGTTCTCAATGAAAATGGAGAACCAGTCAAAAAGAGGCGTCAGACATGCCGAACCTACTCCTTGAAAGTTGGCGGACAGGCTGTGCGAGTTTGTAAGAAATTCTTCCTGACAACATTGGCAGTGGGAGAGACGTATGTTGATCATTCCATCAAAAACAGCCAAAATGGAACATTCGTTGACCCAGGTAAAAAGCAGTGATGAAGAGGTTGATCATGCTAAAGCACACATTGCTTCCTTCCCAGCTGTTGAGTCCCATTACACTCGAAGAGACACCCAACGTTTGTATCTCCAATCTAACCTGACCTTGAAAAAATGTATGAACTGTATCTGCTGGAATGCAAATGGCAGGATGTCGGGGCTTGTCCATCAACAAGTACAGACAAATATTCAACCAATATTTCAACTTAGCCTTCCACGTTCCGAAGAAGGACCAGTGTGCCACTTGCACAACTTATATGAAAGTAAAGCAAGGTCTTGCTTCTCAAGAGGAAAAGGTGTCTTTCAAACTACACATGGATCACAAAACACGGGCCAGAGAGGAGAAGGCAAAGGACAAAGAAAAAGCGAGACATGACCCATCAAAACATGTGGTCACTGTTGACTTACAAGCAGTTCTCCAAGCTCCATGTGGCCTTGTAAGTCAGCTTTACTACAAACAAAAACTGTCCGTCTATAATTTCACCCTATACTCTCTTGCTGATGGAAAGGGAACTTGCTTTACTTGGGATGAGACGGAGGGAAAGCGTGGTTCCTGCGAAATTGCCACCTGCTTGTATATATACCTGTCATCTCTGCCCAAGTGTGTTGACGAAGTGACAATATATTCGGACTGCTGCTCGGGACAG
>JAPXFY010000025.1:40147884-40167884 GCA_030674185.1 Monoplex corrugatus | reverse complement strand
AGCTGGAGGCTGCCCAATAGAGAGCTGACCACTCGAAGTAAGGCACAGGAAGGCTCTTTCATTCTCTCTTGGCCCAGCAGCTGGGTTGGGCCTGAGTGGTTCATGTTGCGTGGCAATGTCCGGGGGTTTGTCATGTCCCCACCTTGCCATTCAGCTTGTAATCAGGGTAACCAATGACTGGGTCCCAATTCAGCGCATAGACAGCTCCCCTTTTGCTTGACGAAATGACTACCGTCTGGCGTCGGGAGCTTGCTGGTGATTCTCTAGTCAGGGGTGAGGCATTGCTGATCGAGGTTCTATTCATACCTCCAGTATTCTTGTTCACTACATAGCCAGTGCAGATTTGTCGAAGGGAAAGGAACTATTAATGCCACATACATCCTAAGAAGTGTCATAGAGAGGTTAATCGAGATGAATAAGGATTTATATTTATGATTTGTTGATTATATCAAGGCTTTCGATCGGGTAAGACATGAAGAATTGATCAACCGACTAGAAAGACTCAATATTGATGAAAAAGATCTACGAATAATCAGAAATATGTATTGGGAACAAACAGCTGCAATGAGAATAGAAAACGATATAAGCTATTTCCAAAATATCGAAAGAGGAATCAGACAGGGCTGTGTTTTGTCATCAGATCTGTTTTCACTTTACAGCAAAAAGATTACGAGAAACCTAGAAGAAGACCCTGGATTAAAGGTTGGAGGAAAAATGATAAATAACATTCGATACGCAGATGACACCGTGCTAATTGCAGAAAATGAAAGGGACCTACAAACCCTTGGAACATACTTGAAATAGAAAGCAAAGGTAACGGGTTGGAACTAAACAGCAAGAAGACTGAAGTCATGGTGATCAGTAAAAGACATGAAATCCCGTCATGCAATTTAACGGCAAACGGCACAACCTTGAGACAGGTTGACAGGTTTAAGTATCTGGGAACGATCATTTCCCCAGACAGCAGATGCACATCAGAAATAGCCAGCAAAATCGGCCAAGCCAAAACAACATTCAAGAAGATGAAAAGCATTCTTACCAACAAATGCCTATCAATCCGGAAGAGTTCTTGAACGTTATATAGAACCGATAATTTTATACGGTTGTGAGGCGTGGACAGTCAACAAGCAAAGCCATAACAAGACTGAGGCAGCCGAGATGTGGTTTCTAAGAAGAACGTTAAGAGTTCCATGGACAGCAAAGAAAGCAAACGAGACAGTCTTGATGGAGGCAGACACAAGAAGATCATTCATAAGGAAGGTTAGGAAAAGACAGGCAACATTTATAGGCCATTTTATGAGGAAAGGGGAATTAGATCACCTGGTCAAAACAGGAAAGCTTGAGGGAAAGAGAGCACCAGGTAGACCTCGAGAGAAGATATTGGACCGACTTGCAGTGTGGCTGAAGATAGAGAGGGTGGAAGAGGTGCTTGGTGTAACAAGGGATAGAAACAGATGGAAGGCCATGATCGCCAACGCCACATGGCAAGGCACCTGATGATGATGATGATGACATAGCCATACTGGTCATTCAGCGTATCATTTTCTCAGACTTCAAACTTCAGAATCACAATTACTCAAAGATGGCAGCATTAGGTCCTATTGGGCCTGTTTCACAGCTACTTTTTACTAGTCTACACACACAACATAAGCATATCAAACATTGTTGATGAGTTACCTAGAAGCCAATAACCTCATTGAACCATGTCCGTTAGCCTTTCGTAAAGCCCATATTACAAAAACTGCTTCGGTAAAAGTTGTAAATGATCTCCTGCAAGCTTCTGATAAAGAAAAAATGTCCGTTCTGTTTGAGGGTATTTGACACTTTTAACCATAGTATCATGATCTTGAGATTGTTGTCCATATCTGACCGCACTGAATCTATTTTTGAGTGATGCAAGGCATACCTTTCTTATGGAACTCAGCTTGTTATAATCAGTGACATAAGGTCAAATCCATCAATGTTGAAATATGGTAACCCACAGGCTTCTGTTTTGGCGCCTGTTCTTCTCTCTCTGTGTTTACAATTACTTAGCTTTATTATCAAACAATCAGGAGTAGTTTAACAATTCTGTGATAATGACACAAGTGCACGACTGTACTTTTCTGATAAACATCTTGAGCATTAGTTAGTGAAATTGAAACAAAATGAGAACAAAGCTGCCTGGATGAAAGCAAATATACTGAAAACGAATGAAGAAAAGCAGTACTTATGTATGTATGCACAAAATCAACCAAAAACAGCATCTGAGGCCATGGTTATTTCAGGCAATACTATGTCTTTCAGCAAGTCTGGAATCTTGGTGCGTTCCATAATGAATTCGTGTCTATCGAAATGAGGTATGGGAATCATGTCATCTATCTGTATAAAGTCCTATATCTCCAGTTGCGTAGAATACACAGGATCTGTCGATTTCTTTCTGTTGAAGCAATGCATGTCTTTTATCCTGTGTAGAATAGATTACTGTAACTCTCCCTCTCTCTCTCTCTCTCTCTCTCTCTCTCTCTCTCTCTCTCTCTCTCTCTCTCTCTCTCTCTCTCACACACACACACACACACACACACACACACACACACACACACACACACACACACACACACACACACACACACACGCACACACATCTCTCTCTCTCTCTCACTCTCATTCTCTTATGCGGCTTTCTTGACAAACTGTCCAAACTCCCACGAATACAAAACAGCTCAGCTCAACTTGTCATATGGACTAGCAGACGTTGCAGTGCAAAAGCACCCTTGCAAAAACTACTTTAGCTTTCACTCAAGGCAAAAATTGAGTATAAATTGTCACTCTTTGCATTCAATGTCTGACTTTGCGTGCAATGCTAAAACATATGCCGGAACTCCCCTAGCCCTACAAACTTTTCAAAACACTCAGGTCTCAGTATTTCTCTAGTCTCTTGCCAGTACGTCGGTTCTCTCTAGCTGCTTGGAGAAAGAAGCCCTTCTGCGAGTTTTCGCCCCAGCAATTTGAACTCACTCCCAGCGTCTTTAAGACAAAACAAATGTCTGCTTACTGTCAAAAGACACAGTCAAGCTTAATTCTTTACAAACATCTTCAAAACTGCACAGATTGATGCATATCACTTTCTTCTAGGTCAGGTCATGTTGCAATGCATCTGTGTGTGTATGTGTGTGTGTCTATTTGTGTGTCTGTGTGTGTATTTGTCTATTTGTGTGTCTGTGTGTGTATTTGTCTATTTGTGTGTCTGTGTGTGCGTCTGTGTGTGCATCTGTGTGTATGGGCGTGCGTGTGTGTACTTATGTATGTGCATGTGCATATTTATGTATATGTATCTGGATGCTTTTTATGTATGTGCATGTGTGTCTGAGTATGTATGAGTCGTGTATGTGTGTGTGTGTGTATGTGTGTTGTTGTGTGTGTGTGTGTGTGTGTATGTGTGTGTATGTATGTGTGTGTATGTATGTGTGTGTGTGTGTGTGCGCATGCGCGTGTGTGTGTGTGTATGTGTGTGTGCATGAAAGACTAGTATTTAACTAATAATTTATTTGTGTTATCACTTTTGGTTACTCTTAATGGGCTGACCATGTTTAATACGCGTAATGAATGCGTCAGCTCCTCACACAACTTTTTCTAATGATTTACGTCTATCATTATTCGAAAACGTAAAAACTATGATTATGGATAACGCGATAACCATGCTTTGACTTCGGCTATTTGCCCTATGCAAATGGCGTGTTGTTATTAACAATATTAGTGTTTACGTTTCAGTCTTTACAGAAGTATTACCAGTGCAAAACTCTTACTGGGTAGGCTACATTGTCTGAAATGTACTGATGTACTATATTGATAGATAGGCAAGTATATCTGTGTGTTAGTGGGGTTTTTTTTTCTTTTGGGATGGGGGAAGGTGATCAATCTGAACTGTTTATAAACTTGATATTGCTAACGATAGAAACGAGTTTACTTCATTCATGTAAAAAGACTTTGCTCTGTTTTGGTTAACAAGTATAAAGAAAGGTCAAAATAGATTCATTTATTCACTTTTTCATTTACTTATTTATTCATTTGTTATTTATTTGTTATTTATTTATTTGTTTATTCATAAATTCATTTATCTATCTATTTATTTATTTATCTATTTATTTATTTATGTCATTTATTTATTTATTTATTCATTATTTATTTATCTATTTATTCGCTTGTTTGTTTGGTTGGTTGGTTGGTTGTTTGTTTGCTTGTTTGTTTGTTTTTTTGGGTTTAGTCATTCATCTATTTGCTTATTTGTTTGACACTTTCGTTGTTTAGTCATTTATTCGTTCAATAAGTTATTTGTTTGGTGATTTATTTGTTTAGTAATTTATTTGTTTAGTAAGTTATTTATTCTTTCGTTTATTCATTTTATCTATTTATGTTTGGTTTGTTTGTTTGTTTGTTTGTTTGTTTGTTGTTTGTTTGTTTGTTTGTTTTACTATTTGTTTATTCGTTTATTTGTTGTTGTTTTTTATTTATTCTTTCATCTGTTCTTCTGTGTATTTGTTTATCTATTCAATTTGTGACCTTTTCTGTCGGCAGAGAACTATCGTTTTTCACAATGCTCTGTTCATCTGAGTTCATACATGGTCATGCCTCAAATGTTTAATATATCAATCTGAGGCATTTTTGTTTGGGATTGGATGTGTATATGCATGTCGGTCTTGAGGGCTGGCCAGACTCTACGAGCTACGTAATTACCCATATTGTGACTTCACTGAGTTGAAAGGAGAGATCAACATTTAGAAGGGGCTGGAAAAATCATGTTCCATACAACTTCAGCAAATGATTCACTGACAGAGAAACCAGCAGAGTTAGATATATATCTGCAATCTATCCCGGCATACCAGCTGGCTTGGTCACTATGGAAATACTTTACACCCATCGTCATTATCTTGGGAACATTTGGCAACGTCATGAGTATCGTCATCATGAGCAGAATGACGTCAGGGGAATCCACTGTCAACCTTTTCTTCATTGCCATAGCCATTGGGGATCTGTTGCTCTTGTATTCAGGTGATGAAGACTTTAAAGAAATGTTTGTTTCTTTGTTTGTACTTTTTTGTTTTTTATGGTTGGTTGGTTGGTTGACTGGTTGGTTTGCTTGCTTGCTTGCTTGCTTGCTTGCTTTGCTTGTTTGCTTGCTTGCTTACGGTTGGTTGTATGGAAAACAAAACATTTCACATTCTTGTTTGAAGTACAATCATGTATGTATCAGAAGAAATATTAAAAAAAATACAGATGTCATTTCATTATTAGACACCCGTCTGAAATATCATCTCTCATTAAAAATTACTTGAATTATCATATACCAAATGAAATTCATTAATTAAATGATATCTATCCCAAAGCCCAACCCCTCGTCCTCGTCGTGGGAGGTGGAAACAGGTAATGCTGGCCAACAGGGCACTGGTGAAGCTGTGACTGGCTTAGCAGGCCGGCAGTGGATAAACAAATTGCTCAAGACAACATAAGGAGATAGAAACGGACTGATTACAACGGAAAACGACCGGCGAGGAAAACGGACAACGATTAAAGAAAAACGAAAAGGTTGGGACCTGGAACATTTGCGGTTTGTCGAACAAAGAACCAGAGATAGTAGAGTTCATGACCCAGCGCAAGATCTCCATACTGGGCATTGCAGACACAAGAAAGAAAGGAACAGGAACAAAGGAAATAGACGCCAACTATGTTCTCATTTGGAGGTGTGTAAGCAAGGAACAGAGAGCAGCACATGGCGTGGGTTTCATCGTACACCATGACAAGGCAAAAGACCTAGTGAGTACGGAGTTCATTTCAGAGAGACTCTTGAAGATCGGCATTAGAGAGGACAACAAGATCAACAACTACATTCAAGTGTATGCACCATGTAATGACTCCTACTCAGATGAGGATAAGGACTCCTTCTTCGAAAAACTCTCGGACACCATCAACAGCATCCCGGACCAAGAAGACCTGTACGTCATGGGAGATTTCAATGGCAGAGTCGGAGAGAGAAGAACACCATGGACAAAACACCTTGGTCCACACAGTGACCACAGAACACCATGCAACTACAACGGCAACCATGTATTGGAACTGTGTGCAGAGCATGACCTTATTGTCACCAACACCTTCTTCCAGCACAGAGCCACTCAGATCTACACCTGGTACAAATGGAGCGACATCGACGTCTCATCTCAAATCGACTTCACACTAGCAAGATCTAGAATGCGGAGCAACATCAGAGATCAAGAGCCATCCCCAACGCAGGCCTGGACACAGACCACAGGCCAATCATCACGACGTTGGTCACTCAGAAGAAGAGGAGGTTCACCAAAAAGAAGAAACAGCCGGAAAGACTCAACATGCACAAGCTTCAAGACGAAGAGGTGCAGACTCAGATCAGGTGCACCATCAGTGAAAAATTGAACTGTAATGACCCTACATTATTAAACGTAGAGGAAGCTTGGGACACATTCAAGACAGTCCTCCTGGACACTATAAAAGAAGCCTGTGGCACCAAGAAGATAGGAGGAAGAAACAGAAAGGCAACAGCTTGGTGGAACAAAGAAGTGAAGGATGCTATCAAGGAAAAGAAGAAACTATACAAGATCTGGGTCAAGTCAAAGATGAAGAGGACTACATCAAGTACAGACATGCAAGAAGACACAGCAAGAAAGTTGTGAGAACAGCAAAGGAAAAGTCATGGACCCAGTATGGTGAAAAACTCTGTGAAACATGCAAAGCTTCCCCAAGAGAGTTTTACAAGAGTGTAAAAGCGATGAGAGTGCGAGATGAACCTTTCGATCCAACCACCATCATCAACGATGCAAACGGGGAAGCATTGCATGAAGAGGAGAAAATAGTGAAGAGATGGGAAAACTATTTCAAAGACCTATCAACCCATCAGGAGTACGGGCACAAGACGCACAGTGCCGGTTCACCCCCAGCCACCCAGACCACTCAGAACCTACCATCCAAGAGAGTGAAGTAAGAAAGCAGTGAAGACCAGTCTTAAAGGCAAGGCAGCTGGAGACGACGGCATAACAACTGAAGCCGTCTATGTGTGCGGTGAAACCGGAATTCAGTGGCTCACCACCATCTTTCAGAAAGCTTGGGAGGAGAGAAAAGTCCAGAAGACTGGCAAAATGCAATAGTGGTGCCAATATGGAAGAAGAGGGGCAGCAAGAAAGACTGCAGTACCTACAGAGGCATATCACTACTCAGCAATGTAGGGAAAATGTACGCAAAGATCCTGGAGCAGCGCACTCGAGCGAAAACAGAACATCTCCTCAGTGACGCCCAATTTGGCTTCAGAAAAGGAAGAGGGTGCACCGATGCAATCTTTGCACTCCAACAACTGTGCGAGAGGGCGATCGAATACGACCGAGATCTCCATCTTGTATTCGTTGATCAAGAAAAGGCCTTTGATCGAGTCAACAGAGACAAGCTATGGAAGGTCCTCGAGCAGTGCGACGTCAAGGGCCAGCTGCTAGACAACATCTGGGCCATCTATGCAACAGCAGGAGTGCAATCCTCACCGCCAGTGGAACATCTGACTGGTTTCCAGTGACATCGGGAGTAAGGCAGGGCTGTAATCTCTCCCCTCTTCTCTTCGTGATCTATATGGATCAGATTACAAAGGAGGCAAACCCAGACCCTGAGGCACTCAATGAACTCATGTTTGCGGATGACCAGGCAATGGTGAACAATGACAAGATACAGCTACAGGAGCACACAGATCAGCTCAATGAAAGCTGCGAGACATTTGGCATGAAGATCAGCGTCAGCAAGACCGAGGTCATGACTGTCAGTAAAAGACCAAACAAACTGGATATCAACATCAACAGAACCCAGTTGAAGCAAGCCAGTGAATTTAAATACCTGGGCAGCATCTTCACTGAAAATGGCAAACTAGACAGAGAAATCGAGACCAGATGCCAGAAAGCCAACGCAGTCAGCTACCAACTTGCCCCTCTCCTGAAACACCCCAGCATTCCCACCAGCACTAAGGCGAAACTCATCAACGCCATTTTTCTACCAACGCTGAAAATAGTCCCTAACTAAAGCCCTCGAGAGAAAATGGTCACCTGTGAAATGAAATGCCTGAGGAAAGCAGTAAACAAGACAAGGCGGGACAAGATCAGAAATGAGGTGATACGAGACATGGTAGGAGCAACACCAATCCTACAACACATCGAACATATGAGGGTCAAGTGGTTCGGACACTCACACGTATGCCCCTAAACCATCCCGCTCTTCGGGCATACAACACCAGATACTCTGGCTGGCAGAGGAGACCACGAGAGACGACCAGACACCATCAGAGTCACGAGATGTCCCTTCTCCAGGCCACCCGCCTTGCTGCTGACAGACGACTGTATCTCCCCGCGACGCCCACCGGTACAAGCGGAAGGAAAAAGTAAAGTAAGTAAGATCTATCAATGTTTTAATTCAAATCAAAGGGTCAGGTTTTCAGTGTCATAAAAAATTTCAACATATCTTGAACAAATCAGGCAGTGATGGGTAATGATGTTTTTGTATATACATGCTTACTTTGCGTTTTCTGTCCGCTTATAACAGAGGTATCGAAGGGAGATGAAACTCACTGTCTATAGCTATGCAAACTAATTTTTTTCTCTTTAGATGTACCTTGTGCTCTTTTTCCTCTGGCTCTCTTATATATAGATGTGTCGTGAACAAATTCAGGAGCTCCTTGTGATGTTTATAATATCTGACCAAAACAACTGACACTGAAAAAGGATGTGTTCTGGCATCTGCGCTCTTCTCCACACTGGTGCTGTAAACGTCAAGTTCCATTCCGATGGAAAAAATCTTCAATCTGTGGAGTTTCCAAGCCAAAACCAAGTGTTTTGCTGTGCTGTGCTGTTGACCATGCATTGGCTGCTCACTTGCACGAGGACATCCAGCGCATCCCTGACGTAGATGCCGGAGCCTGCAAATGATTTTGGCCTTACAGTTATCTCAGCAAGACAGAAGCTGATTTAACCAAGCTCTTTTCAGGTCTTAAGCACTTTACCACCTCCGATTGTCGTCAACATTCCAGGAGATCAAAACTGTATAATAATTCTGCTACTTGAGCAGTACACTAAGCAATAATGGCCCTCCTGGTCTTGAAATGATGCTGCGGCATATCTAAAGCTAGCTCTGCCTTTGGCAAGAACACCAAGAGATCGTGGCATGACCATGGCATCAGGCTCGCCCCAAAGACTGCTATGTACAGAGCCAGCAGTCTTGGGCGCCCTGCTGCACTGCTGCAACCTCAGGACTACCTATCAAAGTACATTGAACTTTACAGCTGGAACAGTTGCACATAAGATGTTAGCACAAGATCTGCAACATCATGTGACAAGATGGAGTGTCCAGCCTTCAAATTTTGAAGAAGTGTGGCTTGTAAACTTTAGAGTTCGTATTCATCAAATGCCAGCTTAGTTGACAGGATACGTTGTTCTTATGGAAGCCAACCAAATCCCAAAGATGCTTCTGTATGGACAGCTGAAGCAATGATATAAGTACAGAGGCCAGAGAAGACCACTACAACAACACAACGATACTCTGAAGGCCAACCTCATCAGCTGTGGCACCTGCTGGGAGGACGTCACCCACAGCAAAGCAGCCTGGTGACAGTAGTGTACGCAGGGCACAATCACATCTGAACAATACAGAACAGCTGCTATTCAACAGAAGAAGGACTGGCATAGGCAGGACCCAAGGCCACAGGACTCCTTCCCATGCAGTACCTGCACAAGAACATGTGCCTACAAAATCAGTCTTGTGCCCCACATGAAGACCCACACCAGGCGATAATGAACCAGTACGCCGACTCATCTGTTGGAACAATGGGAGACTCAGTAATTCATAACCATCATATTTGTAACTGTCTTCTCCATGATTCATGAGAAAAACTGCAAACAGTAATTGGACACCCTTCCCCAAATCGGTTGTATAAATTGTATACAACTGAATTTTTCAGATATGATACGTTTATCATTATCATTATGAATGACACCTCAGATTGTATGTGCCTCAGGTCCTCATGTATGTTATCTTTCTCGTTATCCTGATAGATAACATCATAAATTATGTGTTACAATTCTTTTTTTAGTATCATCACGGATGACATGACAAAGTTTGTATAAATATCTGTCTCAACACTGATGTACTCACAGTGTGATTCTTTACGTTTGTGGTCAGTTTGGGTCGTGTTAAACTTTGTGTGATGTAATATAAGTTATGGAAAATTTGACTGGCACGAATATGTACTAGCGCTTTTGTGTTAAAAGAAAATTTAGTAAACATCCTTCAGATAGATTTTTGGCATCTCAGGGAGTAGGGAATTTGGTTGGTTGGTTGTGGTTGGTTTGGTTTGAAATTAAATAAAATACGAGTAATTGCAGATCAGATGAGAAATAGATAATGAAAAGGAAATGTATCGTTCTCGCCTCAGGACTGGAACATCATCATCATCATCATCACCAGATGCCCTGCCGCATGGCGTTGGCGACCATGGACTTCCAACCATCTCTATCTCTCGTTGCCTCTAGCATCTCCTCCACCCTCCTCATCCCCAGCCACTCTGCAAGTCCGTCCAGCATTCTCTCCCGGGTCTACCTGGTGCTCTCTTTCCCTCCAGCTTTCCCGTTGTGACCAGGTGTTCCAAATCCCCCTTCCTCATAAAATGGCCTATAAATGTTGCCGGTCTTTTCCTAATCTTCCTTATGAGTGATCTACTTGTGTCTGCCTCCATCAAGACTGTCTCGTTTGTTTTCGAACATAGAGCACACAAACACAAAAGAACGTACAAAACACCTACCGTTTTACGCCTTTTGATCTTCTATGGGTACAAAATTGAGGGGAAAACAGGAGAAAAGGGGACATGTAGACAGTACACACACAGGCGTGATACATTTGATAATAACACAAAGTAGAGGGAGGTAATGCAATGTGGTAAAGGAGGTATGACAAGCGAGTACCCGCATCTCCTTTAACATATGCATTACCCTCTCCCCAGTCCCCTCACTTTAACTGCTCATCAAATGTACCAAGTGCGTGCGTCCTGTCATCATCATCCTCACTATGTGCCTTGCTGCATGGTGTTGGTGATCATGGACCTCCATATGAATCTATCTTTTCTCACTTCAAGTTTATCTCCTACACTTTTTGTCCTCATCCACTCTAAACTAATATGTTCTCTCCAGATATACTTGCTGCTCTTTTTCCCTCTATCTTTCTTGTTGTGCCTAGGTTCTCAAATTTCTCTTCCCTTGTAAAATGTCCTAAATTTGTTGTTTGCTTTTCCTAATCTTCTTCACGTATCCTTTTTGTACTTGTTTCTTTAAAGACTGTCTTGATTATTTATTTTGGTGCTTACGGAACTTTTAGTGCTTTCTTAGAAACCACATTTCAGCTGCCTCAGTTTTTTCTGTTTTTGCTTGTTTACTGTCCAGGCTTCTGTATAACAACATTGGTTAAACTGAATACTCTCTTCCTAATGTCAGTTGATAGGTATTTGTTTGTAAGAACGCTTTTTATTTCTTGAATACTGTTTTAACTTGGTAAATTGTGCTGGATATTTCTAATGTGCTGCTGCCATCTGACGACATGACTGTTCCTAGATATTTGAGCTTATCAAATTGTCATAATGCTGTGGCATTTGTTGTTATTTTACATTAGAGGATTTGTTGTTTTTCACTGATTACCCTGACGTCAGTCTTCTTGGTATTTAGTTCTAGCCCTTTATTTCTGCTTTCTATTTGTATTATATTCGCAAGATTTTGTAGGCCTGTTTCATTTTCTGCAATAAAAACAGTGTCATCGGCATAACACTTTTTTCCAATCTTTATCCCAATTCATTCTTTTAGGTTTCTCTTAATGGTTTCGATGTAAAATAAAAAAAAAACAAATTTGATGGCAGAACATATCCATGTCTAACCCCTCTTCAGATAATTTGAAAATACTTGTATCATTTTCTGCTATCGCTGCTTTTTGTTCCCGATACATACTTCTTGTTGTTCTTAGATCTTTTCCATCAATATAGGGCTTTTCCAATAGGTTTATCAAATGTTCGTGTCCTACCTTGGTATCATCAACAAAACATAAACATGAATTTTTGTTCAGCCTATTTGATCTGTCTATGAGAGTTCTTAGGATATATGTGGCATTAACAGTTCCTTTCCCTTCAACAAATCCACTCTGTTCCTCTGCTCTTTCTGGTCTGAATTTATTCCTTGTCCTCATCGTGATTATTCTTAATAGAATCTTTGTCACATGACTCGTCAAGCTGATTATACGATGGAGCTCGCAAACTATAGCCTCTGCTTTGTTTGAGAGTGCAATGAAAATTGCCTTTGACATGTTTGTAGGAATTTGTCCCATGGCATACATTTCATTGAGGAGTTCTGTTACTTTTTCAAACCAATTTTCATGTAGAGACTATCATTTCTATAGCAACATAATCTGGTCCTGTGGCATTTCCTTGTTCCATATTTTTCATCACTGCTGTAAATTCATAGTTCATTGTTCGTGGTCCTCCTTTAATTTCTTTCTAATGACGCGTTGCTCCTTTCTGCCATCACCAAAACGTCTTCGATGTACTCCCCCCATCTATTTAACATTTTGTCATGTTCCCTAATTATCGTACCACCTTTTTATTTTAAGCAGCCAGCTGATGCATATGTCTTTTTTCCTGTGAGCAATTTCTTCAATATTTTGTTACATAATAAACTTAGGGTCTGTTTTGCGTCTGTCTTCTACTTCTTTGTACTTTGGTTCTAGCCAAGCATCTTAAGCTTTATTTCACCTATTCCTGATTTCCTTTTGTATTTTTTGTATTCATCCTCGTTTCCCTTTATCTTCCTACGTTCATCCATCAAGCCTAAAATTTCTTTTGTCATCCAGTTCTTCTTTGCTTTTCTTTCAACTTTATGGATTTCTTAACTGTTTTCATTTTTTAAGGTTTTCAAATTCATCCATTGCTCATTGTCCCCAACACATTTCCAGAGCACTCAAAACTAAATGCATAAAGATATTTAAAGTTTAAGTTCTGTGATGTAAAAGTGCTTTAAATCTCAACGTAATAGCAATTTCCGAAGCTTGCTGTTATTTATTGAACTGATCATGTTTCTTATCGTTGTTGTTTTATGTGTTTGTTTCTGTGTTTGTTTCTGTTTTTATGTAGTATTGCAGTGTTGTTGGTTATTTGGTTCTTGTCTTTATCTTTACATCATTTCATATTACTTGCTGGCAGGTTTGATGAAAGTCTGGATTGAGCACACGTTCAACTTTATCTTCCTTGATAAACAACCTGTTCTGCATTATTTCTCCTTCTGGATCGCTTCCAGCTCTGTATGCTTCGTCAGCTGGATGTTGGTGTGTGTAACACTGCAGAGAGCACTGTCTGTCGTCTGGCCTCACACATTAACCGTATTTGTACCAGGAAGAGATTTGGGATCACAGTAATTGCTACCATCATTTTCCAGGTCATTCTTCATTCCCATTACTTGTATTGTGTTCCAGTTGTGATATTATCTACTGAATCTAATGTGGACTGTCTCAGTATGCCCTCGTCAGCCAACTATGCCTGGTTTGTAAATAATGTGTACACCCATCTGAACCTCATAGTCTACAGCTTGCTACCTTCTATATGTCTTTTGGTGGGCAATACTATTCTGGTCTCAACACTGATCAAATCTGCAAGACAGACTTGTAAAAACATGGCCATTGGAAATTCTCGGCAATTTCTTAAACGACAAAAGGATACGTATTCAGTAACAATTACAGTGATCGTTGTGTCTGTGACTTTCATCGTGTTGACCTTGCCAATATGTGTATATTTCATGTTGTTTCATTTCAAAGATCACAGTGTTATGTCCAGTCAAGAGAAGGCCAATGTGTATCTGTTCTTTGCGATCAGTTTTCTCATGGGCGATTCCAACAGTGCCGTCAACTTCTATCTGTACTGTCTAACAGGTCGCAGGTTCAGGGAGGAATTCATGAAAATTTTGACCTGCAGATCAGATTAACCGTCCTCATGATCTTCGTAAAGTCGTGATAAAAATTCACGTTTCAGGACGGACCGTCATAGGTCATAATTAGTGGACAATGAAAACGATATCGCTTTGTAAGTGAGATGAGTCAAGTTCCAGGTCATTTTTTTCATGTTGAATAAAATTGTAATCTGTGCAATTTTCACATATCATTGGTGTGCTTTGAAAATAACAATTTTATCCACCGCTCATTAATTTACCTGACAGCATAGAACTTGCATGAAATGTATGCATCGTAGACTTGTAGCATAGCCAATCTTTTTGCAAAGATTTGAGATTTGTTTATAGTATGAAAACAGAGGTAAACTTTATCTGAGGCTACATTCTATTCAGTTGTAAATGAGTGCCTGACCCTTTTAGGGTCTGATAAGGTAAAGCAGCAGGGCAAAGAAATGTGTTCAGTCTTTATTAAAATGGCTAAGGAGTAACTAGATAGGTCTGCACCACATCTTTTACCATTTTTCGGTTAAAAGGCATAATTATAATTTTCATTTAGAAGCCATTTATTAGGCAGAGAGATTCCCGATTTCTCAAAAAGAAAACACCAACAATCATTGCAGCAAAAAAGAAAAACACTCGCACTTACACAGACGCAAAATAATAATAAAACTGGACAGTCTCACTGTCTGTATGTCTTAGTTTACTGCAACAGCCATTCCCCAAGGCCCATTTCTTTAAGTTTCAGTTTCAGTTTCAGTTTCTCAAGATGACTTTATTATTGTTATTATTGGTATTGTTGTTTAAAGCTCAGCCGACAGAGTAGAGCCATATCAGGGCTATAACCGTTTCAAAACATACACAATACTTTAACGAAAGGAACAGAAAATTAAGTACAGATATCAATACATTCGCATGCATAACCATTCCGTCCAATTTATCACTCAGAAGACTTAAAAAACCGATTCTAAAACAAATTTATACATAACCATGGACACTACAGCACTTACGAAAACAGGCCTAAATTACCAAAAAATTGCATTCGCATATCTCATTTTCCTAGAGCCAAAAATGCACTTAAATACATTACCCAATTATCAATCCGAAGAGACAGTAAGTAAGGCTTTATCAAACATAAAGGTGAATGGACCAGTAAGGCAGAAAATGATAAGGAAGAAATGACAGAAAGCAAAGGAACAATGCAGAAACAAAGAAAGTGACAGAAAAAAGAAAATTTCTAGCACAAAATTTCCAGAAGGTGGAGATACCATTTTTATGTTAAAAGAACCCCAGGCATCCCAACGGGGCAGTCAAGATAACGTCTCCGTTTTCGGAATGAATTCCATACGCACTTACATCACAGGTGCCATGCGATGGAGAAGACCCAATAACACGTAGCCTGCCTATGGATGGAACCTAAGGCCCCTATGTTGTCAGCATGGCATTCTGACGACAGAGCCAGCGGGGACACTTACAAACACATGATTCCAGATACCGTGATTGTGACGGTTACAGTCTAATTGTGTGATTTATAATAAAAAGTCATTGTGTAATGAAATGAATCAGAAATCAGAATCAGAAATTTATTCAGTAAGACCATAGCCTCATTTGAAGGGGTGTGAACACATTATGAACATTAATACAAACACAAAATATATTACATAGTCGTTTTTGGATAATGCACACTTCAATCATTTTGAAATGAATAAAAAAAACTCACACTCAAACTTCAAGAATACAATATGAACATATAAATAGGTTTGACAGACACACAACACAGGAATGTGTAATGAAATGCATTTTGTGCGTGTGTGTGTTCAAAATTTTGACCATCACTATTCATTTTTATGTGTCAGGTTGAGTTTTCTTTTCTGTTGTTGTGTCATCTTTCGTTTTTATGTTTGTATTTTTCACCAGTTTTTACCATCCTATTATACAAGCAGGGCAGTACAATGGCAATTTTATCAGTTATTATCTGATAATGCGATGCATCTGAGCTTTAAGAAAAATATATGAGAGATATGCAGACGTGATCTTGCATTTACAGGGTTTGGTCAGCTTTTACTCCTAGATGTGTAATAGACACTTTAAAAACAGTAGATGCGTGCCACCAGCATTTGTTGACGTGCAGCCCAGAAATGAATCCACAAGGCCTTAAGCATGTTTCAGTGTAATGTCGTTGGCCCACTGCTCCTACTTCATCCCAACCTGATTTTGATAGAAAAATCAACTTCAGTTCTTTGAATCACCTGGTGCACTGTGTCTTTCTGTAAGATCTGAACTGTCCTGGTCTCCTCGCTCGGTGAGATTCCTCATCCAACTCAATCTCACGTTTATATATACATAGACATATAGGCATACATATATGCGTTACAATACTACATACATACATACATACATATATACATACATATACATACATGCATACATATATACATATAAATACATATAAACATATACATATATATATACAGGGGGGGTGCAAAAGTAGGTATACAGTTTGAAAAAAGAAAACCGTACTATACTCATTGCATTTATTATACAAACAATGAATATTGCATATACATGTAATAACAAGCACAGCCTTAATCCCTCATATACTCAAACTGCTTGCCGTCGGTATTCACATACTCCTCTAATCGAGAGCGGAATTAAGCATTATAATAATGATGTGATACTTACTGTATACCTACTTTTGCACCCCCATCCCCACTGTATATATATATATATATAAAAAGATAATATAATATATAGATAGAAGTAGAGAAGATAGATAGATAGATAGATAGATAGATAGATGGACAGACAGACACATAGACAAATAGATAGACAACAGACAGACAGACAGAAGACACATAGACAGGTAGACAGACAGACAGACACATAGACAGATACATACATACATAGATGGATAGATAGATGGATAGATAGATAGATGGATAGATAGATAGTTAGATAGATAGATAGATAGGCAGATAGATAGATAGATAGATAATAATAATAGATAGATAAGATAGATAGACTAGATAGATAGATAGACATTAGATAGATAAGATAAGATAGATAGATAATAGATAGATAGATAGATAGATAGATAGATAGATATAGATAGATAGATAGATAGATAGATAGATAGAGATCAGATAGATATAATATCAACAATTTCATAATCATCAGATAGATATAATATCAATAGTTTCATAATCATCACACATCTATGTCCCCTACTTGTAATGTAGCAATACTAACACACCTGACATTTTCTGTCATCTTAATAGCCACAGAAGCTGAGACAGTTTTTGCAATGATATGATGATGATGGCGATGAGGATGATAATCATGATGTTGTGGAGTTTCCATGCATGATCGAGACTGCCTGACAGGGTTGCACTCTACGCTTTTGCTATCATGATAACTATATTCTGCCATCAACCAAGACCGAGAGATACATAAACACCTGCTGTGTTGGTCACATGATTTGAACAACACCCTCAATGACGCATCGTGAAATGGATGAGACTGAACTGTGTGGTCTCCGTCTACCAAATGACCCTTAGATAGTTTAGCTCTGGGTAGCAGCTGGTTGAGGCCAAAAAAACCCCAATGATTTTGAAAGTCTGATGGGGATTCGAACCCACAATCTTCCAGTCGGTAATCCGTTGTGATAACCATTACACCATGGCGACTGGTGTTTTCTCTTTATTGTTTTGTTTATTGCTTATTATTTATTTGTGTCTTTTTCTTAACCTATTCATTCATTCATTTATTTGTCATAATTAATAGCAGCAGCAGAAGTAGTAGTAATAGCATAGTAGTAGTAGTAGTAGAAGTAGTGGTGGTGGTTGGTGGTGGTGGTTGGTGGTGGTAGCAGTAGAAGTAGTAGTACCAGTATTGTTATTGTTGTTGATGTTGTTGTCCTGACGAGGCTAAGAACAAAAGTATGAAGATAAACAACAGGACGAAGGTAAAAAGGTCATGAGGAACAATAGACAAAGGAACCAAGCGCTCAACAGCGAATTCTTACAACGAGAGAAATAGCCAAAGATTGTAAACAACTTATGACAATGTTTCTACTGTCTTACAATCCACCACCCCACCATCACCACCTCCTCTGGTTAAATCTATCTTTTCTTCACTTTCCATAAATCCCAACAGCTAGGGAGAGAGTGCACGGTTGGATAATGAAAATAAATCAATGTGTTTAGTGCAAACAGTCCATGTTAGAGAATGCTTGTTGAGCTTTACGAACAGCATAAAAACTACCATGTTAATACACTGATGCAGTACAAACATGGTCAGATATATACACCCATACATCAATGCAGTTCAAACACAGATACATACACCAACACATCAAGAGGCACACGACAGACTTGTATCCCGTTGATAAATTTGAGTCACACAGACATCGTGGAGACTATTTCATCATTCATAGTGCGGGCACCACAACATGCATACACTTATCCGAAAGAATAATAATAATAATAATAATTACAATATTTATATAGCGCAAAATCTTGATAAAATCAAATCTAAGCGCTGAAGCAGACACACACGCAGGCACGCACGCTCGCACACACACGCACGCACACATACAGACACACACACACACACACACACACACACACACACACACACACACACACACACGCATGGCTATAAATGGGGAGAAAGAATAAAAGCAATAAAAGCAAGAATAAAAGCAATGGAAAATTATAGAGAGCATAGCATACAATTATATATTATAACCATGTGATTCCCTCCGAGCGGAGACAGGCTGCAGAGGGGAGGGTTGAGTGAGGTTAGGATTTTATGCAGGAGAGAAAAGGTGTGTTTTGAGAGCGGACTTGAAGGAGACAAAAGTAGGTTGCTGACGGACTGAGAGAGGAAGTTTGTTCCAGGAGAGTGGACCAGAAACAGAGAAGGCTCGTGGACCATAGGTATTGAGCTTAGTGCGTGGAAAGCGAAGAGTCAGAGGATCAGAGGCAGAGCGGAGGGTACGTGAGGGAACATAGATCTCAAGTAGGCTTGACAGGTAATCGGGGGCTGCGTTATTGAGGCTTTTGTAGCACATGGTGTCTAGTTTGTACTGTATGCGCTTTGATACAGGGAGCCAGTGAAGTTGTGCCAGGAGAGGAGATATGTGGTCAGCTTTTTTCTTTTTGAGTACAAGGCGTGCAGCATTGTTTTGAATGCGCTGTAGGATGTGAATGGTGGAGGCAGGAAGACCAGACAGGAGTGAATTGCAATAGTCAATGCGAGACATTATGAAGGAGAGAACGAGTTTTGCAGTTGTTTCGACAGAGAGATACTTCCTGATCAGCTTTATACGATGGAGATGATAGTAGCAGGATCTGGCAGTTTGAGAAACAAAGTTGTTCATGGAGAGGGTAGAGTCAATGCAGACACCAAGGTTTTTAGCTGAATCAGAAATTGGGACTGATGTGTTACATAATGGGAGAGAAAGAGGAGGCAGCTGAGAAAGTTTCTGACGGGTGCCAATGAGGATAGCTTCTGTTTTGTCGTCATTAAGCTGAAGTCTATTGTGTGTCATCCAGTTCTTAATGTCCGAGTAACACTCAGTGGTGCGAGTCAACAGGCGCTGTATATTATCAGGTGAGTCACTGTCTTGAAGTTGGGTGTCATCAGCATAGAAGTGGTGTTTTATAGAATGGGAGTTGGTGATGGTGGACAGGGGGGAGGTGTAAAGAGTGAAAAGAACAGGGCCAAGGACAGATCCTTGTGGAACACCACAGGTCAGGTATGCAGGTTGAGAGTAAGTGCCATTGATGAGAACGGTTTGTTTTCTGTTTGATAGGTATGAAGTGAACCAAGACAGAGCAATGTCAGAGATGCCAAAAGTATGATGAAGTCTAGAAAGGAGAATACCATGATCAATGGTATCAAAGGCTGCAGACAGATCAAGGAGTGTGAGGAGAGAGACTTTGCCAGTATCAGTTGCAAGGAGGAGATTGTTGAGAATGTGTAGTAGGGCAGTTTCAG
>JAPXFY010000025.1:40140384-40142884 GCA_030674185.1 Monoplex corrugatus | reverse complement strand
ATCTCAAATTTATCGACCTCTCCACATTTTCATCTGATGCCTCCCGTCTCCTTTCTGAAAAGTCACATAACCTTGCCGATGAATTCTATACTACTCTCCACCATCTTCTGGACACTCATGCTCCAGCCACAACCCGTCTTTTACCTGACCGCCCCCCTACCCCCTGGCTCACTCATGAGATTGCCTGTGCAAAACGTGCCCGCCGCAGAGCAGAGCGCCGTTGGCGCAAATCCAAACTCACTGTACACAGGCAACTTTTCCAAGCCTCTAAAACAAAAGTATCCACCCTCATTGCATCAGCAAAAACAAGCTATTTCCAAACCAAAATCCTGAATGCCTCTTCTTCAAAAGAACTCTTTACAACCATGAATCATCTCCTTGGCACACGAAAAGATTTACCTCTCCCAACAAAACATACAAATGAAGAACTCCCATCTGTATTCTCCAAGTATTTCACCACCAAAATACAAACTCTTCGTGACAGGCTTGACAGGACACCCTGTCAACCATGCCCACCTGACCCTTCCTTCTCTGGCACACCTCTTACTACTTTTACCCTAGTCTCACAAGAAGAACTTTTCAACACAATCAGATCCATGTCGTTCAAAACCTGCGAACTGGATCCTCTTCCAGGTTCTCTCTACTCTGACTGTCTCCCTATTCTCCTCCCATTCATCACTGACATCATCAACACTTCTCTTCAAACTGGAACTGTCCCAGATTCTTTCAAGTCTGCTATTGTTCACCCTCTCCTCAAGAAACACAATTTAGACCCAAATGAACTGAAAAATTACTGGCCTATCTCTAATCTCTCTTTCTTGTCAAAACTCCTTGAAAAAAGTCGTCCTCAACCAGCTGAACTCTCACCTGTCTGCCAACAATCTCCTCAATCCTTTCCAGTCAGCCTACTGCCAGTGCCATAGCACTCAAACTGCCCTACTACACATTCTCAACAATCTCCTCCTTGCAACTGATACTGGCAAAGTCTCTCTCCTCACACTCCTTGATCTGTCTGCAGCCTTCGATACCATTGACCATGGTATTCTCCTTTCTAGACTTCATCATACTTTTGGCATCTCTGACATTGCTCTCTCCTTTTTCACTTCGTATTTATCAAACAGAAAACAAACTGTTCTCATCAATGGCACTTATTCTCAACCTGCATACCTGACCTGTGGTGTTCCACAAGGATCTGTCCTTGGCCCTGTTCTTTTCACTCTTTACACCTCCCCCCTGTCCACCATCATCAACTCCCACTCTATAAAACACCACTTCTATGCTGATGACACCCAACTTCAAGACAGTGACTCACCTGATAATATACAGCGCCTGTTGACTCGCACCACTGAGTGTTACTCGGACATTAAGAACTGGATGACGTTCAACAAACTTCAGCTTAATGACGACAAGACAGAAGCTATCCTCATTGGCACCCGTCAGAAACTTTCTCAGCTGCCTCCTCTTTCTCTCCCATTATGTAACACATCAGTCCCAATTTCTGATTCAGCTAAAAACCTTGGTGTCTGCATTGACTCTACCCTCTCCATGAACAACTTTGTTTCTCAAACTGCCAGATCTTGCTACTATCATCTCCATCGTATAAGGCTGATCAGGAAGTATCTCTCTGTCGAAACAACTGCAAAACTCGTTCTCTCCTTCATAATGTCTCGCATTGACTATTGCAATTCACTCCTGTCTGGTCTTCCTGCCTCCACCATTCACATCCTACAGCGCATTCAAAACAATGCTGTACGCCTTGTACTCAAAAAGAAAAAAGCTGACCACATATCTCCTCTCCTGGCACAACTTCACTGGCTCCCTGTATCAAAGCGCATACAGTACAAACTAGACACCATGTGCTACAAAAGCCTCAATAACGCAGCCCCCGATTACCTGTCAAGCCTACTTGAGATCTATCTTCCCTCACGTACCCTCCGCTCTGCCTCCGATCCTCTGACTTTTCGCTTTCCACGCATTAAGCTCAATACCTATGGTCCACGAGCCTTTTCTGTTTCTGGTCCACTCTCCTGGAACAAACTTCCTCTCTCAGTCCGTCAGCAACCTACTTTTGTCTCCTTCAAGTCCGCTCTCAAAACACCTTTTCTCCTCCGCATAAAATCCTAACCTCACTCAACCCCCCCCCCCCCCCCCTCTGCTGCCTGTCTCCGCTCGGAGGGGAATCACATGGTCATAATATATAGGCCTAATTGTATATGCTATGCTCTCTATAATTTTCCATTGCTTTTATTCTTGCTTTTATTGCTTTTATTCTTTCTCCCCATTTATAGCCATGCGTGTGTGTGTGTGTGTGTGTGTGTGTGTGTGTGTGTGTGTGTGTGTGTGTGCGTGCGTGTGCGTGCGTGCGTGCGTGCGTGCGTGCGTGCGTGTGTGTCTGCTTCAGCGCTTAGATTTGATTTTATCAAGATTTTGCGCTATATAAATATTGTAATTATTATTATTATTACTACATCATCGTAATACCAAAATCATTGTATAGGTA
>JAPXFY010000025.1:40100384-40137884 GCA_030674185.1 Monoplex corrugatus | reverse complement strand
TTGCCGCATGGCGTTGGCGATCATGGCACTCCATAAGAATCTATCCCTTGTCGCTGCAACTACTGTACATCGCCCACGCTCTGTCCTCGACCACTCTGCAATATTTTTTGCCTGGTCTACTTGGCGTTCTCTTTCCCTTCATCTTTCCTGTCGTGACTGGGTACTCTAAGTTCTTTTGCCTAATAAAATGTCTTATAAATGTTGCTTGTCTTTCCTAATCGTCTTCATTAATGTTCTTCTTGTGTCTGCCTCGTTCAAGACTATCTCGTTTGTTTTTATTTTTGCTGTCTATGGAACTCTCAACATTCTTCTTAGAAACCACATTTCAGTTGCCACAATCTTGTTTTAATTTTGCGTGTTGACTGTCCACGCTTCACAACCGTACAACAGTATCAGTTCTATACAGCACTCAATAACTCTCTTCCTGGTGTTAATTGATAGGCATTTGTTGGTTAGAACTCTTTTCGTCTTCTTGAATGCTGTTTTAGTTCCGCAGATTCTGCTGGCTATTTCTGATGTGCATGTGCCGTCCAGTAAGATGACTGTTCCCATATATTTAGATTTATCAACCTCTCTCAACAATACATGCAGACAGAAAATAACAAAGAAACTGGATGGTGCTGCACTGCGGTAACTTGCGATCCCTTGGGAAAGCAGCTTGAGTCTCACACGATAAAATCCGTTATGACAGAAGAAAATAAATTCAAAATGTAAAGAGAAAGCTGTCCTTTTCAGCGTTTTCGTCCGTTTCTCTCATATCTGAATCAAAACGACTACTAGTATTCATGAAAATACGAACCAGAAAAACACAAGAATAGGATCACAACGCGTATTTGATGTAACAAAACAAGACAGGCCTAAATGTTCTGCCAACTGGCCTTTGTCAAGCGTATAGAAAAGACATAAAGGAATAAATACACAACACCTAACACAAAAAATAGAATATTTCCAAGCGTTCCGGCCAGCAGGGACAATGTCACTTTCTCCTGCCAGGCGCTGCGCTCAGAAGTTGTTCTGTTATTGTTTCTTTTCTTTTCTTTTTTTCCAGGTGTTTTGTATTTATTATAATTTCTTTTTGTGTACTAAGTGTTTTGTATTTATTTATAACCTATTTGTCTCTTTATATGCTTGACAAAGGCCAGGTGGCCAAAAATTTGCGCGTGTCTTGTTTTGTTATATGAAATACACGTTATGATTTTTTTTACTTGTTCATATTTAACCCTTTGACTCCTGCACCCTATCTACCAACTACAAAAACTTAACTCTTTGACTCACTCACCCTATCCACAAGAAGCTTCCTTTAGGAGCTTTTAGATAGGCTGAGTTAGTCAAAGGGTTACGTTTTTGCTTTGCTAGCATGGTTGGCAAAGCAGGATGCTGGTGGACAGGGTGCAGGAGTCAAAGGGTTAAACATTGTTGGTGACGTAGGGAGCAGCTTAGGGAGCTTCTGACTGCTAAGTGTCAAGAATATCATAAGGGGAGAAAACCTGGTGCCTATCCGTGCCGACAGCTGGACGGGCCACCCAATAGAGAGCTGAAGGCTCGACGTAAGGCACAGGAAGGCTCTTTCAATTCTCTCTTGGTCCGGTAGCTGGGTTGGACCTGACTGGTTCATGTTGCGTGGTAATGTCCTGGGGTTTGTCATGTCCCCACCTTGCCATTCAGCTTGCAATCAAGGTAACCGACGACTGGGTCCAAAAGGGCCATGCAGCTCATGGACGGCTTCCCCTTTTGCTTGACGAAATGACTACCGTCTGGCGTCGGGAACTTGCCGGTGATTCTCTAGTCAGGGGTGAGGCATTGCTGATCGAGGTTCTATCCATACCTCCAGTATTTCTTGTTCACTACGTAGCCAGTGTGGATTTGTCGAAGGGAAAGGAACTATTAATACCACATACATCCTAAGAAGTATCATAGAGAGGTTAATCGAGATGAATAAGGATTTATATTTATGATTTGTTGATTATACCAAGGCTTTCGATTGGGTAAGACATGAAGAATTGATCAACCGACTAGAAAGAATCAATATTGATGAAAAAGATCTACGAATAATCAGAAATATGTATTGGGAACAAACAGCTGCAATGAGAATAGAAAACGATATAAGCTCTTTCCAAAATATCAAAAGAGGAGTCAGACAGGGCTGTGTTTTGTCACCAGATGTTTTCACTTTACAGCAAAAATATCATGAGAAACCTAGAAGAAGACCCTGCTTAAAGGTTGGAGGGAAAATGATAAACAACATTCGATACGCAGTTGACATCGTGCTAATTGCAAAAATGAAAGGGACCTACAAACCCTTGTGACAATACTAGAAAAAGAAAGCAAAGGTAAGGGGTTGGAACTAAACAAGAAGACTGAAGTCATGGTGATAAGTAAAAATCATGAAATCCCGTCATGCAAGATAACGGCAAACAGCACAACCTTGAGACAGGTTGATAGGTTTAAATATCTGGGAACGATCATTTCACCAGACAGCAGATGCACATCAGAAATAGCCAGCAAAATCGGCCAAGCCAAAACAGCATTCAAGAAGATGACAAGCATTCTTACCAACAAATGCCTATCAATCAGGAAGAGTTCTTGAATGTTATATAGAACCGATAATGTTATACGGTTGTGAGGCGTGGACAGTCAACAAGCAAAACCAGAACAAGATTGAGGCAGCCGAGATGTAGTTTCTAAGAAGAACGTTAAGAGTTCCATGGACAGCAAAGAAAGCAAACGAGACAGTCTTGATGGAGGCAGACACAAGATCATTCATTAGAATCACCTGGTCACAACAGGAAAGCTTGAGGGAAAGCGAGCACCAGGTAGACACAGGGAGACGATATTGGACCGACTTGCAGGGTGGCTGAAGGTAGAGAGGGTGGAAGAGGTGCTTGAGGCAACAAGGGATAGAAACAGATGGAAGGTCATGATCGCCAACACCACATGGCAAGGCACCTGATGATGATGATGATGACATAGCCATATTGGTCATTTAGCGTATCATCTTCTCAGACTTCAAACTTCAGAACACTATTACTCAAAGATGGCAGCATTAGGTCCGATTGGGCCTGTTTCACAGCTAGTTCTTACTAGTCTCACACACAATATAAGCATATCAAACATTGTTGACGAGCTACCTAGAAGTCAATAACCTCATTGAACCATGTCCGTTAGCCTTTCGTAAAGCCCATATTACAAAAACTGCCTCGGTAAAAGTTATAAATGGTCTCCTGCGGGCTTTCTTTTGACAAACTGTCCAAACTCCCACGAATACAAAACTGCTCAGCTCAACTTGTCATAAGGACGAGCAGACGTTGCAGTGCTAACGCACCCTTGCAAAAAACTACTTTGGCTTTCACTCAAGGCAAATTGTCACTCTTTGCATTCAATGTCTGACTTTGCGTGCAATGCTAAAACATATGCCGGAACTCCCTAGCTCTACAAACTTTTCAAAACACTCAGATCTCAGTATTTCTCTATCTCTTGCCAGTCTCTTGCCAGTACGTCGGTTCTCTCTAGCTGCTTGGAGAAAGAAGCCCTTCTGTGAGTTTTCGCCCCAGCAATTTGAACTCACTCCCAGCGTCTTTAAGACAAAACAAATGTCTGCTTACTGTCAAAAGACACAGACAAGCTTAATTCTTTTACAAACATCTTCAAAACTGCAGAGATTGTTGCATATTACTTTTTTCTAGGTCAGGTCATGTTGCAATGCATCTGTGTGTGTATTGTGTGTATGTGTTGTGTGTTGTGTGTGTTTCTGTATTGTGTGTGTCTGTGTGTGTATTTGTCTATTTGTGCGTCTGTGTGTGCGTCTGTGTGTGCATCTGTGTGTATGGGCGTGCGTGTGTGTACTTATGTATGTGCGATGTGCATATTTATGTATATGTATCTGGATACTTTTAATGTATGTATGTGCATGTGTGTCTGAGTGTGTATGAGTGTGTGTGTGTGTGTGTGCGTATGCTGGTGTACGTGTGTGTGTTGTGTGTGTGTGTGTTGTTGTGTGTGTTGTGTGTGTGTGTGTGTGGTGGGTGTGTGTGTGTGTTGTGTGTGTGCATGAAAGACTAGTATTTAACTAATAATTTATTTGTGTTATCACTTTTGGTTACGCTTATTGGGCTGACCATGTGTAATACGCTGTAATCAATGCATCAGCTCCTCACACAACGTTTCCTAATGATTTACGACTATCATTATTCGAAAACGTAATAATCTAATACTATGGATAACGCATTAACCATGCTTTGACTTCGGCTATTTGCCCTATGCAAACGGTGTGTTGTTATTAACAATATTAGTGTTTACGTTTCAGTCTTTACAGAAGTATTACCCGTGCAAAACTCTTACTGGGTAGGCTACATTGTGTGAAATGCACTGATGTACTATATTGATAGCTAGGCACGTATATATGTGTGTTATAGTGGGGGTTTTTTTCTTTTGGGATGGGGGGAGGTGATCAATCTGAACTGCTTATAAACTTGATATTGCTAACGATAGAAACAAGTTTACTTCATTCATGTAAAAGAATTTGCTCTGTTTTAGTTAACAAGTATAAAGAAAGGTCAAAAATAGATTCATTTATTCATTTTTTCATTATTTATTTACTCATTTGTTATTTATTTATATGTTTATTTATAGATTCATTTATCTATCTATCTATCTATTTATTTACTTATTTATTTATTTATTTATATTATTTATTTATTCATTCATTTCTTATTTATTCATTTCTTATTTATTTATTTACTTATTCATTATTTATATTATTTATTATTTATTTATTCGTTCGTTTGTTTGTTTGTTTGTTTGTTTGTTTGTTTGTTAGTTTGTTTGTTTAGTCATTCATTTATTTGCTTATTTGTTTGATAATTTCTTTGTTTAGTAATTATTCGTTTAGAAATGTATTTGTTTAGTAATTTATTTGTTTAGTAAGTATTTATTCATTCGTTTATTCATTTTATCTATTTATGATTTTTGTTTGTTTGTTTGTTTGTTTGTTTGTTTGTTTGTTTGTTTGTTTGTTTGTTTTACTATTTGTTTATTCTTTATTTGTTTTGTTTTTTATTTATTCTTTCATCTGTTCTTCTGTGTATTTGTTTATCTATTCAATTTGTGACCTTTTCTGTCGGCAGAGAACTATCGTTTTTCACAATGCTCTGTTCATCTGAGTTCATACATGGTCATGCCTCAAATGTTTAATACATCAGTCTGAGGCATTTTTGTTTGGGATTGGATGTGTATATGCATGTCGGTCTTGAGGGCTGGCCAGACTCTACGAGCTACATAATTATCCATACTGTGACTTCACTGAGTTGAAAGGAGAGATCAACATTTAGAAGGGGCTGGAAAAATCATGTTCCATCCAACTTCAGCAAATGATTCACTAACAGAGAAACCAGCAGAGTTAGATATATATCTGCAAGCTATCCCGGCATACCAGCTGGCTTGGTCACTATGGAAATACTTTACACCCATCGTCATTATCTTGGGAACATTCGGCAACGTTATGAGTATCGTCATCATGAGCAGAATGACGTCAGGGAAATCCACTGTCAACCTTTATTTCATTGCCATAGCCATTGGGGATCTGTTGCTCTTGTATTCAGGTGATGAAGACTTTAAAGAAATGTTTGTTTCTTTGTTTGTACTTTTTTTGTTTTTTTGTTGGTTGATTGGTTGGTTGGTTGGTTGGTTGTGGTTGGTTGGTTGCTTGCTTGCTTGCTTGCTTGCTTGCTTGCTTGCTTGCTTGCTTGCATTGCTTACTTGCTTGTTTGCTTGCTTATTACGGTTGGTTGTATGGAAAACAAAACATTTCACATTCTTGATTGAAGTACAATCATGTATGTATCAGAAAGAAATATAAAAAATGCAGATCCATTTCATTCTTAGAACCTGTCTGAAATATCATCTCTCATTAAAAATCGTTTAAATTATCATATACCAAATGAAATGCATTAATTAAGGGATATCTATCAATGTTTTAATTCAAATCAAAATGTCGGATTTTCAGTGTCATAAACAAATTTAACATATCTTGAACAAATCAGGCAGTGATGGGTAATAATGTTTTTGTATACACATGCTTATTTCGCGTTATCTGTCGCATATAACTGAGAGGTATCGAAGGGAGATAAAACTCACTGTCAATAGCTATGCAAACTAATGTTTTCTCTCCAGATGTACCTGGTGCTCTTTTTCACTCTGTCGTGAACAAATTCAGGAGCTCCTTGTGATGTTTATAAAATCTGACCAAAACAACTGACACCATTAACCAGAAAAGCCAAGAATGGAGTGAAGCAAGGATGTGTTCTGGCATCTGCGCTCTTCTCCACACTGTTTGCACAATGCTGACTGATGCATTTAGAGGCCTTTTCTGGGCTGTAAACGTCAAGTTCCGTTCAGATGGAACAAAATCTTCAATCTGTGGAGTTTCCAAGCCAAGACCATGTGCTGTGTTGTGCTGCTGACCGTACACTGGCTGTTCACTTGCACGAGGACATCCAGGGCATCCCTGACTTTTTTGCTGGAGCCCGCAAACGATTTTGGCCTTACAGTTATCTCAGCAAGACAGAAGCTGATTTAACCAAGCTCTTCTCAGGCTTTAGGCACTTTACCACCTCCGATTGTCGTCAACATCCAGGAGATCAGAACTGTATACAAATTCTGCTACTTGAGCAGTACATTAAGCAGTAATGGACCTCCTGGTCTTGAAATGATGCTGCGGCATGTCTAAAGCTAGCTCTGCCTTTGGCAAGAACACCAAGAGATTGTGGCATGACTATGGCATCAGGCTCGCCCAACACCAAGAGGTTGTGGTATGACCATGGCATCAGGCTCGCCCCAAAAGCTGATATGTACTGAGCAGCAGTCTTTGGCACCCTGCTGCACTGTTGTAAACTTCATGACTACCTATCAATAGTACATTGAACGGCTGGAACAGTTGCACAGAAGATGTCAGCACAAGATCTGCAATATCACATGACAAGATCGAGTTCCAACCTTCGAATTCTGAAGAAGTGTGGCTTGTTAACTTCAGAGTTTGTGTTCATCACAGGCCAGTTTAGCTAACAGGACACGTTGTTCTTATGGAAGTCAACCGCATCCCAAAGATGCTTCTGTATGGAGAGCTCAAGCAGTGATATAATAGCCGAGACCATAGAAGACCACTACAACAACACAACGATACTCTGAAGGCCAACCTCATCAGCTGTGGCATCTACTAGGCTGACGTCGCCCACAGCAGAGCAGCCTGGTGACAGAAGTGTATGCAGGGCACAATCACATCTGAACAATACAGAACAACAGAAGAGGGTCTGGGTAGGCAGAACCCAAGGCCACAGGACTCCTTCCTTTTCAGTGTCTGCAGAAAAACATGTGCCTACAGGATCAATCTTGTATCCCACATGAAGGCCCACACCAGGCAATAAAGGACCATACGCTTACTCATCTGTCGGAACAAGGGGAGACTCCGTCATTCTATTATGTTTGTAACCGTCTTCTCCACGATTCATGAGGCAAACTGGAAACAGTAATTGGACAACATTCCTTAAATCGGTTTTATAAATTATGTGTGACTTAATTTCTTAGATATGTTACGTTTATCATTATCATTATGAATGTTACCATAAAGCATACATGCCTAGTTCTTTATGTATGTTATATTTGTCATTATCATGATGGATGATATGATAAATTATGTATGACTCAAATCCTCTGCATTTACTTCTTCAGTATCATGATGGATGACATGACAAAGACTATATACATGTCTGTATCAACACCGATGTACGCACAAAGTGATTCTATATATTTGTGGTCAGTTTGGGTCGGTGTTACACTTTGTCTAATGTAATATAAGTATAGAAAAGATACTGGCACGACTATGTACTAGCGATTTTGTGTTAACAGGAACTTAAGTTAACATCTTTCAGATAGATTTTGGCATCTCAGGTTGTTGGGGTAGGGAGTTTGGTTGGTTGGTTGGTTGGTTGGTTGGTGGTTGGTTGGTTGGTTGGTTGGCTGTGGTTGATTGGTTGGTTGGTTGGTCTGGTTGGTTAGTTGGTTCGTTGGTTGGTTGGTTGGTTGTTGGTTGGTGGTTGGCTGGCTGGTTGGTTGATTGGTTGGTTGGTTGGCTGTTGGTTGGTTGGTTGGTTGGCTGGTTGGTTGGTTGGCTGGTTGGTTGGTTGGTTGGTTGGTTGGCCTGTTGGTTGGTTTGGTTTGTAATTAAGTTAAATATGAGTGATTGCAGATCAGAAGAGAAACAGATAATGCAATGGAAATGTACTGTACTCACCTTAGGACTTGAACATAATTCACACAAACACAAAAACGAAAAAAAACACCACTGGTTAAGTTTTTAGTCTTCACAGGGTACAAAAACGGGAAAATGAGAAAACTCAGGACCAAAAGGGAAATGTAGCCAGTAACAAAGTGAGAGGGAGGTAATGCAATATGATACAGGAGGTGTGACAAATGAGACCCGCATATCCTTTACCATGTATATTACCCTCCCTACGAGCATTTCACCAGACGGCAGATGCACACCAGAAATAGCCAGTAGAATCGGCCAAACCAAAACAGCATTCAAGAAGATCAAAAGCATTCTTACCAACAAATGCCCATCAATTAACATTAAGAGGAGATTTTTAATGTTATATAGAACCGATAATGTTATCGGTTGTAAGGCGTGGACAGTCAACACGCAAAGCCAGAACAAGATTGAGGCAGCTGAGATGTGGTTTCTAAGAAGAATGTTGAGAGTTCCATGGACAGCAAAGAAAACAAACGAGACAGTCTGATGGAGGCAGACACAGGAAGATCATTGATAAGGAAGATAAGAAAAAGACAGGCAACATTTATAGGCCACTTTATGAGGAAAGGGGAATTGGAGCACCTGGTCACAACAGGAAGGCTGGAGGGAAAGAGAGCACCAGGTAGACCCCGAGAGAAAATATTGGACGGACTTGCAGGGTGGCTGAGGACAGAGAGGGTGGAAGATGTACTTGCGGCGACAAGGGATAAATACATATGAAGGGCCATGATCTCCAACGCCGTGCGTGCAGGGCACATCATGATGATAATTATGATGATGATGATGATGATTAACCTCCTCCCCTCACTTTATCTTCTCATCAAATGTGCCACTTGTGTGTGTCCTATCATCATCATCCTCATTATGTGCCTTGTTGCATGGCGTTGGTGATCATGGACCTCCATATGTATCCTTCTTATGTCTCTTCAAGTATATCTACTACACTTTTTGTTCTCACCACTCTGCAAACTGTCTAATATTTTCTCTTTAGGTCTTCCTGGTGCTCTTTTTCTCTACTTACTTGTTGTGACTTGGTGCTCAACTTGTAAAATGTCCTATAAGTGTTGCTTGTTTGTTGGGGGTTTTTTCCTAATCTTCTTCATTAATTTTTTTTGTACTTGCTTCTTTGAAGACTGTCTCGGTTGCTGTCTTTGCTGTTTATAGAACATTTAGAAATTTCTTAAAAACATATTTAAGCTGCCTCAATCTTGTTCTGCTTTGCTTGTTGATTTCCGGCTTTTGTTTAATAGTATTGGTTCTGTATAAAACTGAGAAACTCTCTTCCTGACGTCAAGTGATAAGTATTTGTTGATAGGAGCACTTTTTACTTTATTGAATGCTGTTTTTAACTTGCTCAATTCTGCTGGCTAATTCTAATGTGCGTCTGCCGCCTGATGAGATGAATTGTTCCTAGAAATTTGAACTTATCATAATGTTGTGCCATTTGTTAATATTTTACTTAGAGGATTTTTAACTGATCACCATGACTTCAGACTTCGTGGCATTTAGCTCTAGACCTTTATTTCCACTGTCTTTCTTTTCTGCAATTAGAACGGTGTCATCTGCACCTGAAAGATAGAACGGTGTCCTCTGCATAACATTTTATTTTTCATTTTTCCAATCTTTATCCCGATTCATTATTTTAGGTTTCTCATGATGGTTTCGCTGTAAAGTAAAGAAACACAATCTTGGTGACAGAACCATCCCTTGGTGACAGAACACATCCCTGTCTAACCTCTCTTTTAATATTTTGAAAAAAATTTTATAATTTTCTACTTTGCTGCTTTTTATTCCCAATATATATATTTTAGTATTTTTAGATGTTCCATCAATACTGAGCTCTTCCAGTTGGTTGATTAATTTTTCGTGTCTTACCTGATTAAAAGCCTCCGTATCATCAACGAAACAAAAATGTCAATTCACATAGAACCCAGTTGATCTTTCGATATGCGTTCATAGGATATATATGGCTTTAACAGTTCTTTTCTGTTCAACAAATCCACATTGTTCAGCTGTTTTTTGTTTGATTTTATTCCTTGTCCGCATCGTGATTATTCTTTATAGAATCTTTGTCACATGAATCATCAAACTGATTGTATGATGAGCCTCTGCTTTCTTTAAAAGTGCAATGAAAATTGCCTTTAATGTATCTGTAGGAATTTGTCCGATGGTACAAGTTTCATTTATGAGCTCTCTTACTTTTTCAATACCAATTGTCATGTAGAGAATATCATTTCTATAGCAATATAATCTTGTCCTCGGGCTTTTCCTTGTTTCGTCTCTATCATCGCTGCTTTTACTTCATCTTTCACTGTTGGTGGTCCTTCTTCTGAGTTGTTTTTAATGACGTGTTCGTTCCTTCTGCCATCATCAAAAAGTCTTTGATGTACTCTCCCTATCTACTAACTGTGCTATTTTAGTCTGTTTCCAAAATAATCTTACCATCTGTTGATTTTAAGCAACCAGTTAATGTGCATGCCTCTTTTCTGTGAGCAATTTCTTCAATATTTTGGTACATAATAAACTGTGGGTCTGTTTTACATGTCTTCTACTTCTTTGCAGTTTGTTTCTAAGCGAGCTTCGTTAGCTTCATTGCACTTATTCCTGATTTCCTTTTCTATCTTTTGGTATTCTTCCTCCTTTTCCTTTACCTTCCTACGTTCATCCATCAAGTCTAAAATTTCTTTTGTCATTCAGTTATTTTTACTTTTCTTTCAGTCTGTGGATTTCTTCACAGTTTCAGTTTCAGTTTCTCAGGATGACTTCTCCGCGCTCGGAACGAATTCCATATGCACTAACATCACAGGTGCCACGTGTATGGTGATCGTGGCACAAGCCTTGATTTTAAGCCTGCACATAAACCCATGAGCTGGCCAGGTCCTGAGGCACTACCTAGACTATGTTTTACCTATCTTATTTTATATTGGTATTTTCTTTGCCTACCACTGAAACAATCTTGGTTACATGTAAATGACATGTGTATGTGTGTACTTTACCTTCTAAAAGGAACATATATATGAAGTAAATAAATATATCATTAAGGGTCTGAATCACAACACAAGTAGCTATACTGTATAAACTCGTCTCACATGACAGACCCCCCTCCCTAGTCAATGCTCGAATGCTCAGCCATCCATCAACTAGGAGAAGCCAATATTTTCTTAATCATAGATAGGTAAGTAAGTGGGTAAGTAAGTAAATACGTAAGTAGGCAAGCAAGCGAGTAAGAAAGCAGACAAGTAAACAAGCAAGCAAGTAACTGAGTAAGTGAATAAGAAGTACATATGTAGGTGAATAAATGGATACAAAATAAAGAGTAATTAATAGATAAACAGGTAAGAGATGAAAATAACAAATAACAGTAAATACATGCATATATCCACGTGCCTGCACACATACATATACACATACATTCATACATACACACCCAGCATGATGGCTGACAACAATAGCTACAACACCAGCAAAGAGGAGACACCCATGTATACATATCATGACAAATCTTCATAAACTGAGTTTTTCGAATATATCCGTTGTTCCTCTTTGTCTCCAACATTTTTTCCAGAGCACTGAAGTTGTTTTGTACATATCCATATAAGTATACACGAGTTGATTCCTCTGCCTTTTAAAGTCTGGGATTTAGTTTGATGTTATATCTGGTTGTTTTCTTCCCTTCAGTTTAACGTAAAAGTCCCCATCAAAGGATTGTGGTCGCTGTGATGGTTTGTGCTTGACAATGTATTTGCTATCAGTAAAGAATTTCTAAATCTCTTTATATATCACGCTTTAATCAATTTGATTTCCTGTGCTATCTCCTGGATTCATCCATCTCTATTTTCTTCTATAAAATTGCTCAAATAAAGAGTTTCCTATTACGTGTGTCCACACAGCAAGTTTCTCTCCCCTTTCATTTTGTGTGCGAAAGCCATGAGGTCCAAATATGTCATCTACTTTTTCCTTTCCATTAGCATTAAAATCTATTTTGATTGTAAGTCTTGTGATTTACTTACATCGAGCCTTGGTCGTCTCTAATTCTTCACGGAGGTTCTCAATTTCTTCCTCAGTACTTGTGGATGTTGGTGCATATACTTGGATGATGTTGATATCAAATGACTTGCCCTCCAATCGAACCAGTAAAACGCGGTCTGATAGGCCCAGTATCCTTTAATAGCTTTTAACTTGTCATTGTCCATTACATTTACTTCTCTTTCATGTGAGTCTCCTCCAGAATATCTTCTTCTTCTTCTTCTTCTCCTCCTCCTCCTCCTTCTTCTTCTTCTTCGTTTTCTTACACAGTAGAAGACGTAAAAGTCAAAACCACCAGGTGTTTTGTTCGTTTTTGTGTTTCTGCGAAATATGTTCCGAAGGTAAGTATAGTACATTTCCTTTTCATGACCTGTTTTGGTTTTGGTTTCGTGTGTGTGTGTGTGTGTGTGTGTTTGTGTGTGTGTGTGTGTGTGTGTGTGTGTGTGTGTGTGTTTGTGTGTGTGTGTGTGTGTGTGTGTGTGTGTGTGTGTGTGTGTGTGTGTGTGTGTGTGTGTGTGTGTGTGTGTGCTTGTGTGTGTGTGCTTGTTTTTGTTTTGTTTTTTGTTTTTGTTTTCACTTTGTGTGCAAAAACCGATCTATTAATAAAGATGAGTCAGGTTGTGTGTAACTCAAAGCTGAATGCACCAAGATCTTCAGCCACCACGTCTAAGTCCAGTAATGTAAAACTGCTTTTAATCTCAACGCAATAGCAGTCTACGAAGCTTGCTGTTTATTGAACTCATCATGTTTCTTGTCGTTGCTGTTGTTATGTGTTTGTTTGTGTGCTTGCTTCTGGTTTTTTTTATGTATTATTGTAGTGTTCTTGGTTATTTGGTTCTTGTCTTTATCTTTACATCATTTCATATTACTTGGTGGCAGGTTCAATGAAAGTCTGGATTGAGCACACGTTCAACGTTATCTTCCTTGATAAACAACCTGTTCTGCATTATTTCTCCTTCTGGATCGCTTCATGCTCTGCGTGTTTCGTCAGCTGGATGTTGGTGTGTGTAACACTGCAGAGAGCACTGTCTGTCGTCTGGCCTCACCACGTCCACCGTATTTGTACCAGGAAGAGATTTGGGATCACAGTAATTGCTATCATCTTTTTCCAGGTCATTCTTCATTCCCATTACTTGTATTGTGTTCCTGTTGTGATGTTGACAACTGAATCTAATGTGGACTGTCTTAATATGCCATCGTCAGCCAACTATGTCTGGTTTGTAAATAATGTGTACGCCTATCTGCATCTGTTAGTGTACAGTTTGCTACCGTCTGTATGTCTTTTAGTGGGCAATACTATTCTGGTATCAACATTGATCAAGTCTGCTAAACAGACTCGTAAGAGCATGGCCATTGGAAATTCTCAACAGTTTGTTAAACGAGAAAAGGATACATATTCAGTAACCGTTACGGTGATCGTTGTGTCTGTGACTTTCTTTGTGTTGACTTTGCCAATATGTGCATATTTTTTTGTTGTTTGAGTTCAAAAATCGAAGCTCTATGTCAGCCCAAGAGACAGCCAAGGTATACCTGCTCTTTACCATCAGTTTCCTGATGTCCGACTCCAACAGTGCTGTCAACTTCTATCTCTACTGTCTGACAGGCCGCAGATTCAGGGCAGAATTTGTAAAGATCGTAAGCTGTGGGAGAGACACGCTATTTTCGTTATCTTCATAAATTCATAAACACATATTGTAGAATATCTCGGTACTGACCGGTTCCAATCCCGACTTTAGCATTCTCTGGGCCTGTATGGATGCCTGGAAACACACAATCAAGTCTTGTTCACTTTACAAATGCGTAATAAAGCCTGTTGCTGAAATGTTCTCACCTCCACCGCAGATATCTGTACCTCCCTGGCCTAGAGCTGAAAAAATCCCTTCATATATTTGCTGGCAAATTTGTTTAATATGTTTACGGAACTGTCCGAGTTTTGGTGAATACCATTCAAACAAGTCAATCCCCACTCCAGTTTAGGAATAATTGTGATATCACAAGTCAGATGTAATAAGTGTTACACCATTCTGAGCTGCAACAATTACACTGACACACCCAGGGACTTTGAAGAATAACAAAAATGTGCCAACTATTGGGAATGATTTTGTTTTGCGAGTTAGATAACTGGTCGGATGGTTGGTCGGTCAGTTCGTTGGCTAGTTGGTTGAATGGGTTGGTTGGTTGGTTGGTCGGTAAATTGCAGCCTTTTTCTCTCAAAAAAAGGAGAAATATAGTCAGGTGGTTCAATGGCGTGTATTTGTAATTACATCTGTGGGTCTGTGTATACTTTTCAAATATCAAGTTTAAAGGCACCTATGACTTTCTGAGTTTGACTGAGCCTGGCTTATTTTCAGTATGGTTCATTTCAAAGGAAGGCTTCTGTATCTTCACCACATCTAACACAATTTCCAGGCTTGGATGGACGAGAGAGGCTATACCATTTTTCACTGACCTAATTGAGGACAGCTCTGTTTGACTCATTGTGTGATCTAATAATCGAGTGGCTCATTCTACATATGTGTAAACGCCCCTTTCCTTTTGCTATCCAAAGGAGCAGGTTGGACGAGTTCTACAAAGAACGAAAACCTCGCCGTCTGCTTTGGGAGCATAAGGATCTTTTTTGTGACAGACCCAAACACCAATAGAGCACCCTGAAAGACACCTAGAATTGTTCTTGCCCTGAGACTGCAAAATGGTTGTCTTTTATTTGTTTGGGTTTTGTTGTTATTGTTTTTTTATTTGAACTTTGTTTGTTTGTACGTTTCTTTCTTTCTTTATTTCTTTATTTCTTTCTATCTTTCTTTCTTTATTTCTATCTTTCTTTCTTATTTTTTTGTTATTTTTATCACATCGTTGTCTTCCACAAAGGTCTCTGTCTCATTCTTGTTGTTTCAGCAAAGGGTCTTTTTTTCTTTTTTGTTTCTCTGCTGTTCTATTTGTTTTTTGTTGTTTCTGTTGTTGTTGTTGTTTTCTTACCATTGCAAGGAAGACAAACCTACTTTCACTCTCTTGGGGAGGGGGGAGGGCAGTGAGGATACATACTATATTTATTTTGTCTTTGTGTTTCTGTCTCTCTCTCTATCTCTCTGTGTCTGTCTCTGTCTCTCTCATTCTCACTCTCCTTCTCTCTCTGTCTCTCTCTTCCCCCCTCTCTCTGTCTGTCTGTCTGTCTCTATTTTTCTCTCCTCTCTCTCTCTCTATCTATCTATCTATCTATCTCTATCTATCTATCTATCTATCTATCTATCTATCTGTATCTCTCTCTCTTCCTGACGAGGATAAGGACGATGTTGTGGTAGTTTGTCATAATGTTACATAACAGAAGTCTGTTACAAGATTCTACACTCATTATCATGGTAATTATTTTCTGGCTTCAACTGAGTGAGGAAATACAAACGTTTGATGTGTAATTGATCAGTGTGAGTAACATGACGAAATACCATCTGCATAGAGGACGAGGCCCAATTGTGTTGTCTCAACCTTCCTGATCAGTCTATAATACATGTACATGTTTGTTTTGTTAGAGGCTGACAACAGTTGAAAACATCGACAGTGAATTTCAGCTTATTCGATGGCAATTCAGACTCAAGTGCTTTTCATCAATCGATGTAATAGAATAGCACTCCAGTGTAAATCTGGAGAGCTGTTATATTACAGCGGTTGATGGAAAGTTCATTTTATAACAAAACATTTAATTTCTAAAAATACATGACTGCCACAGTCTGTTTCCCATTTCATTTTTCGCTTCCACGCTCTTAGTAAATGGTAGCTGCAAGCAGTTTTGGTTTCCTTGTTTTAATTGTCACGTAAAAAGATGGAGAGTAAATACACGTACGTTTCCTCAATTCCAAGTGAGGGAAAGCAGGATTATTTCTTTTGCAATGATCAAAGCAAACAGACAAAACAGCAAAAAACAAATAAAAAAAACGACTTCCCATTCTTCAGAATTATATTGCCTGGTCTTAAACGAGACAAACGAAAAGAAAACTTTAAAGAAGACAACGATGTGAAAGGAAAAATACAGATGAGAAAATACATAAAAGAGCTACAACCAAATAAAATAGAATGAAATACAAAATACATGTTGGGGGTTGAGGAACAAAAAAAGTCAATGTCCTTATGGCTCCCAAATGAGGTGATGTATGTTCCGTTTTGTGTAGAACTCCTCAGACTCGCCGAGTTTTAGTCAGTCTGTTGGATCCATGACTGTAAGGCCATTGACACACGCTAACCGTGTAGAGCCATAGGCAGGGGTGAAGCATGACAAGTCTACTCTCTTGCTGACAGAGTTACCTAACGCTTGAGAGTCACGGAGTTATCTCCCATGTAGAATTTCTCAAACCCAACACAGTTTGCGCTACCCATTCAGCTAGCATAGACGCATACGCGCAGCCACAAAGCATAAAGGGGTAAGCTCAGAACATTCCTTAAAACATTCTGAGCTTACCACTTTATGCTTTGTGGCTGCGTCTATGCTAGCTGAATGGGTAGCGCAAACTGTGTTGGGTCTGAGAAATTCTACATGGGAAATCACTTCGTGACTCTCAAGAGTTATGTTACTTAGTTGATATTTAAAATTCCCCCTGCTTCCCTCTTATTTCCTTTAGAGTTACCTAAGATAATGGCGGTGGTGTCTTTCGTTACATTTATATTATGATGAGGGTGGGAGTGTCAGGTTGAGTTTTGTCATTCGTCATGTCTTCGAGACTAGTAACATGTGAGTTATGGTTTGAGTCAAGTTTTTTCTCTTTGTGATGAAGAGGGAGAGGACTGATATCTAGACATTTCATTGGAAAGTAAGGCATCAAATTTTTCGAGGGAAGAAAGAGAGTGGGTAGTAAGAGGGTGACTGTTAAATTATATTGTGAGTGTAGAATACGCAGGTGGTTATGAAGTGAAGAAAATTTGGATTTTTTTTTCATTAAGAGAATGCTATCTGGGTATTTTAGGCGATGTTCTTCTGCAAAGCACGGTAGCATGGATAGGGAAATTGAAACAAGAATCCAGAAAACAACTGCAATGACATATCAGCTGGCCCCTCTGCTGTCACATCCACACATACTTATGGATACAAAACGTCAAATAATATGCTCTATTTTTATACCAATACTTTGTGTTATCAGTGCCAGACATGGAAACTTAATCAAAGACAAAAATAGCGAAAATAACTGCTTGCGAGATGAGGTATCTCACAAAGACAATGAATGTCAAACATCAAGACATTATCAAAAATGAAGTCATTGGAAACACCGTGGGCACGGTGCCATGTCTAGAATATACAGAAAAACAGAAGCTGAAATGGTTTGGTCACCTCATGAGGCATCCATGTGAACAGCCAGCATACAAAGTTCATAATATGAAAAGGCATGCATCGAAGGAAGGGATAGCCCTAGAAAAACTTAGATACAAGGCGTGAAAGAAACAACTGAAAGAGTCAACCAAACTATGGCAGACGCTACCCATCTGGCCCACGTCCAAAAGCTGCATCTCCACTCAATGCTTAACGGCATAAGAGGACAGAAAAGTGAAAGATGGACTAGGTCCTTTTGCAGTAAAGGCGTCTATTTCACTTTTAGTGTTCTGTTTCGGTTCATGTAAGGCTGAGCGCAGGGGAAAAATTTTGGCAAGGTGATTCTGGCTCTAGATACACAGAATTCGTGTGATGAGATATATGCTCGTAGCTTATCATTTTGGTGCTAACAGTGACAGCACTGTAAATTTCACTATGTACTGAGTGGGCGAAACAACATGCGTACACACATCCAAGAAAATTGGAATGCTAAAAAATGTATACAAATATGAAACACTGTATCTCTTCTACAATTGTTGTAATTGCTGGCTATTCCTATTGAATCACTGTCAGCAATGCAGTCAGTCACAGTGGTACTGTCAGCATTATCTGTGTTCACATCAATGGTAAAAGGAGGCCTGGGTCTGCTCTTTGTTTGTCCATTGAGATAGAGGGAGATGGTGAAGCTTTTTGCTTTATCATTGGGAGGGAATGTTAAACGAGATGAACAAGGTCAATAGATAAATTATTCAAATTAATGATGTGGTGTGGTTGTGTGTTGATATGTTACCATGTAGCCAGGTTGTATATTTGTGTGTTTTGGTGACATTTCAGCATGCGGAAGAAAACCATATGTCTCTAGGACTGATCTTGTGTCCCACATGAAGACTTCAAGAGGCGACGAGGAGTAATAATAATAATAATAATTACAATATTTATATAGCGCAAAATCTCGATAAAAATCAAATCTAAGCGCTGAACATACACTTACGCACGCGCGCACACACACACTTACACATGGCTATAAATGGGGGAAAAGAATAAATGCAATGGAAAATTATAGAGAGCATATTATATACAAATATATATTACAATGTGATTCCCCTCCGAGTGGAGACAGGCTACAGAGGGGGATGAGTGAGGTCAGGATTTTATGCAGAGGAGAAAAGGTGAGTTTTCAGAGCGGACTTGAAGGAGACAAAAGTAGGTTGCTGACGGACAGAGAGAGGAAGTTTGTTCCAGGAAAGTGGACCAGAAACAGAGAAGGCTCGTGGACCATAGGTATTGAGCTTGGTGCGTGGAAAGCGAAAAGTCAGAGGATCGGAGGCAGAGCGGAGGGTACGTGAGGGAACATAGATCTCAAGTAGGCTTGACAGGTAATGGGGGGCTGCGTTATTGAGGCTTTTGTAGCACATGGTGTCTAGTTTGTACTGTATGCGCTTTGATACAGGGAGCCAGTGAAGTTGTGCCAGGAGAGGAGATATGTGGTCAGCTTTTTTCTTTTTGAGTACAAGGCGTACAGCATTGTTTTGAATGCGCTGTAGGATGTGAATGGTGGAGGCAGGAAGACCAGACAGGAGTGAATTGCTATAGTCAATGCGAGACATTATGAAGGAGAGAACGAGTTTTGCAGTTGTTTCCACAGAGAGATACTTCCTGATCAAGCTTATACGATGGAGGTGATAGTAGCAAGATCTGGCAGTTTGAGAAACAAAGTTGTTCATGGAGAGGGTAGAGTCAATGCAGACACCAAGGTTTTTAGCTGAATCAGAAATTGGGACTGATGTGTTACATAATGGGAGAGAAAGAGGAGGCGGCTGAGAAAGTTTCTGACGGGTGCCAATGAGGATAGCTTCTGTCTTGTCATTAAGCTGAAGTTTATTGAATGTCATCCAGTTCTTAATGTCCGAAGTAACACTCAGTGGTGCGAGTCAAGAGGCGCTGTATATTGTCTGGTGTGTCACTGTCTAGAAGTTGGGTGTCATCAGCATAGAAGTGGTGTTTTATAGAGTGGGAGTTGATGATGGTGGACAGGGGGGAGGTGTAAAGAGTGAAAAGAACAGGGCCCAGGACAGATCCTTGTGGAACACCACAGGTCAGGCATGCAGGTTGAGAGTAAGTGCCATGAATGAGAACAGTTTGTTTTCTGTTTGACAGATATGAAGTGAAAAAGGAGAGAGCAATGTCAGAGATGCCAAAAGTATGATGAAGTCTAGAAAGGAGAATACCATGATCAATGGTATCAAAGGCTGCAGACAGATCAAGGAGTGTGAGGAGAGAGACTTTGCCAGTATCAGTTACAAGGAGGAGATTGTTGAGAATGTGTAGTAGGGCAGTTTCAGTGCTATGGCACTGGCGGTAAGCTGACTGGAAAGGATTGAGAAGATTGTTGGCAGACAGGTGAGAGTTCAGCTGGTTGAGGACAACTTTTTCAAGCAGTTTTGACAAGAAAGAGAGATTAGAGATAGGCCGGTAATTTTTCAGTTCATTTGGGTCTAAATTGTATTTCTTGAGGAGAGGGTGAACAATAGCAGACTTGAAAGAATCTGGGACAGTTCCAGTTTGAAGAGAAGTGTTGATGATGTCAGTGATGAATGGGAGGAGAGTAGGGAGACAGTCAGAGTAGAGAGAACCTGGAAGAGGATCCAGTTCGCAGGTTTTGAACGACATGGATCTGATTGTGTTGAGAATTTCTTCTTGTGAGACTGGGGTAAAAGTAGTAAGAGGTGTGCCAGAGAAGGAAGGGTCAGGTGGGCATGGTTGACAGGGTGTCCTGTCAAGCCTGTCACGAAGAGTTTGTATTTTGGTGGTGAAATACTTGGAGAATACAGATGGGAGTTCTTCATTTGTATGTTTTGTTGGGAGAGGTAAATCTTTTCGTGTGCCAAGGAGATGATTCATGGTTGTAAAGAGTTCTCTTGAAGAAGAGGCATTCAGGATTTTGGTTTGGAAATAGTTTGTTTTTGCAGATGCAATGAGGGTGGATACTTTTGTTTTAGAGGCTTGGAAATGTTGCCTGTGTACAGTGAGTTTGGATTTGCGCCAGCGGCGCTCTGATCTGCGGCGGGCACGTTTTGCACAGGCAATCTCATGAGTGAGCCAGGGGGTAGGGGGGCGGTCAGGTAAAAGACGAGTTGTGGCTGGAGCATGAGTGTCCAGAAGATGGTGGAGAGTAGTATAGAATTCATCGGCAAGGTTGTGTGACTTTTCAGAAAGGAGGCGGGAGGCATCAGATGAAAATTGGAGAGGTCAATAGATTTGAGATTGCGTCGAGTCACTGTGCGCGTGGTACGGGAAGGAGGAGAAATGTCAAGAGAACAGAGAATTGCAGAGTGGTCAGATGGAAGGGCTGAAGTTAGACGGGTAGAAAGAACTAGGCAGTTGTCAGTAGCTGAATTGTGGTGATCACGAGAAATGATCCAGTCAAGAATGTGACCTTTTTTATGGGTTGGTTCAGAAATATGTTGTGTCATATTGTGATTGGACAGAGAGTTGATGATATGTCTTGTGTCATAACGGTGAGTGTTGTCGTAGTGGACATTGATGTCACCTAGAATGATGAGATTTCCAGGTAAGAGGCAGTAGTAGTCAAGTAGTTGGTCAAAGTCAGAGAGAAACATGGATGTGGTGAGCTTATTGGCAGAGCTAGGTGGAGGTCGATAGACACAGGAGAAGGTGATGGGGTGAGGGGTGGATTGGAAGGATACTTCAACGTGCTCAAAAGAAGGATGGGAGAAAGGCAGAGACTGCGAGAAAGATAGGCGGGAATGGAGTGAGTCGTTGTAGAGGATGGCGATACCACCACCTCGGGATGGGCGATGGAAAGAAGCAAGCCTATACCCACTCGGAGTGAGACTCGCATGTATGGGTTCGTGACCAAGGGGGTTAAGCCAAGTTTCGGAGATAAATACAATGTCAATATGCTCGTCTGTGATGAAGTCAGCAATGACATCGGCTTTGCCGTCTTTGCACACTGACTGAGCATTAAACAGACATAATTTCAATTTATCACAGTCACATGGCGGTGGCAGAGGTGGAGATGAAGTCGGTACCGACGAGACAGAAGATGAAGGCAGCACCAGCGGGACAGAAGATGAAGGCAGCACCAGCGGGACAGAAGATGAAGGCAGTACCGACGGGACAGAAGATGAAGGCAGCCCCAGCGGGACAGAAGACGAAGGCAGTATCGACGAGACAGAAGATGAAGGCGGCACCAGCGGGATAGAAGATGAAGGCGACACCAGCAGGACTGAAGATGAAGGCGGCATCGACGAGACAGAAGATGAAGGCGGCATCGACGAGACAGAAGACGAAGGCGGCATCGACGAGACAGAAGACGAAGGCGGCACCAGCGGGAGAGAAAGTGAAGGCGGCACCATCAGGACAGAAGGTGAAGGTGAAGATGACAGAGGAGAAGGCGAGGTCTGCAGCAGCAAGGTCGAGGGCAGGGGCAGTGGAGGGGAGACTGGTTCAGCTGGAGGCAGGTTGTGCCAGAGACGGTGGAGACGTCCAGCACGACAGGATCGCGCAGTGCGGGGCTTACAACACAGCCCCAACTTGCGTATGCGTAGGTAACCGTCTCCACCGAGATAGCACTTGCTGTGTTTAAGAAGTGACAGTCCAATTTTTCTAATGCGGGACGCGTCCATTGTTGCAAGCCAGTCGGAAAAGGAAGATATTTGTGGGTTGGTGTGTGGGTTGGTCAGTTCACGATACACTTGATTCAGAGAGACAAGAAGAAAATTCAGTGCAGTCTATGCATATGCGCATACGGCAAACTTACAAGCAACAGGAGAATTGTTCATGCACAAACGACAGTCGACTAAGGTTTAGGAGCTGTAGTGTTGGGGCCAACACAATAGGCCAAAAATGTAAACACAGTTCACAGATAAAATGTCAGACCCGTGCGGCTGAACCAAAATGATGAAAAGTAGGTATCTAAAACTCCAAAGTCAGAGTATCTGGTAAAACACTCAAAATTCCTAAAAAGTATCTACATCACCACACATCGAGATTCAAAAGGAACAAACTGATATAAAATTCAATGCATAAAATCAAATAGAACCTCGATAAAATCACTGTAAAAACACCACACACACTTTTGCTGCCTGCTGGCGCGATATCAACTCCCCTTCCATCAGATCACTCAGTCCTTCATTATGTCCATCCAAACGTACCAATGCCAGACCTGGACCCTGACTAAGCCCCTAGATTACACAATCATCACCTGTGAAGTGAAGTATTTAAGACTAGTCCTTCAACAAGGCCAGACGCATTATGAGCAGAATTCTTAAGATCAAAGATAGTGTGGGAACAACATTGGTCCGCCATCCTTTTCAAAAAAAGCTGTAAAGGCCTGCTCATCTGGTGAGAATGCAAGCCCACATGCTAGCACAACAGGCATATGGCAGAAAGATGGCTGGATTTTAAGCAAGAGGCACCGAGGAAGATCTGGACTATTGGCGTAATAAAAAACATTAACATCACACAGAATTTCAACAGACTTGTATTTTGAGGAATGCCACAAATAATAATAATAATAATTACAATATTTATATAGCGCAAAATCTCGACAAAATCAAATCTAAGCGCTGAAACAGACACACACGCACGCACGCACGCACGCACCACCACACGCACGACACACACACACACCACACACACACACACACACACACACACACACACACACACGCATGGCTATAAATGGGGAGAAAGAATAAAAGCAATAAAAGCAAGAATAAAAGCAATGGAAAATTATAGAGAGCATATCATATACAATATATATTAAAACAAAGTGATTCCCCTCCGAGCGGAGACAGGCTGCAGAGGGGGGTTGAGTGAGGTTATGATTTTATGCAGAGGAGAAAAGGTGAGTTTTGAGAGCGGACTTGAAGGAGACAAAAGTAGGTTGCTGACGGACTGAGAGAGGAAGTTTGTTCCAGGAGAGTGGACCAGAAACAGAGAAGGCTCGTGGACCATAGGTATTGAGCTTAGTGCGTGGAAAGCGAAAAGTCAGAGGATCGGAGGCAGAGCGGAGGGTACGTGAGGGAACATAGATCTCAAGTAGGTTGACAGGTAATCGGGGGCTGCGTTATTGAGGCTTTTGTAGACATGGTGTCTAGTTTGTACTGTATGCGCTTTGATACAGGGAGCCAGTGAAGTTGTGCCAGGAGAGGAGATATGTGGTCAGCTTTTTTCTTTTTGAGTACAAGGCGTACAGCATTGTTTTGAATGCGCTGAAGGATGTGAGTGGTGGAGGCAGGAAGACCGACAGGAGTGAATTGCATAGTCAATGCGAGACATTATGAAGGAGAGAACGAGTTTTGCAGTTGTTTCCACAGAGAGATACTTCCTGATCAGGCTTATACGATGGAGGATGATAGTAGCAAGATCTGGCAGTTTGAGAAACAAAGTTGTTCATGGAGAGGGTAAGAGTCAAGCAGACACCAAGGTTTTTAGCTGAATCAGAAATTGGGACTGATGTGTTACATAATGGGAGAGAAAGAGGAGGCAGTTGAGAAAGTTTCTGACGGGTGCCAATGAGGGATAGCTTCTGTCTTGTCGTCATGTTTCTCTAATATTCTTATCTTTCGACAATATAATACAAAGTGCTCAATTATTTGTTTTAAATATTCATGGGTTCAGTTAATAACAATCAATTAGACGGCAATTATGTACACCACAGTTTAGAGTATCATTTACAACAGAACTGACAGTACTAGTATTATTTTATTGTTTTCAATTTCAAGGATTTGTGGTATTCGTTGTTCTTGCTGCTGCCGCTCTGTTGATGTTTTTAACCAAAACAATTTAAAACATTGAACAACTAGATGATTTTCATGTAAAATAGATATTTCATTTGGCTTGTGGCTCCATAATCAGGTCGAAGAAGGAGTTTGAAACGACTGTTGCAAGGGGTGTTTTGTCATCTCTCCAGCACAGATTCATTCATGGAAAAAAGAAACGCAGTAGAGTCGAAAAACAGTTTTCATCTGCTTAACAAAAAAATAGTCAACAGGTCTAATTACGCATCATTTACCTTCCTTTATTTTCCTCCTTCAAGGTGTTTTGTCAGTGGTACCATTTCAATCTGTCTTCACTATAACTTAACAATAAAACAATCAGTCGCCGTGGTGTTGTAGTTAACGCAACAGACTACCAACTGGAGGGTTGTGGGTTCGAATCCCCATCAGTACCTTAAAAATCATTCTGTGACTTTTCGGCTCTAAGGGCTCCTACCCAGAGTTGGGTGTGCTATGGGCTCATTGGGAAGACTGGAACCACACAGTCGAGTCTCACCCACTTCACGGATGCGTCATTGAGGGTGTTGCTTAAATCTTCTGACCAACACCGCAGGTGTCTGTATCTCCCGGGCCTGGTTGACGCCAGGTTATATTATGATAGTAAGCGTAGAGTACAGTCCTGTCACGCAGTCTCAATCCTAGATGGAACTCCATAGCATCATGAATCTATCAATCATCATCATCGCATGGTAGAAAAAAAACTATTCCAGCTTCTGTGGCCATTAAAGTGGCGTAGAAAATGGAATGGGACTAAACTATAAGGGTGAGCACAAAGGTAACCTCCATGAGTGCAATAATCCTTAAAAAAATAATAATAACTTAACAATAAAACAACTGGCTTCTTCAGTTAATATTAATCACATCTCTACATCAAAATTACGGACATCAAAAATGTGTATTGGTCAGATTTTCACACCGAATCCACTCTCTTCAAAGTTAGACACCAGAGACAGCCAGTACTCAAAATGCACATGTTGTTTGTCTTGGTTACCAAGTGTGTAAAGGGAAATGGCCTACTCAAATCGGATTTACACGCTTTTGACCGAGTTAGAACACAAAAATGAAAATACACATCAGCACATGATCTGACATCTGTGTTACAAGCTATGGTTGCCTCTTACTACTTAGATCAGAAAAACTCAAATACATCTTCATAATACAAACAAAAAGATAGAAATGAAGGGTTTTCATATTTGTCACACATGCAGATTGCAAAATATATACAGGAAGATTATCCCAAAGGCAAGTTACAGAGGGGAAAAGATGTGTTGTGAATTTCAGTTTGTGACTGGGCAACACTCTTTCCAAATGTCTACGTCTGTGGTAAGCTTAATTAACAGTGTCGAGAAAAGGAATGAGAAGTCATTTAGGCTATTTGATGTCCCGTTGTTTCTAATCCTACGGTGAATTATTTGGTAGTTTCTTGATTCCAGTCTGTACAAAGTATGTTGTAGATGCAGAATAAGCCATTTGATGTTGAGTCACCTGGAAGAACATCTGATTGAGAGTTAGTTATGGCATTTTTAGTCGTAGAAGTATATTAATAAACACATCTTCTAAACATATTTCTAGGCAATATGCGAGCGGTGCCTATTTCATCTTCCTCGCTATTTTAGGTACCCCAACCCCAGACAACGTCAGATACCCATTTACACTTGAGGACAGCAGACATTCAAACCCATACAGCCAGACTGAAAGGCAGGAGCTGTTTCTCTACAGCCAGCAACACTGTTATCAAATTATTACATGCCAGTTATGTTCAGTGTGCATAGTCCTTTAAAATGGTGTTTGTGCATCATACGCCAAGAATACATGTCCTGAACTGTCCTTTTGTAAAGAAGGTCTGTAAACAAAATAAATAGTACTGATTATCCTTCAAATGAAAAAAAATTGTCAGTAAAAAATGTATTTGTTCTTTAATAAATTCGACTGTGTGTTTGTTTATTTGTGTATTTATTCATTTCTGTCTCCTTTACATATTTTCCTTCTATCTTTCTCTCTTTATTAATCTATCATTTATTCTTTCGTGTCTTCGTTTGGTTGTTCATTTAGTTAATTTTGACGCATTTCTTAATTGTTTGTTTGTTTGTTTGTTTGTTTGTTTGTTTGTTTGTTTGTTTGTTTGTTTGTTTGTTTTCCTTGGGGGTGGGGGGGGGGTTGTCGGTTCAATTTTATTTCCGTTTTTATTGGAGGGGGGGGGGGAGAAGGTTCAGGGCGGATGTTGTTTGGTTGCTTGGTTGGATGTTTCGCTCATTCGTTCATTCGTCTAGGGACATGGGCTGTTTGCTTGTTTGTTTGTTTGTTTTGTTTGTTTTTGTTTTTGTTTTGAAACATCATAACAATTTGTTACAAATCTATTTGTAAACATGACAGTTTTCTAATACTTCAAACACAGCTTGACAGCATTGTGGGTAAAAACTTACTTAAGTTGAGATGTGCCAGTGACGCTGATAACTGATAATGACAAATACCAGAAGAGGAGTATGCGTGTTGGGGAAGATCAGCTATGCCTAAAAAACAAATGATGATCAATCCCCATGTATGTACTCTCTCTCTACTCTCTCTCTCTCTCCTCTCTCTCTCTCTCTCCTCTCTCTCTCTCTCTCTCTCTCTCTCTCTCTCTCAAGTTCTTTCGTGTGTTTCTTTGTTTCTTCGTTTGTTCGTTCGTTTGTTTGCTTGCTTGTAAATGTATAAATATACACACACAACATAGTATCTATCTATCTATCTATCTATCTATCTATCTATCTATCTATCTATCTATCTATCTATCTATATATATATATATATGTATATATATTATATGTATATATATATATATACATGTGTATATGTGTGTGTGCGTGTGTGTGTGCGCGCGCGTGTGTGTGTGTTTGTGTGTATGTGTGTGTGTGTGAAGAGAGAGAGAGTGATAGGTACAGATATAGATATAAATTGTATATACACACATATACATATATGTGTATATATGTATATATACATATATATGTGTGTGTGTGTGTGTGTGTGTGTGTGTGTGTGTGTGTGTGTGTGTGTGTGTGTGTGTGTGTGTGTGTGTGTGTGTGTGTGTGTGTGTAAGAGAGAGGGAGAGATGCTTCTAAGATATGTGACCTAAATGAAACTTGGCATATATTTATTTGTGTTTTGTCAAAAAAGAATAAAAAAAAGTTTGAGAAAAAAAAAAGAAACTTGGCATATTCAGAGCGTCCATGTTTATACCCAGGTGTACCCTCATTTTCTTTTTCTGTCTTTATATTTTTTTATCATTCTGACAGATTATAAATGTACATGTCCAATGCTAGAATTTTACATTCATTCTTATTCCCATTATTTAAGCAACACAGCAACAGTAATACTAGTGCAAAAATGTATCAAAATAAACCAAAACAACTACTAACAGTTCTTAGAACAATGTCGTATTCGTCTACTTCTATCTGTTTGGGAGAGAAAACTCTTGAGCGCAGTGCCTTCATTCTCATTTTCCTAAAACTAAGGAGAACAATTTTGGTTGACCTGATACATAACTCTGTGTGTGTGTGTGTGTGTGTGTGTGTGTGTGTGTGTGTGTGTGTGTGTGTGTGTGTGTGTGTGTGTGTGTGTGTGTGTGTGTGTGTGTGTGTGTGTGTGTGTGTGTGTGTGTGTGTGTGTTTTCTTTACCTCTGTATATATTAAAAGATACGACCACCAATATTAAAAGGGTGGATCTTAGTTCTGGATTTTCAAGTTTGTTTGTTTCCTTGGTTGTTGTCCTTGGTTGTTTGTTTGTTTGCTTGCTGTTGTTTGTTTGTTTGTTTGTTTGTTTGTTTGTTCGTTTGGCATGTGTATGTATGTGTGTGAGTGTGTGTGTGTGTGTGTGAGTGTGTGTGTGTGTGTGTATGTGTGTGTGTGTGTGTGTGTGTGTGTGTGTGTGTGTGTGTGTGTGTGTGTGTGTGTGTGTGTGTGTGTGTGTGTGTGTGCGTGTGTGTGTCTTCAATTTCTAGACTGCTCTTATACTAAGACTTTTTTTAAAAAGTGTGAACACAGTGGACTCGGATGACGCGTTTTAAGATTTTGATGCGTTTAGCTTTGTAATGAGGTCAAACCTGATATCAACTCTTCAGTGCAAAAACACCAGTTGTAGCGTGAGGATGTGAGAAAATTGTAATGTATAAGAATTATTTTCTGAAATGTTTGTAACTTGTAAACCTCTGTCTTTGTAAACTCTAGATCAAACGTGGAAGTTATAAACAATTCAACATGTTTCAGGTACGAAAAACTTGCTCTTCTTTGAAATTAACCAGCACCTGAAGTGCTTTGAAGGACATCTGAAAGAACAGAAGACAATCTTTCTTTCTTTCTTTGTTTATATTTTTAATTTCTATCTATGTTTGGTTATTTGGTTGATTGGTTGGTTGGTCAGTAGGTCGGTTGGTCGATCTATTGTTTGGTTGGTCTGTTAGTTGGTCGGTTGGGTGGTTGGTCGGTCGGTTGGTTGTTGGTTGGTTGTTGAATGGTTGGTCATGGCTGTTGCTTGGTTCTTTGGTGTTGTTTTCTCGTTTCTGGATTTGATGAAGAAAGTATAGAAAGTATTGATCTTTGATTCAGCAAGGAGGATCGTGTTTGTTACCATGTTCCATGCGTCTTCAACAAACAATTCCGTTACAGAGAGACTGACAGAGTCAAACATTGATTTAGAAAATATCCCAGCATACCAGCTGGCTTTAGCAATATGGAAATTCTATTCTCCAGCTTTGTTAGTCTTTGGAACGTTCGGCAACGTCATGAGTATCGTCATCATGAGCAGAATGACGTCAGGAGAATCCACTGTCAACATTTTCTTCATTGCCATAGCTGTTGGAGATCTGCTGCTACTGTGTTCAGGTGATGAGAATTGTTTTAATGCTAACATGTTTCTTTCTTTCTTCCTTTATTTTCATTCTCTGTTTGTTTGCTTATTTGTTTGTTTGTTTGTTTGTTTGTTGTTTGTTTGTTTGTTTGTTTTCTTGCTTGCTTGCTTGCTTGCTTTCTTGCTTGCTTGCTTTCTTGCTTGCTTGCCTGCCTGTTTGCCTGCTTGTTTGCTTGCTTGCCTGCCTATCTGCTTGTTTGTTTTTCTTATCTGTTTGTTTGTTTCCTTGGTTGTTGTCCTTGGTTGTTTGTTTGTTTGCTTGCTGTTGTTTGTTTGTTTGTTTGTTTTTTGGTGTTTTTTTGGTTTGTGTGTGTGTGTGTGTGTGTGTGTGTGTGTGTGTGTGTGTGTGTGTGTGTGTGTGTGTGTGTGTGTGTGTGTGTGTGTGTGTGTGTGTGTGTTTTGCGAGTGTGTGTGGACCTTAGTTGCATACAGGTACATGGAGCATCTATTTTTAAGTGCTTTACATTCCCTTCTTCATTGGTCCTTTTTTTTAGATATACACATGTACATTGCTGAAATACTGTTCACAATATAACGTCTGCATGTATAAATGAATAGCTTGACAGTTTTGCTTAGTCTTTTATAACATTCATAATTTACTGTGTGTATGTTTATCTATTCATGAACAGTTATCATTTCCGTTTGTCTTTACAAATATGGTATCTTGCCTCGGTTTTTCTGTGACCTAATTTGTATGTGTAGGTGTTTGTATTTGCATGTTCTATGGTAACACTGACATATGCAAACTATTCTATGAACAAATATTCATTATTAATGTTAAAACATCACAAATTTAAAACAATGCCTCGGGTTGCTTGTTTGTTTGTTTGTTTGTTTGTTTGTTTGTTTGTTTGTTTGTTTGTTTGTATTTTTGGTTGGTTGCTTGCTTGCTTGCTTGGTTGTTTGGTGTGGTGTGTGTATGTGTGTGTGTGTGTGTGTGTGTGTGTGGTGTGTGTGTGTGTGTGTGTGTGTGTGTGTGTGTGTGTGTGTGTGTGTAGGCATACATTGCTGAAATACTGTTTTCAATATAACGTCTGTACGTTTATGTATAAATGAACAGCTTGACATTTTTGCTTACTCTTTTATAACATTCATAATTTACTGTCTGTTGCTTATCTATTGACGGATAGTTGGTCATTTCCGTTATTTTTTACAGACGTGATATCTCGACTGGGTTTCCTGTGAACTGATGTGTATGTGTAGGTGTTTTGTATTTGCTTGTTCTATGGTAACACTGACATATGAAACACTATTCTATGAACAGATACTAATTGTTAAAATACACATTTCAGCACAAAGAATGTCTCAGATTACTTCTTTGTTTGCTGTTTGTTTGTTTGTTTTTGTTTGTTTGTTTGTTTTGTTTGTTTGTTTGTTCGTTTGGCATGTGTATGTATGTGTGTGAGTGTGTGTGTGTGTGGTGTGTGTGTGTGTGTGTGTGTGTGTGTGTTGTGTGTGTGTGTGTGTGTGTGTGTGTGTGTGTGTGTGTGTGTGTGTGTGTGTGTGTGCGTGTGTGTGTCTTCAATTTCTAGACTGCTCTTCTACTAAGACTTTTTTTAAAAAGTGTGAACACAGTGGACTCGGATGACGCGTTTTAAGATTTTGATGCGTTTAGCTTTGAACCACAAGTAAAAGTAACCAGTTTGTTGTTGCTGTTGTTGTCATCATATTAGAGTTGCTGTCAGTTTGATTTTCGGTTTTGTTTTTGTTTGTTTGTTTTGTTTGTTTGTTTGTTTGTGTTTGTTTTTGTTTTGTTTGTTTTGTGTTTTCTTTTTTTTTTCCGCGAGATGTTTTCCATTTCATGTCAACGTCTGGATTTCTGTGGAGATGTTTTCCCTTTTGGCTGTTTTATTCCATAGGCTCCATGCACAGTATCTCTGAATATGGTTTGTTTGTGATCCAGGATTCAGTTTGATAGCAGCGCTTTTCGTTTGTGGACTAATTTCTTCAACAAGCCTTTCCCGTTCATTTTTTTTCTACACTGGTGCTTTGGCATCAAGAGTCTATACGAATTCCTCGTTTGAGTCGTCAGCTTGAATGCCCTTGGAACTGTAGTTGATTTTTGGCCGTGGTTTATTGATGTCTTATCTGCAGTGCGCTGCTGCTCATTTCTAAGAGCCTTCACATAACCTTTTTTCGTTTTGCGATCTTCACACAGCGCTTGGTAGAGAATCTCCTTCCACAGACACATGGAGATACCATTTATTCTGGATTCATACCCCACTGTGGATTTCCAGCTGGATTTGAGTTAGCTCCAGTGGTTTCATTATTCCTTCACCATATCGGTGAATCCTGATAATTTCTTTATTTACATTAACCGTTTAAAAGGAAAGCAACTACAAAATGAATGCATGGAAATATGTATCATCTACACAGTCAAATTAGATAGATAGATTTGGTATTCAGAGGCGTTAATGCAGTACAGCATAATATATACAATACATACATGCATACATACATACATACATACATTACATAGATACGTACATACATACATACATACATACATACATACATACATACATACATACATACATACATACATACATACATACATACATAATATATGCAATCAGACTTTTAGATGAAATTAAAACGACACAAATTCACGGAAACTGTTGATTTCATATTCATTCTAAAAACAATAACACAGTCAAATGTATATGGCTCAAAGGTGTATGCATCAAGTCTTAAAACACTACGTCCAAGTTCACTGACTGAAAACGTTTTTTTTTTTAACTCAGTGCAAGAACAATCTAGAAAGGTTTCATACTTTACAGAACTGATATTTTTCATGGTATTTGCCATGTGCTTGTTTGGTTTTGTCAGTTATACATGTTGAGTCTTCTTCATTGTTTGGTTCTTGTCTTTATTTCATATTGCTTCACATTACTCTGTTGGCAGGTCCAACAAAACACTGGATTGAGCACACGTTCAACTTTTTCTTCCTTGATAAACAACCTGTTCTCCATCATTTCTCCTTCTGGATAGCTTCCTGGTCTGGGTGCTTTGCAAGCTGGATGTTGGTGTGTTTAACACTGCAGAGAGCACTGTCTGTCGTCTGGCCTCAACACGTCCAGCGTATTTATACCAGGAGAAGAGTTGTGATCACAATCATTGCTATTGCCATTTTCCAGATCATTCTTCATTCCCATTACTTGTATTGTGTTTCAATTGTGATATCGTCAGTCGAATCTAATGTGGACTGTGTCAGTATGCCTTCTTCAGCTGACTATGTCTGGTTTGTGAACAATGTGTACACCTATCTACACCTCATAGTGTACAGCTTGCTGCCTTTTCTCTGTCTTTTAGTGGGCAATACTATTCTGGTCTCAACACTGATTTAGTCTGCAAGACAAACTCGTACAAATATGGCCATTGGCAATTCTCAGCAATTTCTTAAACGAGAAAAGAATACGCATGCAATAACCATTACAGTTATTGTTGTGTCTGTGACTTTCATTGTGCTGACCTTGCCAGCATGTGTATATTTATTGTTGTTTGATTACAAGGATCAGAGCTATATGTCAATACAAGATAAGGCCAACGTGTATCTATTCTTTGCCATCAGTTTCCTGATGGCTGATACCAACAGTGCCATCAACTTCTATCTCTACTGTCTTACAGGTCGCCGGTTCAGGGCAGAATTTGTAAAGATTGTAAGCTGTGGAAGAGACACGCTATGTTCAGTATCTTCATAAATTCGTAAATGTATATTGCAGATTTTTTCGGCACTGACCGGCTGCAACCCATACTTAAGAATACCGCTGGCCTATTGGAATGACTGGGAACACACAGTCAAGTCTCACCCACTCTACAGGTGCGTCATTGAGCTCAAAATTCCTGACCAACATAGCAGGTGTCTTCGATTCCCAGCCTGATTGACGGCCAGGATATATGATGAAAGTAAGCTTAGAATATAACCTTGCCACTCTGTCTCAATTGAGAATGGAACTCCACAGCATCGCCATCATCATCCCCATTCTTATCATTATACCATTGTAAAAGATTATCTGAGATTCTGTGGTCCTTCAAGTCAGCTCTCGTGGTGATCCCAGTTTTGGTGGGATGGGTATTTTGAACAGATGGAATTATTAGAATTGGGACATGACACATAATGAATGCAGAAGTTTGGACAGGAAAATAGTCAGTTGTCAGTGGAACGGTCTTTTATCTGCAATTCGTATAAATATGTTATACCACATTTTTGTTTTACCTTTTACAACAAACGGATATCTAACGTACAATGTGGCAACGAAGAATGACAACAAGAAATAATTTTACACATAAAAAGACAATGTTGACACTGAACTCCACGTAATATACAGATTACACATAATGATATTTTATATATTGGAAGTTTAAAATTATGAGACGTTTTGATATTTTGACTTGTTTCTCTCCCTACAACATTAACTCATCTCTCAGCATATGACTTTTGTGTAAGATGCCTGCCTCAAGAGTTCCAGCATTTCTTACCAGTCATTTTGCACAAGTTTAAGACTTGCTACTGCCATGGAAACTAGACTAATATCTGCATGTGGGATTTCTGTACTACCCAGCAACAGCAACTTTAACATTTTCAGTGTTTGGAGAGGTATAGTGAGTTCAACCATCATAAAAAACGCCAGAGTGGTGAAACCTTAGCAATTTGTAGAGTGTTATTAAACCTTAGCAATTTGACTTCACAACAAGTTTTACTGACAGAAAATGTTGTTTCTCTCTAATTCGTGTACTCACACAGACACAGACACAGACACAGACACGACACAGGCACACACACACACACACACACACACACACACACACACACACACACACACACACACACACACACACACACACACACACACACACACACATAAAATTCAAAATATGTTCTTATACCCGAGTCAGTCATCAGCTCCATCTCAGCACCTTGACATTTGTTGAACCCACAAATCTTACTGTTTGACAGACTGGTCATGGTCTATGTGTAAAAGACATTGCTACGCAACATAATTTTCATCTATGGCGATCTTCCTTTATTTCTTTTGCTGTCCCATCGTCACCTAAGTTGTATTACTTTTTACCAGTCACCAAAGATCTGGAACACATTTTACTCTGATTCACACCCTCACAATTCAAAGACGGGATTTCCACATTTCAGCATCAATTCACTGTGAGGTTTTGCATCAGAGGTATCCCCTGCATTATTCCCTGGTTATTTGAATCTCCATGAGTTGCCAGCTCAAAGGTTATCATCCCTGTTATCATCATGTCATCGTCAGTGTCATACCACATCGCCGACATCTCATCAGCGTCATCATCATGTACATCATTGTCATCATTTTACAGCATCCCTCCTCGACCTATCTGTTTCGATGCCTATGAATTCTGGCATGCATAATCACATGACCTTTGCCTCACTTTTTCACCTGAAATGAAATTTTCCCATCTTGCTACTTTTCCTTAAGTTCTCAATTATCTTTATATGAACAGCAGAAAGAAAATGAAACGGCTGTAGAAAAGATATGAAAGGTGTGACCTTGTTGTAGATGTGAATGACGCGTTAGTGAGAGCAGCACAGGAATTTACTGCGAACAGTTTCCTGTACCATGTGGCAGAGACAGGAAAGCAATAGTATTCCTAACTGGACACACTCAGAAGATTGCATTTAGAAAACCTTATCTATTTTAGCCAATCATGAAAACTAGAGTACGACTGTGGAGAATGATTGCGACACAACCAATCAAAAATGATTGTCATAAAAACCAGTGACAAATGACCATGACGTTATGAGTTGATTTCTTCCAGTGAAATGATTGTGCTTGCATAATTTTTAACCGTTCGGTAGGCACCTGTCTCATTAAAACTGCATCACAGCCAAGGTTATGTGTATGCTATATGCCAAGAATGATTTTGCATTTTTTGGTGACAATAATGATTCATATACGAATAGGAATATTTTCATGAAACGATGCAGAGTTGTTTTTCGATCTAAACTACATGTTGGTTATCAAAACATGTCAGTTTAGCCACAAAAGGTGTTCTGTAAAGCCTAATGTTAATGGAAAATATCAAATGTGCAAAATTTCCGAACAAAATGCTTACATGAAATAATTCCGAGAATGAAACGAGAACGCAGCACAGGCAATTAAATGGACATGCAAATACAGAGACATCAACTACAAATGGCTATCTGGTTGAACCTGGCTCTCAGTTACAAAAAAGGCTACTCACTGCGTAGCTTTCATCGGCGATCCAGCCGAGTTCTTCAGCGCAACTGCTGGGTTGAGAACTGGCTTCAATGCGCACCGCCGTGAGCGAACTCACGACAGTGCGACTGAATAAGTGAGGAGTACACCGATGGCAGGTTGTGTCGGCCCCGGTCACGGTTGAGGGTGGGGGTCCTTGTGGCGATGTAAACTGCCTCCTTTACTCCCCTCTGGAACCATCTTGCTTCTTTGTCGAGAACTTGCACATTGTCCTTTTCAAAGTGGTGTTGGGTGTGGGTCAGATGTTCTCCCACTGGAGAGGACTCACGTTTGTGTTCTTTTAACTACAAAGTTTTCTATCAGTTCCAATTAATCAGTTTGGTATGCCATACTCTATAACAGTCTGGATGATATAATGCAGGATGTTGGAATTCACTACATTTCTCTTACATTCCAATTTTATAGAAGAAATAATTAACACATGCAATGCATTTCAAATGGCTACACATGGTAAAAAACAGAAGACCCAAAGCTGTGATGATGACGATGAGGATGATAATCATGATGCTATGGAGTTCCATCTAGGATTGAGACTGTGTGTCAGGGCTGTACTCTACGCTTGGTATCATAAAATATCAGTCGTCAACAAGGCCCAGAGATGCAAATCCTCTAATGCTGGTCAGAAGATTTCAGCAACACCCTCATTGACGCATCCAAAAAGTAAAGTGGATGAGATTCAACTGTGTGGTCCCAGGCTTTCCAATGCGCCCATGACACACTGTACTCTGGGCAGGAGCCGAATAGAGCTGGAACAAAAAAACATGATGATAAAGCTAGCGTTTGTGTTGTCTGCTCAGGGAACTGTCAATCTTTGTATGAATACCATACAAACAAGTTAATTCCAACTCCAGTTTAGGAATAATTGTGATACCACAAGTCTTGGTTTCAGTCGTATCTCACGAACAGGACACAATCAGTCCTTGTCATCAATCATTCCTCCCCACCCACTGATCTCCTTTTCGGTGTTCCACAAGGTTCCGTTCTGGGACCTGTGCTCTTTGCTCTTTACACAAAGCCACTCTCCGATTTGATAAAATCACATTCCATTGAGCATCAATCCTTTGCAGATGACATCCAACTTGAAATTGATTCTCCTCCTTCTGATATCTACTCTGCTATCCCAGTCTTAGAAGACTGTATCTCAGATATCAAGACCTGGATGCTAGAAAATAAATTAAAGTTAAATGATGACAAAACTGAAGCTCTCTTTTTGTCCTCTCCTTTCAAAACCTCCCCATCTCCCAAACCTACTACCATTACCATTGATCAGACTGAAATTCCTTTCTCCTCCTCAGCTAGGAATCTTGGTTTCTACTTCACTGACAACATGAGTGTTGAACTTCATGTAAACAACACCTGTCGCACTGCTTACATCAATCTCCGCCAAATCAGTTCCTTGCGTCATCTTCTTTCTGTTGATGCTACAAAAACTCTGGTTTCTGCTTTCATTCTCTCAAGACTGGATTATTGCAATTCACTTCTTTCTGGATGTTCAAAAGATCAAATAGATAAACTACAGAAAGTGCAAAATTCTGCAGCTCGGCTTGTTTTTAAATCCCGTAAGCGAGATCATGTCTCTCCTCTGCTAAAACGCCTCCACTGGCTTCCTGTACAAGCTCGTATCGAATTCAAACTTGCGATTCTCTGTCATTCATTTTTCTCTGGAACGTCCCCTTGTTACATTTCTGATCTCCTATCCGTCTACTCACCTTCCAGAAATCTTCGCTCCTCTTCTGACTTAAGACTACTGTGCATTCCCAGAGTAAGAACTAAAACCTTCGGTCACTGCACCTTTTCATATTCAGCACCAACTTTTTGGAATTCTCTGCCCTGTGAAATTCGCTACATTGAATCTATTACTTCTTTCAAGACTGCCCTCAAAACTTTCCAATTTAAATCCTATTTTCCCGACTAGGTAGTAACTGTGTGGACACTCT
>JAPXFY010000025.1:39970384-40097884 GCA_030674185.1 Monoplex corrugatus | reverse complement strand
GAATTAGTCAACTGACTAGAAAAGCTCAATATTGATGGAAAAGATCTAAAAATAATCAGAAATATATATTGGGAATAGACAGCAGCAATGAGAATAGAAAACGATTTAAGCTCTTTCCAAAATATCTAAAGAAGGGTCAGGCAGGGTTGTGTTCTTCCACCTGATTTGTTTTCACTGTTGATGTTTCCAACTGTTGTCAGCCTCTAACAAAACAAATATGCTTTATAGACTGAACAGGAAGGTTGAGCAATAACACAGCAACTGTTCGCATTTTTACAAAGTGACTATGATGATGTCGATGGGGATGATAATCATAGTGATATTGAGTTCCATCTAGGATTCAGACTATGTACTATGCGTTTACTATCATAATAGATCCTGTCATCAACAATTCCCAGAGACATACTTGTAGACACCTGCAGTGTTGGTCAGATGATTTGAGTATCACCGTCAGTGACGCATCCTTAACGTGAAGTAGATAAGACTCGACTGTGTGGTTTCAGTCGTCACAATGATCCCATAGCACGCTTAACTCTGGGGAGAAGCCGATTAGAGCTGAAAAAAATCCCTTTTATGATATTGCTGGCAAATTGGTTTAGTATGCTCACGGAACTGTCCGAGTTTTGATGAATACCATTCAAACAAGTCAATTCCCACTGCACTTAGGAATAATTGTGATATCACAAGTCAGATGTTATAAGTGTTACACCATTCTGTTTAAGGAAAAACTGACCTGCAACAATTACATTGACACACCCAGGGACTTTGAAGAATGATAAAGATGCGCCAACTATTGGAAATGATTTTGTTTAGTGAGTTGGATAACTGGTTGGATGTTTGGTTGGTCGGTTCGTCGCGATGGTCGATTGGTTGGCTAGTTGGTTGAATGGGTTGGTTGGTTGGTTGGTTGGTAAATTGCAGCCTTTTTCTGGTGGCTCAATGGCGTGTATTCATAATTACATCTGTGGGTCTGTGGGTCTGTATACTTTTCAAATATCAAGTTTAAAGGGACCTATGACTTTGTGAGTTTGACTGAGCCTGGCTTATTTTTAATATGGTTCATTTCAAAGGAAGGCTTCTATATCTTCACCACATCTAACACAATTTCCAGGCTTGGATGGACGAGAGAGGCTACATGCCATTTTTCACTGACCTAACTGAAGACAGCTCTATTTTTCGGTTCATCCTAAGATCTAATGTTCGAGTGTCTCATTCTACATGAGTATAGACGCCTTTTTCCTTTTGCTATCCAAAGCAGCAGGTTGGACATAGTTCAAAGAACGAAAACATTGCCATCTGCTTTGGAGCATACCAACTTTCTTTGTGAAAGACCCAGATACTGACAGAGCACTCTGAGAGGGCACCTAGAATTGCTCTTGCTCCAAGACTTCGAAACTGGTTTTTATTTATTTGTTTGGGTTTTGTTGTCATTGTTGTTGTTTCTTTGTTTGAACGTTGTTTGTTTCTATGTTTCTTTCCTTCTTGTTCTCCCCCTTTCTTTCTTTTTTTTTTCTTTCTTTCTTTCTTTCTTTGTTGTTTTTATCAAATCATTGTCTTCCTCAAAGGTTTCTCTCTCGTTCTTGTTGTTTCAATAGACGGTCATGTTCTATTTGTTTTCTTGTTTGTTGTTTTCTTACCATTGCAAGGAAGACAACCTTCCTTTCACTCTCTTGGGAGGCTAAGGATGCGTACTATGTTTATTCTTTGTTTCTCTGTCTCTGTCTCTCTCTATCTCTTTCTCTCTCCCTCCCTCTCCTTCTCTCTCAGTCTTCCTCTTTCCCTCTCAGTCTCTGTCTGTCTGTCTCTGCCTCTGTCTCTCTCTGTCTCTCTGTCTCTCTGTTTCTCCATCTCTCTGTTTCTCCGTCTCTCTGTCTCTGCCTCTGTCTCTGTCTGACTCTCTCTCTCTCTCTCTCTCTTTCTCTCTCTCTCTCTCCCTGATGAGGGTAAGGACCGTGCTGTGATAGTTTGTCATAAGGTTACCAAACAGAACTCTGTTACAAGATTCTACACTCATTATCATGGCAATTATTTTCTGGCTTCAACTGGGTAAGGAAATGCGAACGTTTGCTGTGTTCGTTGATCAGTATGAGTAACATTACGAAACAGCGTCTGCATAGAGGACGAGGCTCAACTGTGTTGTCTCAATCTTCCTGTTTAGTCTGTAACACGTGTTTGTTTTGTTAGAGGCTGACAACAGTTGGAAACATCAACAGTGAATTTCATCTGAATGGATGGCAATTCAGACCCCAGTGCTTTGTCTTGTAAATCTGGAGTGCTGTTAACTTACGGTGGTTGATCACAAGTTTGTTTTTTAACAAAATATTCATTTTCTGAAAATATGTGACTGCCATAGTCTGTTTACCATTTCACTTTTCACCTCTACGCTCTTAGTAAATGGCAGCTGCAAGCAGTTTTTGTTTCCTTCTTTATAACAATCAGATAAAAAGAAGATGGTTTCCAGGGGCTGCATTTTCATGGAAAGTAAATGCACGTATGTGTCTTCAATCCCAAGAGAGGGGAAGTATGATTGTCTCCCTTGAGATGGTCAGAACAAACATACAAAAAACAAAACAAAAGACAAACAAATAAAAAGCTACTTTTCATTCTTCACAATTAAATTGCCTGTTCTGAAACGAGACAAACGAAAAGACAGCTTTAAGGGAGACAACAATGTGAACAGAAAATTAAAGGGAACAACAACAAAAAACAATGAAATAAAACAAATAGAATGAAATACAAAATACACGTTGGGGGTTGAACATCAAGAAAGGTCCTCAGTGGCCTGTCAAGGTCCTTATGCTCCCAAATGAGGTGATTATTGTTTCGTTTTGTGTAGAACTCAACAGACTTGCTGAGTTTAGTCAATCTGTTTGCTATAATTTGTTTGATTGGTGTAATCAATCAAGGAACACAATCAAAAGAGAAATCAAGGAACACAATCAAAAGAGAAATAGCAAAAGAACAGTATGGGTTTGTTGATGAAAAAGGAATTAATGTCATATACATTCTAAGAATTATCATAGAGAGGTCAGTAGAGTTGAATAAGGAATTATTTTCATGCTTTGTTGATTATACCAAGGCTTTTGATCAGGTAAGACACGAAGAATTAATCAACTGACTAGAAAGGCTCAATATTGATGGAAAAGATCTAAAAATAAACAGAAATATATATTGGGAATACACATCAGCAATGAGAATAGAAAACGATACAAGCTCTTTCCAAAATATCAAAAGAAGGGTCAGGCAGGGTTGTGTTCTTCCACCTGATTTGTTTTCGCTGTTGATGTTTCCAACTGCTGTCAGCCTCTAACAAAAACAAATATGTGTTATAGACTGAACAGGAAGTTGGAGACAAAACAGTCGAGCCTCAACCTCTGTGATCAACTAACACAGTAAACGTTCACATTTGCTTTCCCATTTGAAGCTAGAAAATAATTACCATGATAATGAGTGTTGAATCTTCTGACAGATATCTGTTAAGTAATCATATGATAAACTAGCCCCAATATCATCCCTCTTATCATCAGGGAGATAGAATGAGAGAAATAAAGAAATAAATAAAAAGAAATAAAGAAAGAAAGAGACACAGAGAGACAGAGAGAGAAAGAGAGAGAAAGAGAGAGAGAGGGAAAGAGAGAGATATAGAGAGAATGACAGACAGACAGAGACAGAGAGACAGAGAAAGAGACAGAGACAGAGAATAAACATAGTACGTATCCTCAGCCCCTCAAGAGACTGAAATTCGTGTTGCCTTACTTGCAATGGTAAGGAAACAACCACAACAAACAAACAAACAAACAAACAACAAAAACAAATAGAACAGCAGAGAAACGAGCGAAGAAAAAGACAGACCCTCTTCTAAAACAACAAGAATGACACAGAGACCTCTGAGGAAGATAATGATAAGAAAAAATAACAAAGAAAGAATAGGAAAGAAGGATGGAAAAAAAGAGAGGAAGGAAGAAAGAAAAGGAAGAAAGAAAGAACCGTACAAATTAAACACAATGTTTATACAAAGAAACAACGGCAACAGCAACAAAACCCAAACAAATGAAAGAAAATCACTTTGAAAGTCTGGGAGCAAGAACAATTCTAGGTGATCTCTCAGAGTGTTCTGTCAGTATCTGGGTATTTCTGAAAGAAAGTCCCTGTGCTCTTAAAGCAGTTGCTGACGTTTTCGTTTTTGTAGAACTCGTCCGACCTGCTGCTTTGGATAGCAAAAGGAAAGGGGTATCTTCATTTATGAGGAATGAACCACTCAAATTTTAGTTAAGAGGGAAACAGGGCTCTCTCCAGATATATCTGTGAAAAAAATGGTCTGGGGCCTGTCTCATCCACCCAGGCCTGGAAATTGTCTTAGATATGGTAAAGATAGAGAAGCCTTCCTTTGAAATGAACCATATTGAAAATAAGCCAGACTCAGTCAAATTCAGAAGGTTATAAGTCTCTTTAAAGTTGATGTTTGAATAATATACAGACTCATAGATGTAATTATAAATAAACGCCATTGAATCACTTGAGTCAGTTCCTCCTCCCTTGAAAAGACAGCCGCAATAAACCAAACAAACAACCCAATCAACGTGCATCCCAACCAACCAACTAGCCAACCAACTAGCCAACCAACCAACCAACACAACCAACTGACCAACCAACCAATCAACATTTATCCACACTATTCATCAAAGTTCTCATGTGTATCAATGTAATTGTTGCAGTTCAGTTTTTCCTTGAACAGAATGGTGTAACGCTTGTAACATCTGACTTGTGCTAACAAATATTCCTAAACTGGAGTTGGAATTAACTTGTTTGTATGGTATTCATAAAAACATTGACAGTTCCCTGAGCAGACAACACAAACGCTAGCTTTATCATTATGTGTTTTTGTTTCAGCTCTATTCGGCTCCTGCCCAGAGTACAGCGTGTTATGGGCGCATTGGAAAGCCTGGGACCACACAGTTGAATCTCACCCACTTTATTTTATGGATGCGTCAATGAGGGTGTTGCTCAAATCTTCTGACCAGCACTAGAGGATCTGTATCTCTGGGCCTTATTGACGACATGATATTTTTTTATGATACTAAGTGTACAGTACAGCCCTGACACACAGTCTCAATCCTAGATGGAACTCCATAGCATCATGATTATCATCCTCATCGTCATCACCATAGTCCGCTTGTAAAAATATGCCAGCTTCTGGTGGCGTAGAAAAGTAGAAAATAGGAATCGGGGGGGGGGGGGGCAAAAGGAAATGTCCCTGAATGCAATAATTAAAACAAATGCCAGTAATTATCTGGCAAATGTCCTAATTCTGCTCAGTCTCTTGCGTTAGTGAAGTTTTGAATTTTGAAAAAGAGAATAGAATCTATAAAATACTAAGCTGACACAACCACAAAGTTGCATTAAGATGGGCAGTTAATTTGCCAGTCTTTGTGCTGTGAGTCAGAGATTGTCTTAAGGTATAGTATGTTAAACTTATTACTACATTAAAAATCTGAATTTACCCATTCACTGCTCTACCCAGAGCCTGACTTAGGGTCAAAATTGCAGACTGTGGGCCTATCCACGTGTGACAATCAAGGTAATGACGATCGACTTCCTTTGATACTAAAAGGGATACAACTGCATTTCATTTTTAAAAATAACGTGCTTTTATCCTTTGTCTTTTGTTTTTTATCATGCGTAGCCATTTGAAATGCATTGCGTGTGTTAATTATTTCTTCCATAAAATTGGAATGTAAGAGAAATGTAGTGAATTCCAACATCCTGCGTTATATCATCCAGACTGTTATAGAGTATGGTATACCAAATTGATTGATTGGAACTGATAGAAAACTTTGTTGTTGATGTCTCTGTATTTGTATGTCCATTTAATGTCTGTGCTGCGTTTTACCTTTCAGAGTATGTTAGCAATGTGTTCGGATATTTTTCACATTTGCTCTTTTTTTTATCGACATTATGTTTTACAAAACATTTTCTGTAGTTAAACTGGCATGTGTTTATAACAAAAGTGTACTTTAGACCTAGAACAATAATTCTGTATAGTTTTATGAAAATGTATTCGTTTCTGAATTATCATTACCACAAAAACAATTTAAATTCAGTCAATATTCTTTTGCATATAACGTACACATAGCCTCGGTATTGGTGATGGGGTCTTAATAAGCCAGATGGCCACCAATCAGGTAAAAAGTATGCAAGCACAATCATTTCATTGGAAGAAATCAACTCGTCATGTCATGGTCATTTGTAACTGGTTTGTATCACAATCACTTGTGATGGTTGCGTCGCAATCATTCTGATTGGCTGAAATCAGTTGTACGTTTTTCTAACGGCAATCTTCTGAGTGTGTCCAGTTAGCGATGTTACTGTTTTCCTGTCTCTGCCACATTTGCCATATGATACAGAAATTTTCCCAGTAAATTCCGTGTTCTCTCACTAACGCATCATTTACACCCACATCAAGGCCACACCTTTCATATCATTCCCGCAGTTCTTTCATTTTCTTTATGCTGTTCACATAAAGATAATCGAAAACTTCAAGAAAAGTAGCAAGATGGGAAATTTTCAGGCAAAGAAGTGAGGCACAGGTGATGTTATTATGCATGCCAGAAGTCATAGGCATTGTAACAGATAGGTCAAGGAGGACTGTTGTGAAATGATGACAAAGATGTTGATGATGATGACGCTGATGAGATGATGGCGGTGTAGTTTGACATTCACAATGACCATTTTGATGACAGGGATGATAAGCTTTGAGCTGGCAACTCATGCAGATACAAATTACCGGAGAGTAATGCAGGGTTTCCACTGATGCAAAACCTCACAGTGAACTGACACTCACAGGTGGATATCTCGTCTTTGGATTGTGAGATTAGAATCAGAGTATAATATGTTCAAGATCTTTGGTGACTGGTAAAAAAAAGTGACACCACTAGGGTGACGCAAAAGATGGGATAGCAAAAGAAATGAAGGAAGATCGTCATGATTTTAAGTATATGCAGATAAAAATTATGTTGTGTACCAATGTCTTTTACACTTATATCATCATCAGTCTGTCAAACAGTAAGATCTGTGTGTTCAACAAATTTCAAGGTGCTGAGATGGAGCTGATGACTGACTCAGACATAAGAGCATATTGTTAAATTTTATCATTTTTTCTTGGCACCATGTTTTTTTCCTTGGTCGTTTGCTTGTTCGTTTGTGTGTGTGTGTGTGTGTGTGTGTGTGTGTGTGTGTGTGTGTGTGTGTGTGTGTGTTGTGTGTGTGTGTGTGTGTGTGTGTGTGTGTGTGGTGTGTGTGTGTGTGTGTGTGTGTGTGTCTGTGTCTGTGTCTGTGTCTGTGTGAGTACAAGAAATAGAAACATCTTTGGTTAATAAAACTTGTTGTGAAGTCACATTGCTAAGGTTTAACCACTCTCTACAAATCGCTAAGGTTTCACCATTCTCTGTCGTTTTTGTGATGGTTGAACTCACTCTATCTCCCCAAACACTGAAAATGGTAAAGTTCTTGAGTAGTGCAGAAATCTCATATGCAGATATTAGTCTAGTTTCCATGCTAGGAACAAATCTCACACTTGTGCAAACTGACTGGTTAGAAAAGCTGAAACTCTTGAGGCAGGCATCATTTATAAAAAATAAAAAAAAAAGACATATGTTAAGAGATGAGTTAATGTTGCAGGGATAGAAACAAGTTTAATATCAAAACGTATCAAGACACTGTCAAATCTACATCGTCAAATACAACCAATGCAAAGACTGTGGTATGATATATTTATACAATTTGCAGGTAAAAGACTGTTCCATTGACAACTGATTACTTTGCAGCCCGAACTTCTGCATCGATTGTGTGTCACGTCCCATTCTAATAATACCATCTGTCCAAAATACCCATGCCACCCAAACTTAGGTCACCATGTAAGATGGGCTTGAAGGACCACAGAATCTCAGATATAACCTTAAACAGTGGTATGATGATAAGAATGGGAATGATAATGATGATGCCGTGGAGTTCCATTTCGATTTAAGGCGATATTCTAAGCTTTCTCTCATCATATATGCTGTCCATCAGCCAGGCTGGGAGACGAAGATACCTGCTGTGTTGGTCAGGAATTTTGAGTAACACGCTCAATGACGTATCTATAGAGTGGATTAGACTTGACTATGTTTCCCAGTCATCCCAACAGGTCAGTAGAATTCTTAAATCTGGGTTGCAACCGGTCAGTGCCGAAAATTTCTACAATACACGTTTACAAATTTATGAAGATACTGAGCGGAATGCGTCTCTTCCACAGCTTACAATCTTTACAAATTCCGCCCTGAACCGGCGACCTGTCAGACAATACAGACAGAAGTTGATGGCACTGTTGGTGTCAGACATCAGAAAACTGATGGCAAAGAACAGATACACGTTGGCTGTTTCTTGTATTGACATATAGCTCTGATCTTTGAATTCAAACAACACGATATATATACATATTGGCATGGTCAACACAATGAAAGTCACAGACACAACGATAACTGTAATGGTTATTGCACGTGTATTCTTTTCTCGTGTAAGAAATTGCTGAGAATTGCCAATGGCCAGGTTTTTACGAGTCTGTCTTGCAGACTTGATCAAAGTTGAGACCAGAATAATATTGCCCACTAAAAGACAAATAAAAGGCAGCAAGCTGTACACTATGAGGTGTAGATAGGTGTACACATTGTTCACAAACCAGACATAGTTAGCTGATGAAGGCATAGTGAGACAGTCCACATTAGATTCAATGGACGACATCACAACTGGAACACAATACAAGTAATGGGAATGAACAATGATCTGGAAAATAAGTATACCAAATATTGTGATCACAACTCTTCTCCTGGTACAAATACGGTGGACGTGGTGAGGCCAGACGACAGACAGTGCTCTCTGCAGTGTCACACACACCAACATCCAGGTGGCGAAGCACGAGGACCAAGAAGCCATCCAGAAGGATAAATAATGCAGAGCAGGCTGTACATCAAGAAAGAAAAAGTTGAATGTGTGCTCAATCCAGTTTTTTGCTGGACCTGCCAACAGAGTAATGTGAAGTAATATGAAAATAGAGACAGGAATAGATCAAAAACACAACAACTCTCAATTAAAAACAATCATGTAATAAAAACATTAATAGGAAACATGATCAGTTCTGCAAACGACAAAGCTAGGAAACAGTTTTTATAAGTAAACAGTTTTATGTCAGTGGACTTGAACGTCATGCTTAAAGATCATGCATATTTTGCTTTAAGCTATACGTACGTAATTTTGTTAGTGAATTTTATACAGACATGAAATCGTCAATTTCTATGAATTTCTATCATTTATTTCATCAACAAAATCCTTGGTGTCTGTGTCCATGTATATTTGCCGCACTGCATTAATGCTTTTGAATTCAAATGCTTATCTTATTTATGAAGAGAACGATATACATTCACACGTCCTTGTTTTCTGTATTCTTTGAAATACAGACGTGAACAAAGAATTCAGTCAAACATAATCCACCTGACAGATTTGTGAAGTAATCTCGAAAAGATTGTTTTTAGCCATAGGCTTATGACACCATGAATTATGAAGATGTTGGATACAATCATACCAACTGTAGGTTTAAACATTAAAAGGCACGAAGAGTTAACTTCCTGAAAATATACTAAAATACCTACTCACTCATAAAGTATCACACATCATATGAAAATGTAACACACTGTTTTGCAAGAAAACATCAATAAATATTTATCTGTGGAGTGTGCACGTAAAATCATGGAAATCCTATTCTGATGTCCGCCATTACACTGCTAAAACAGAAAACATTCAGTTTCGAATTTATATTCTGTATTGTACAGGTAAGCACATTGTGTAGGATGTATATACAACTTTCGCCCTGGGTCAACTTGAACACAATTTGAGCTCTACCAGGCCTCATACAATGTCACAAAAGTGTCTATTCGAAATTGTAAAATTTTTGTATGAGGTTTCTATCAATTTCCCCGATTTTTTCGACGAATTTTTTCCTGTGTTTGTATGCAAACATAACGCATGTCTATATAATGTCAAGAAACATTGCATTATCCTGCATATTTTTGAAACATTTTCTGTGCTTATTTCATTTCATTGGTGGCAATTCTTTAAAGAAATCTAAAATTAACAAAGCAAAAACAAAACGAAAAGAGAGCAAACAAAACAAAAGAAATTGACAGCATTGGTGATGACTTAGATGATGACATTAACAGCAACAACAATAACACTCTAGCATTCAGCAAACAAAGAGACAATCAACCAATCAACCAACCAACCAACCAGCCAACCAACCAGCCAACCAAACAACCAACCAAACGTGTTAAAAGTAGGACAATTATCTTTGCCTGAATACAGTAGAAGCAAATCTCCAATGGCTATGGCGATGAAGGAAAGATTTACAGTGGAATCTCCAGAAGCCATTCTGCTCATGATGACGATACTCATGACGTTGCCGAACGTTCCGAAAACAATAATTATTGGGGGATAGAATTTCCATACTGACCAACTCAGCTGATATGCTGGGATAATTTTGAGATCTATATCTGAGACTATAAGTCTCTCTGTAATTGAATAATTTGTGGAAGACGTATACGTATGAATCATGGTGAAACACCCGTTTTATTATTTTTTTCTCCAACGACTGAATAAATATATGATGAAAACTTTTCACGACCTGTTAACTTCAAAACCGAGAAACATCTTTATACTTTGAACATATCGACTCGTTTTTAGCCTTTGTACCTGATCTACATTTCATAAGACAACAATTTAAACATATTCTAGAAACGTTTCTGAAGGGAGTACAAATACAATTTAGAATGATTTTATGCAGGTGTCATCATGTAATATGTTTAGGGCAAAATTTGGAAAATAATTGTTAAGTGAAAGATTTCGTCTGTCTTTTAACATTCAAAGTGGTGTCAATAGTGAGGCTTTTTTTTCTTTTGAGATGTGAAAATGACAACGACAACAACAAACAAAACCCATGTACTTTTATGATATTTGCATTGTACACAAAGCCTCCGATTATCTATTGTTTATGTTTTATGCTTCGTCACTGCATTCAGTCTTACAGCATTAAGATTCAGCAGATTGCTGCTTTGTCGTTGTTGTTGTCGTTGTTGTTTTGTTGTTGTTGTTGTTGTTGTTGTTGTTGTTGTTTTGTTGTTGTTGTGTTGTTGTTGTGTTGTTGTTGTTGTTGTTGTTGTTGTTGTTGTTGTATTATTTTATAGAAGAAAGCCATAAATGCTCCCAAGATTTGTGACCAGAAGATTTTCTTGTAATATAACAAGTGGCAATATTTAGACCATAGCGCTCTATTTCTTTGTAAATGGTAATCTGCATACTTTGTTTTTCCATTATGGATTCTAGTCTTTATTCTCCTTGGCCAGTTTCAGTGCCGAAATATAATTTTTATGTCCCATTCTTACAAAGTGGGACGCAAGTCGATGTTTGGAGATATAAAGATGTTTAGTACCATTGGAAAGGCCACAGTCTTAATCTTCTGGTTGTTGATGATGTGTACGTGGTGAAGTGCCAGAAGTCTGCGATAGTGTTGGCTGAAACGTTAGCTTCTGTCTTGCTGAAGCCAACTGTAAGGCTAAAGCATAAAAAGTTTGCAAGCCCCTGAAATGCTTCCATGATCCATTTTCTGCAATGGGAAAGAGTCGGATGTCAGCCCATTACCGTATTTCTTGGCCAGAATGCCGTTATGAAAAGAAGCGATCAGCAAGACAAGCTACTGAGGATATCAAACTATCACAATATTTCAGATAACTAGTGTCCATTGCCTCGGTCAGTTCCATAAATACCGTTTGGAGCTCCTAGTTTTGTACTGTAACACTTGTCTTGTAGCTGGCATATGGCAAATACCATGTCATTTGTGCCCCTTCCATCATGAAACCTACACAGAGACAAAGGACTCATGGGTTGGCTATATGGATGATGATTATGTTATTTTGACCAAGGACTTCCCCGCAATGTACAGGAGGATTATCTCACAATGATTATTGTAGGTCTAATCGCCCTTCCCTTATTAAATGTAAATGATCATAGCACCTTTAAAGGCCTGAAAAAAACTTTTCCTTCTGATATATACATGTAGATTGATACAGGGCTGTCAGCTTCTCCGGAAGCTTCTCGTCCCCATTTCTGTAGATATTTGCAGGAATACTATTAGCCCTTGGTGCTTTCCCAGACATGGTTCACTTAAGAGTTTTTGCAATATCAGCAGCAGAGGGTTATGCAGGATGCCCTGATGGCCATGTTCGTCCGATGGAAGATGGGCATATCCCAAAGGATGTCCTTTACAGTGAACTATTCTCCCGCAAGAGACATGTTGGCCGCCCTCAGCTACGATACAATGACGTCTGCAAGCGCGATGTGAAGGCTCTGGATATCAATACAGACAGCTGGGAAGACACAGCACATGACCGCAACAGATGGCACATTGTGCTCCAGAAAAAAAAAATTCAGGTTGGGAGAAAAGAGGCTCAGACCTTAGCTTAGGAAAAGAGATTCAGGCGGAAAGCAAGCTCCTGTAAAGGCAATCCAATGGCCACATCCATACATGCATCCAGTATCACAGAGACTGCCTTTCCCGCATCAGCCTTACAAGCCACAGCCGACGCTGCTCCAGAGGCGCCAACTCGACTCGACAGGACACTAGGGCGCATCATCCGTAGTTTACCCCACTAAAGGACGTCTACCACTACTATTACTGGAGGGCTGGTCTGCCAGTAGTCCCTTGACTCTCAGTTGGGGTAGTGCTGCAATGGCATCATCAGGTATCATCAACTCCCTGTTCAGCAATATCTTGTAAGTGTTTTGTAACCCAGCTGATAAGATGCCAGCTCTCACAGTCAGCAGGAAAGAGTTGCTGGAGGTAGAAGAGGGTGAAGAGCCAGAATCCTGGGTCCTTATACTCACGGATGCTGTCATGGAATGATTTCATGTCATCGGTATCATCATGGAGTTCCGCACTTTTGTCTCCGACCATTGGTTTTTCATCTGTCACAGTTTTTGCTGGACAGGCTGCTTTGTTTGCTGGCAGATTTATTTTCTTGCTGATCTTTTCACTGAAGTGTTCCTTGTAAGTAGTGTGGAGTTTATCAGTGAGCGTGTTGATCTTTTCCATCACTTTTATCAAATCAATCCCTGTGTTTACATTTTACAAAACCCAGGCATCATCCGCAGTGCTTTAGACAGCTTCTTTAGAGGATTGATTTTTATTCTGTCTCTATATTCTTTCCCTCAAGCTCTCATCATTATCATCATGTGCCCTGCTACGTGGCGTTGGCGATCATGGCCTTCCATATGTATCTATCCTTTGTCGCCGCAAGCACATCTTCCACCCTGTCTGTCCTCAGCCACTCTGCAAGTCCGTTCCCAATATTTTTTCCCTGGGTCTACCTGGTGCTCTCTTTCTCTCCAGCTTTCCTGTTGTGAGCAGGTGCTCTAATTCCCCTTTCCTCATAAAATGGCCTATAAATTGCCTATCTTTTCCAAATCTTCCTTATGAATGATCTTCTTGTGTCTGCCTCCATCAAGACTGTCTCGTTTGTTTTCTTTGCTGTCCATGGAACTCTCAACATTCTTCGGAGAAACCACATTTCGCTGCCTCAATTTTTTTCTGGCTTTGCATGTTGACTGTCCACGCCTCACAACCGTATAACATTATCAGTTCAAGTTCTGTGTCACATATTTCTTCTGGAGCTTCCCTTGAAGGGTGTTATTACTGTTTTGTAGATGGGCGACATTCAGCTATAGTAGAGGTTTAACTCTCGTTGCCTTAGTTTTTTCGAGCGAGCGAAATATCTATCTGCCAACATAGTAGGCGCTGTTTAGTGTAGAAGTCAGTTCCTCTCATGGAGCGTGTGATATGCCTGTCTCTTTTACCTTTCTGTCGCACGATGACATAACACAGCATTGCTACTGCTTGGAGCATGGATGCATCCATGTTGTTTTGAACTTCTGCTGGAAGACGGTTTTCGTGAAGTGAGCTCGTGAAATATATACAGTAACAGCAAAATCAGTCCAATGGAGTTTCACTTGCCACTGCTGTGGTGTCCAAAGACGTTTGGGTGGCGGAATAGTCCATTGTCACACAAGCTTTGAAGCCTCTAAGAATGAGCTTATTTTTTGTGGTTGACTGTAGCAATGAGATGCTTGAGCTCTGCAGAGGTTTCGTTGGTGTAATCTGGATTTGTTATTGTTGGAGTGTAAGCACAGATGAATTTGGCAAAGCGGCCTTTAGCTGACATGTTAGGATGAACAAACAGTCACTGATACCATGTAGCTGGCTTTTCAGCGTCCTCGCGAGGTCAGTGCGCATGACAAACTCTGACAGCAGACGTTCTTGGAGTATTTTTGGACTTTCTAATGCAGGAGACGTGTAGCTTCCTCCGTCTTCTTCGAGCTTGGTCGATATCTGATAGCGATCCAACATCCTGGCATCAAGGCTACGCTCTGATCCGGTACCTTGTCATCCCTGTCCAGCTAGGTTCGGACATTCCATACATCAAAAATAAGGTGTTTTCTTTGTTTTGTTTCATTGCTTTCTTCTTGTTTCGACTGCAGAGTTGAATGAACCGACAGACACGTCTATTTGCTGGGTACGATGAGGCAGGTTTTGTTAAGGATGGTTGTATTACCCCCTCCCCGTTTAGTGAGAGCAATGTCTACCTGGTGCTATCTTTCACAACGGGAAAGCTGGAGGGAAAGAGAGCACCAGTAGACCCAGGGAGAAAATGCTAGACGGACTTGCGGAGTGGCTGAAGACGAGGAGGGTGGAGGAGATGCTTGGGGCAACAAGAGATAGAGACAGATGGAAGTCCATGATCGCCAACGCCATGCGGCAGGGCACCTGATGATGATGATGAATGTCCTGAAATTGGCTTCTACTTCACGGTCGTGGCAGACGATTTCCAAGGAAACAGTGGCCGGGACAACTGCACACTATGTGCACTGCGCTTGAGAAGGTAATAGCAACCCACCTCAAGTATCTTTGCCAAAAAGTGCACAAAAAGGAAGAAAGCTGACCTCCAATCTCATACATCGTGAACATAACCAACATCAGTGGCTTAAACATTCAAATAGTTGTTCACAAAAGTCAAGACAGAGCGGCCTGGAGGGAAATGGTGACATCCAGATGTGCAGCGGCCAACACCGAACCCGGTGTTCGCCGACAGGTGACAGGTGTGTGTCCTGGAAAAGGCTCTACTGTCGCTGTGAGAGGTAATGGGCGTGGCAATGCTCAATTAAGGTCCACGGTAGCAACCATAACCTTGCAGCCACCTGTACGCTTAGTCATAACATGAGACTTCTGGCAAGCATCCTCTGCCTGTTCCCGTTACCATTTCACTATCACTGATGGGTTGTGTTATAGCCAGTGATTGAATGCCTCGCTGTGTTGGCTTGCCTGCCTTGTATGCCTAAGTATGACGGGGCATTTTTGAAGAGAGAGACGTGTGTGTGTGTGTGTGTGTGTGTGTGTGTGTGTGTGTGTGTGTGTGTGTGTGTGTGGGGTGATGTGTGTGTGTGTGTGTGCGTGTGTGTGTGTGTGTGTGTGTGTGTGTCTGTACGTGTTGTGTGTGTTGTGTGTTGTGTGTGATGTGTGTGTGTGCGTGTGTTGTGTGTGTGTGTGTGTTCTGTAGTGTGTGTGGTGTGTGTGTGTGTGTGTGTGTGTGTGTGTTTTGTGTGTGTGGTGGCGTGCGCGCGCGCCCGCCGTGGACAAGGGGAGGGTGGAAGGCGTGCAATTTCCACTCTCTCTAGCTTAGTGACTCTCATAGTACTACGGGTTAAGCGATTTGCCACGTGCCACATCGTTGTTTTTCTGAATGTGCGTGTGTGTGTGCGTATGCGTGCGTGATGCGTGTGTGTGTGTGTGTGTGTGTGTGTGTGTGTGTGTGTGTGTGTGTGTGGTGTGTGTGTTGTGTGTGTGTGTTATGCGTGCGTGTGTGTGTGTGGAGGGGGAGGGAAATGCGTGCAATTTCCACGCTCTCTAGCTTAGTGATGCTCATAGTTCTACACGTTAAGCAATTTGCCACAGTCATGAAGAACTACTTCAACGTTGTTTTTGTGAGTACATGTATCTGTCTCCTAGGCTCTGGCTCAAGAATCTTCTTCTCAGGCAGGGGGGGGGGGGGGGGAGATTTGCCTGAGAATAGATCACGTAGTAGATTCTTAAATAAAAGATCTCTTCCTTTTCGATGGACTGCCTCGACAAGGCCTAACGAGCTCCATCGACCCGGACAGTACCCGGGTACTCCATCTACCAAGGCTAACGATCTCCATCTACCAGGTAGTACCTGAGGACTTCATCTAACAAGGTTAACGATCTCCATCTATCCAGGCAGTACCGGGCACTCCATCTAACAAGGCTAACGATCTCCATCTATCCAGGTAGTACCCGGGTACTCCATCTAACAAGGCCTAACGATCTCCATCTATCCAGGTAGTACCCGGGTACTCCATCTTACAAGTCCTAACGAGCTCCATCTATACAGTAGTGCCGGTACTCCATCTAACAAGGCAACATCTACCCAGATAGTACCCAGGTACTCCACCTAACAAGGCTCCATCTACCCAGATAATACCCAGGCACTCCACTAACAAGGCTCCATCTACCCGGATAGTACCCAGGTACTCCATCTAACAAGGCTAACGATCTCATCTATCCAGGTAGTACCGGGTATTCATCTAACAAGGCTAACGATTCCATCTATCCAGTAGTACCCGGGTACTCCATCTAACAAGGCTAACGATCTCCATCTATCCAGGTAGTACCCGGTACTCCATCTAACAAGGCTAACGAGCTCCATCTACCCGGACAGTACCCGGGTACTCCATCTAACAAGGCTAACGATCTCCATCTATCCAGGTAGTACCCGGGGTACTCATCTAACAAGGCCTAATGACCTCCATTTACCCGAATAGTACCCATGTGCTCCATCTAACAAGACTAACGAGCTCCATCTATCCAAGTAGTGCCCGCTATCTCATCTAACAAGGCAACATCTACTCGGATAGTAACCAGGTACTCCACCTAACAAGGCTCCATCTATCCGGATAGTACACAGGTACTCCATCTAACAAGGCTCCATCTATCCGGATAGTACCCAGGTACTCCACCTAACAAGGCTCCATCTATCCGGATAGTACACAGGTACTCCATCTAACAAGGCTCCATCTACCCAAGTAGAACACGTGTACTCCATCTCACAAAACTAACAAGCTCCATTTACCCGAGTAGTACCCGGGTACTCCATCTAACAAGGCTCCATCTATCCAGATAATACCCAGGTACTCCACCTAACAAGGCTCCATCTACCTGAATCGTACCTGGGTACTCCACCTAACACGGCTCCATCTACCCAAGTAGTACCCAGGTACTCCACCTAACAAGGCTCCATCTACCCGGATAGTACCCAGGTACTCCACCTAACAAGGCTCCATCTACCCGGATAGTACCCAGGTACTCCACCTAACAAGGCTCCATCTACCCGGATAGTACCCAGGTACTCCACCTAACAAGGCTCCATCTACCCGGGTAGTACCCCGGGTACTCCATCTATCCTTTTCAGTGAGCTTAATGCTAACCATATAGGGGCTCTCTGTCTTTACCCCGTACTGTAACATTTATACCGGGACCACAGCTGAATGTCTCATGGAGGGAGAGGGATGGGAGTAGGAGGAAAAAGCGAAATTTGACCAGTCACTTTAAGAAAAAGCTGTGACCATTCGGGATTCGAACCTCTACGTTCTAAGCCATATTTCGCACTTCGTAGAACTGGTGTTTTAACCATTATGCCACGCTCACCCTTTCCCAAACAGATAGTAATAACGAAGCACGATATAAAACAATAAGAACAAGTGATTGTTTCGATATTATTTTGATAAATTGTATAGCACTAAGGACTGTCACTGATGTTGCAGGTGGTAAAATGATGTGACACTTATGAGAACTGGTGTGAAACTGGCGTCTGAGATATACCTTTATAACTGATCAGAGAAATACAAAAGAATGAAAATTGTAGGTGTGAAGAGAGAGGGTAGAGAGAGGTAAGAGAGAGAGAGAGAGAGAGAGAGAGAGAGAGAGAGAGAGAGAGACGGGGCGAGATACAAAAACAATTGATACAAATGAAGAAATAAACGAAAACAAAATCTAATCAACCAAACAAACACAGATCTACACGAATAATAAATAAACACAGATACAAAATGATAATAAAATAAAAGGCACAGAAACTTAGAAACAACGTAAAGAAAGATAATCAATATGTATTTTTCTTCCCAGTAGTTTTAAGTGTTATAATCATTAAACACTCTCTCCATCCTCCAACATACGCACCCTCCACGTGTTTTTTAATTCACGAAACACACACACAACACACACACACACACATATAAGACTATATATAATAACACATATACACACACGCACACGCACACACACACACACACACACCACACACACACACACACACACACACGCACACACACACTCACACACACCACACACACAAACAAACACACACTACACACACACCACACACACACACACACCACACACACACACACACACACACACACACAAACAACACCACCACACAACCACCACCACACCACCACCATTTCCCACCCTCCACACACACATATCACAAGCTCATGCACACACACGCGCGCGCGCGCGCGCGTGCGGACACACACACACAACACACACACACACAACACACACACTACACCGCACGTTCATACAAAGGGACTCTGTCATCGTCTTTTTCACACACACACACACACACACACACACACACACACACACACACACACACAACACACACACACACACACACACACACACACACACACACACACACATCACATTCACATCACATCACACTCATACAAAGGGAGCTCTGTCATCGTCTTTTTCCACACACACACACACACACACACACACACACACACACACACACACACACACACACACACACACACACACACATCACATCACATCACATCACATCACACACACACACACACACACACCAACATCACATTCACATCACATCACACCCATACAAAGGAGCTCTGTCATCGTCTTTTTTCAGACAGACAGATTTTCCCCAACATGCGTACTTCTGTACTGGTATTGTCATTATCCGTCTTCATGTCACACACGCACATCTTCAACACCCTAATTTCCGTGAAGCTGTGTCTGAGGTATTGGAAAACTGTCGTATTTTTTTCAAATTAGCTGCAAACAGTTACTACATCAAAAAACATACAATTTCACACACACACACACATACAATTTCACACATACACACACACACACACACACACACACACACACACACACACACACTCACACACACACAACGCAAACACACACACACGCACACACACACACACGCACACACACACACACACACATACATACACACACACACACACACAAACACACACATACATATATATATATACATATACTAACAAAACACAAAGAAACAAACGATGACCTGCTCACTAGCGGCACCGAGAAAGAAAGAAAAAAATAAATAAAAACGAAAGAACAAAGAAATGTACAAATGAATGAATAAATAAAAAAATATATGAATACATGAATGAATAACGGAATAAGTAAATTCATAAAAAGAGACAAATAAATGAACAGATAAAAGAATCAAGCAAATACATTTTCACACAAACAAACAAACAAACAAACAAGCAAACAAACAGGCAAACAAAAGAAGAAAATGAATAAGTGAATGAAGGAACCTAAGAACACATTTTTGTAAACTTACACGTATTTTTGTCCCGACTAAAGATATAATCAGTCACACGTTCCGTATTTAACTTACATGCCCTCTACACATGACAACTATTTTGACGATGAGACACATGTACATGAACGTAATTAGCCTATAGTAAGTCCACAACAGTGCTGCTTACCGTAACAAACTCACTTTCTTACATATCTGTCTATTTCCTCTTTTCCTTTCTCGGGGCTATGATTAAGAAAATATTGCCTTCGTCTAGTTGATAGACAGCTGAGGCTTTGTGCATTGACCGGGGAAGGGGCGGTTGTCATCTGAGACGATTTTAGTCAGAATAGCTATTTGTGTTGTGATTGAGACCTTTATGTATTTATTTGTTTGTTTACTTTATACGTATGTTCCTTTTCTGAAGATAACATACACAGATACACATGTCATTCACATTTAACCAAGATTATTCCAATGATAGGCTGATAAATAGTAGTATCAAATACAGACTAGGTAAAGCATAGGCTAGGTAGGGCCTCAGGACCTGACCAGCTCACTGGTTTACGTGCAGGCTTAAGGCTTGTGCCATGATCACCGTACACGTGGCACCTGTGACGTTAGTGCATATGGAATTCGTTCCGAAGACGGAGAAATTGAAACTGAAACTGAAAAGAGATAGAGTTCCGACGTTTCACTTTAGCTGCGAGGGTTTAAATTTTTCCGTCGACCTTCAGTCCACCCAACCGTAAATGTGTCCTTGACCTTCTTTGTGGTTGGGGGAATCTGAAACAGTGAGGAAAAGGAAATGGCTACCGCTGTCATAATGCTGGCACTCATAATGCTTGACCCATGAAAAGTTCAGGTTTCAACCATCTCACTTCCACACCACCCTAGAGTTATGTGACAACCTTTGCCTTTCGACATCACCGTTTCAACATTAATTTGTATAATGTTTGTACTACGTCATCAGTTAAACATTAATTTGCGTAATGTTCATAGCACGTTATTTGTACGGAAACATACGCTATGTCATCTGTACAGCAATGTTACGTATTCGTATGGGTATGACGTCATGCGTTAACCTGTCTTTATGAATATTATACAAAACCTCAGTCTGTATGTTTTACAAGGTATTACTGTGAATAGTTTTACGCTACCCTATTTATATGAAACTGTTTCGTTGGACATCACATGCTGTCCAAAAAAAAAAAAGACGTCTCAAAATTATTCCTACTCGGAGAGCTGAAGCAAAGATACTGTAACCAGGGAAGGCCACTTGAACAGTACAAAGGTACTCAAAAGTCAACCTCATTCGTATAGGTATTACGTCATGCTTCAACTTGTCTTTGTAAATATTATGCCAACCTCAGTCTGTATGTTTTTACAAAGTATTACTGTGCAGAGCTTCACGCCACGCTTTTTATATGAAACAGTATTGTTGGACATGACATGTTGTCAGTAATGCAAAAAAATCTCAAAATTATTCCTTTTCGGAGAGCTGAAGCGAGGACAGTGTAACCAGGGAAGACCACTTGAGCAGGACAAGGATACTCGGAAGGTCAACCTCATCAGCTGTGGTATCAACACACACCAACTGGTAAGACATTGAAGGCAACAGAGTAAGCTGCTGATAGCACCACACACAGCAGGCATTTACACTTGAATAGAAAAGAACAGCTGGTATTCAACAGCAGAGGGACCTGCAAAAGCACAACCCAAGGCTGTAGAAATCCTCCCCTTGCAACGGCAGTGGAAGAACAAATGCTTCCGGGATTGGTCAACTAACCAGCATGGGGACCCATGTCACACGCAAGCCAACCCTATGTACTTTGCTTGGGAGATGTTATCTACAAAGACTATGACAGTGGAATGTGAGGAGGTAAACAGACCTGACAGTCACAAAAAGCTTTACTAATTGAATAATTACTCATACAAGAAAGTTGTCTTCATCAGTGTAGCATAGCAGCACTCCAGAATTGCAAAACAAAGTACAGAGGTCTAAATTTCCATCAAGTAGCTGGAAATCAGCATTGCTGTATTAGACTGCTGTACAGCCTCTAAAGAAAAAAATGTATTACAGGCTGAACAGAAAGTTTGAATTGACACAATGTGATCCTCACCGTGTATGCAGATGCTATTTCAGGGTGCAAGTCTAGTATCAAGAAACTGGCAGAAGTCTGGATTCAAGCTAAACTCCTAGCCCTAATGAAGGTTGGAGTAAGGGAGTTGATATGCACAGATCAGCCTATGACCCCATCAAACGGCTCCAGATTTCTGGGAAAGAGCGTATCCGAACCCTAAAGACAATGACAGAAGTAGATGAAAAGAGTTCGAGTTGGGTATGGATGAGAAGAAACAATAATGATCTTCAAATGGTTTAATATTTCCCTAAATATTGCCACCGTCTAATAGCTGAGTGGCTAAGACATCTGTTAAAAAAAGGAGGCTTGGCCTTGAGATTCCTGACCACCTTGGATGCATACGTCCAAACCCATTTAGACGACTAATTTTTGTAAGAAAGTGGCTGCAATAGAGTGGCATGCAGGAGTCATAACATAGACGCAGCCCAGTTCCCTTAGAGTGTACGGAGCTAAGGGGTGAAACACTTGCGTGATGGGGGATTCTCCGCTGATGACCTTCTATTGTCCGCTCTCCTCAGAGTTCCTATCCACTTAGAATTGATCAAACAACACAGCAAGGTTCTGCATTTCCTTGTCTAATTGATGTCAGAAAATAACTACTGTGTTAAAGAGCACGTAATAACGTAACAGACTTCTATCAAACAATCATATAACAAACAACTACAGGGTCCTCTTCCATGATGCTTACCCTCTTCAGTTACATCAACGAAAATGGTTGCAGCTTCTTGTCGTATATCTAGCCCGGGAAACAATGTTCAAATATGGTTATGACACACAAGCCTTCTTTTGAAATGAATCATCGACAATCACAAGTCCACTTAAAGTAAAATACCTGAATGATGTCATACATCAAAAATCAAAATTTACCCCAATATGGTCATACAGGATACCAGAAAATGAACGAAATTGTAAGAGAATCAATACATAACAATCCAAGAGAAAGACACATGCAAAATTGTCTCACCAGAGGACACTCAACTCTTAAGAACATAACTATACATGATATAACCATATAATTTAAAAAAGAGAAATTTTACTTTTTTTTTACCTGATCTTTTTTCTTTCGTAGTCTTTATATGAGAGACACAGAGAGTATATTTATCTGATGATGATCGGAGCTACCTAGAAAACAGTACAAACGGTGAGGAGATCAGACATATAGCAATATTGATTTATTAAATGGATCGTCTACACCATCTGTCTACAGTTCATTGTTAGACTTGATTTTTGATTGTCTTGTGAACAAACATTAGAGAATAACACTAAGATTCTGGTGTGAGTGTAAATGCATGTGACATCTGTCCCTTTCGACTTTCTTGATAATAATAACAATAATTCAAATATTAATAAGAGTTATTATTGTAATTATCGTTATTATCATTACTACTACTACTACTATTGCTAGTACTGCTACTATTACCTCTACTACTACTACTGCTACTATTATTAGTACTACTACAATTACTTTAAATATATCATTGATCGCTACTGGCAAAGAAACACATGAACACACCATCCACACTTGCCTAGCATGTCATCAGAAATAGAAAAAGAGGAAGGGAAAAGATGTGGTATCACAAAAGAAGACAAAAGAGGAAGGAAAAGATAACAATAGTGAAGTTGTACAAACAGTAAATGTAGTATAAGTAGTGGCAGTACTGAAAAAAATCGTCCCAACTTTTGTGTCACCTGAGTGGAGTTCATCCCATGCAGGCTCCACAGCACACCACCAGCCCCATGTTTATTCAGTCAGAATCCCTGTGCCAGGAAGCCCATGGGAATCAGAAATGTTGAGCCTTCAAGGGACCACCCACCAGAGGAGATCCTACGCTGCTGGAGTTCAACAGTTCCTGTTCTGATTTAACTTACTAAGGACTCTGCCTACTACGCTCCCTTTAAACAACAGTAATAACTCGATCAGAGGACCAGTATTTAGACCACCACCACGGCACTCCAACGAAAGCTCCCATGAACCACTGACACCCAAAACATTAGCCTCAGTTTATCTCAGGTGTAAAAGTGACAAGAATACGGACCACAAGGCAAACCATTCTACATGGAAAAACAGTGGCAAAAAGTAAGACAAGCAAACCTCCAATCTCATACGCTGAGAACATAACCACTATCAGTGACCTAAGTATTCAAGAAATTGTCCACAAAAGTCAAGACAGAGCGACTCGGAGGAAGATCGTAGTGTTCAGATGTGCAGCGGCCCTCACCGAACCCAGTGACGATGACAGGTGAGACAGGTGAGTAAACGTGATGGAGAAAACCGAAACTGAAATCACCTCGAGATCAGGGCATGAAGGGTTTTAGAATCTTAGACATTTTCCACGATACTGTATTGACTGATGATTTCATTATAATGGGGATGAGATTCGTGATGCTATGGAGTTCCGTCTGGGATTGAGATTACGTAAAAAGGCTGTACTTGACATTTTCTAATATAATGTGTATCCTGGCATCAACCAGGCCTGGGAGATACAGACAAAAACAGTGCTGGTCAATAAATGGGAACAATATTCCCAATGAGACATTCGTAAGGTGGAAGGGGTTCACTTGTGTGTGGTCCCACAGTCTTCCCTATGAGTCAACAGCACAATCAACTCAGCGTAAGAGCGGGTCAGGGTTGAAAGATTTTGTCTTTCAGTGCTCTGTAGATGTTATTTTGCCCTCTGTAACTGGTTGAATCAAAGACAGTCTGTTTCATCATTGAAGGCAATGTTGTGTTATTCATCGTCAGTTTTATGATCACTGAGCACTAAAGATATTGTGAAGTGACCATAGCATTCACGTCTTTGTTGTAGTCATTCATGTCTTAGTTGCCATGATCAGCACACACAGAGATATTGTGAATGTGGTACCTATTGCATTCTGTCTTAGTTGTGTGTGTCTATTTACATCTTAGTTGTGGCTTCATGTTTCAGTTGTGGCATTCGTGTCTTAGTTGTGGCATTCTGCTTAGTGTGTTCTGTTTAGTTGTGGCCATTCTGTCTATTGTGCATCTGTCTAGTTGTGCTTCTGTCTTAGTTGTGGCTTCATGTCTGTGTGGCCATCATGTTTAGTTGTGCCATTCCTGTCTTAGTTGTGGTCATTCATGTCTTAGTTGTGGTCATTCCTGTCTTAGTTGTGGTCATTCCTGTCTAGTTGTGGTCATTCTGTCTTAGTTGTGGTCATTCCTGTCTTAGTTGTGGTCATTCTGTCTTAGTTGTGGTCGTTCGTGTCTTAGTTGTGGTCATTCTGTCTTAGTTGTGGTCATTCCTGTCTTAGTTGTGGTCATTCGTGTCTTAGTTGTGGTCATTCTGTCTATAGTTGTGGTCATTCATGTCTTAGTTGTGGTCATTCTCTGTGGTCTTTGTAGTTGGTCATTCCTGTCTTAGTTGTGTGGTCATTCGTCTTAGTTGTGGTCATTCCTGTCTTAGTTGTGGTCATTCATGTCTTAGTTGTGGTGCTGTCTTCCATTCGGTCTTAGTTGTGGTCATTCCTGTCTTAGTTGTGGTCATTCCTGTCTTAGTTGTGGTCATTCTGTCTTAGTTGTGGTCATTCTGTCTTAGTTGTGGTCATTCGCTGTCTTAGTTGTGGTCATTCCTGTCTTAGTTGTGGTCATTCCTGTCTTAGTTGTGGTCATTCCTGTCTTATTGTGGTCATTCTGTCTTAGTTGTGGTCGTTCCTGTCTTAGTTGTGGTCATTCCTGTCTTAGTTGTGGTCGTTCTGTCTTAGTTGTGGTCATTCCTGTCTTAGTTGTGGTCATTCTGTCTTAGTTGTGGTCATTCTGTCTTAGTTGTGGTCATTCCTGTCTTAGTTGTGGTCTTCCTGTCTTAGTTGTGGTCATGTCTTTGGTGTCTTATTGTGGGTCATTCCTGTCTTAGTTGTGGTCATTCTGTCTTAGTTGTGGTCTTCCTGTCTTAGTTGTGGTCATTCCTGTCTTAGTTGTGGTCATTCTGTCTTAGTTGTGTCATTCGTGTCTTAGTTTGTGTCATTCCTGTCTTAGTTGTGGTCATTCTGTCTTAGTTGTGTCTTCTGTCTTAGTTGTGGTCATTCCTGTCTTATTGTGGTCATTCATGTCTTAGTTGTGGTCATTCATGTCTTAGTTGTGGTCATTCCTGTCTTAGTTGTGGTCATTCTGTCTTATTGTGGTCATTCTGTCTTAGTTGTGGTCATTCTGTCTTAGTTGTGGTCATTCATGTCTTAGTTTTGGTCATTCTGTCATTGTGTATTCTGTCTTAGTTGTGGTCATTCATGTCTTAGTTGTGGTCATTCATGTCTTAGTTGTCGTCATTCTGTCTTAGTTGTGGTCATTCTGTCTTAGTTGTGGTCATTCCTGTCTTAGTTGTGGTCATTCATGTCTTAGTTGTGGTCATTCTGTCTTAGTTGTGGTCATTCATGTCTTAGTTGTGGTCATTCATGTCTTAGTTGTGGTCATTCGTGTCTTAGTTGTCGTCATTCATGTCTTAGTTGTGGTCATTCCTGTCTTAGTTGTGGTCATTCGTCTTAGTTGGTCATTAGTGTTGTTGTCGTCATTCTGTCTTAGTTGTGGTCATTCTGTCTAGTTGTGGTCATTCCTGTCTTAGTTGTGGTCGTTCGTGTCTTAGTTGTGTCATTCATTTTCATTCCTGTCTTAGTTGTCGTCATTCTGTCTTAGTGTTTGTGATGTTCATCTCTATGTATCTTAGTTGTGGTCGTTCGTGTCTTAGTTGTGGTCATTCATGTCTTAGTTGTGGTCATTCTGTCTTAGTTGTGGTCATTCATGTCTTAGTTGTGGTCATTCTGTCTTAGTTGTGGTCATTCTGTCTTAGTTGTGGTCATTCTCTGTCTTAGTTGTGGTCGTTCGTGTCTTAGTTGTGGTCATCATGTCTTGTGGTCGTTCTGTCTTAGTGTGGTCATTCTGTCTTAGTTGTGGTCATTCATGTCTTAGTTGTGGTCATTCTGTCTTAGTTGTGGTCATTCATGTCTTAGTTGTGGTCATTCATGTCTTAGTTGTGGTCATTCATGTCTTGTTTGGTCTTCATGTCTTAGTTGTGGTCATTCATGTCTTAGTTGTGGTCATTCATGTTTTGTTGTCTTATGTCTTGTTGGTCATTCATGTCTTAGTTTTGGTCATTCATGTCTTAGTTGTGGTCATTCATGTCTTAGTTGTTGGTCATTATGTCTTAGTTGTTGGTCATTCATGTCTGTTGTTCATTCTGTCTTAGTTGTGGTCATTCATGTCTTAGTTGTCGTCATTCCTGTCTTAGTTGTGGTCGTTCGTGTCTTAGTTGTGTTCATTTCTGTCTTAGTTTTGGTCATTCATGTCTTAGTTGTGGTCATTCATGTCTTAGTTGTGGTCATTCATGTCTTAGTTGTGGTCATTTCTGTCTTAGTTGTGGTCATTTCTGTCTTAGTTGGGGTCATTCATGTCTTAGTTGTGGTCATTTCTGTCTTAGTTGTGGTCATTTCTGTCTTAGTTGTGGTCGTTCGTGTCTTACTTGTGGTCATTGGTGTCTTAGTTGCGGTCATTCGTGTCTTAGCTGTGGTCATTCGTGTCTTAATTGTGGTCATTTCTGTCTTAGTTGTGGTCATTCATGTCTTAGTTGCGGTCATTCGTGTCTTAGCTGTGGTCGTTCGTGTCTTAGTTGTGGTCATTCACGTCTTAGTTGTGGTCATTCTGTCTTAGTTGTGGTCATTCATGTCTTAGTTGTAGTGATTCATGTCTTAGTTGCGGTCATTCGTGTCTTAGCTGTGGTCATTCGTGTCTTAATTGTGGTCATTCGTGTCTTAGTTGTGGTCATTTACGTCTTAGCTATGGTCATCCATGTCTTAGTTGTGGTCATTCCTGTCTTAGTTGTGGTCATTCATGTCTTAGTTGTGGTCATTCCTGTCTTAGTTGTGGTCATTCATGTCTTAGTTGTGGTCATTCCTGTCTTAGTTGTGGTCATTCCTGTCTTAGTTGTGGTCATCCATGTCTTAGTTGTGGTCATTCATGTCTTAGTTGTGGTCATTCATGTCTTAGTTGTGGTCATTCCTGTCTTAGTTGTGGTCATTCATGTCTTAGTTGTGGACATTCCTGTCTTAGTTGTGATCATTCATATCTTATTGTGGCGATCAGCACGCTGCCTTTCAGGCGACTATGTCTGACTATCTGGTAACGTCCTTGGGTTATTCAAATTATTTTGCAGAGATTGGATACTTTTTCCTTGTCTTTATTATTATAAGTCTTAATGATTGTTCATATTTCAGTTTTCTGTCTATAACTGTCACTGTCATCATTACAGCGTCTCTTTGTTTTGTCTTTTCTTGAAATGTACTAAAGTTTTCTTGAAAAGCTGTCTTGGGTCTTTCTTCTGTTTCAGGGGTCAAGGGTCGAGGGTCACTCACCTGGCAGGCAGCTGTGTGTCTGAGCTCTGATTTAGTATTGTCGTTTAAACATTTTGAGGCTTCTTGTGTGTTCTACATGCTGCCTATGTTCCATTGCTATGTAAAGTGCAACGACTATGCTTTTGACACCGACTGTTTGCACTCATCATTATCAAGTGCCCTGCTGCATGGCGTTGGCGATCATGGACTTCCATCTGTCTCTATCTCTCGTTGCCCCTCGCATCTCTCCCACCCCCCTTGTCCCCAGCAACTCTGCAAATCCGTCCAGCACTTTCTTCCTGGGTCTACCTGGTGCTCTCTTTCCCTCCAGCTTTCCTGTTGTGACCAGGTGCTCCAAATCCCCCTTCCTCATAAAATGGCCTGTAAATTGCCTGTCTTTTCCTAATCTTCCTTATGAGTGATCTACTTGTGTTTGCCTTTATCAAGACTGTCTCGTTTGTTGTCTTTGCCATCCATGGAACTCTCAACATTCTTCTTAGAAACCACATCTCGGCTGCTTCAATCTTGTTCTGGCTTTGCTAGTTGACTGTCCACGCCTCACATCCATACAACAGTATAGGTTCTAAATAACATTCAAAATCTCTTCCTGATGTTAATTGATAGACATTTGTTGGTAAGAATGCTTGTCATCTTCTTGAATGCTGTTTTGGCTTGGCTGATTCTGCCGGCATTTCTGATGTGCATCTGCCGTCTGGTGAAATGATCGTTCCCAGGTATTTAAATTTATTAACCTGTGTCAAGGTTGTGCCATTTGCAGTTATTTTGCATGAGGGGATTTCATGTTTTTTGCTGATCGCCCTGACTTCAGTCTTCCTGCTGTTTAGTTCCAGCCCCTTACCTTTGCTTTCTATTTCTAGTATATTCACAAAGTTTTGTAGGTCCCTTTCATTTTCTGCAATTAGCAAGGTGTCATCTGCGTATCGAATGTTGTTTATCATTTTCCCTCCAATCTTTAATCCAGGGTCTTCTTCTAGGTTTCTCATGATGTTTTCGCTGTAAAGTGAAAACAGATCTGGTGACAAAACACAAATTTTCGGCCAACTGGCCTTTGTCAAGCGTAAGATTACAAACAAACACCAGATACAAAAATTATGAGAAAAAGACTGAAACTTCCCTGCTGCTCTGTCCAATATCAGAAAAGTTCCTTGTCTCTCATGATGATAAAAACGACAGTCTCAGACAGATATGTGCTTGAAATCAAGTGGCCATGAGCCAAAACGTAAACTAATTCCCCTGGTTACAGACTTGCTTCCTTCTCTTGAGGCTCCCTCGGTGGTAGGATCGCTAGTGTGTATAAAGATGTGATGAAAATGTTTGTCACCTTCTCTATTTCTTTTCTCTATTCTGTCGTTTGACATAGCTGAAGTCGTCTTTCGTATGTCATGTCAATCTGTTATGCTTTCTCTTGCAGTTACTATCTTCTTCATAGCTGTGGAAATTAACTATTTTCTTTTTTGACATTCCATGATGAAATTTATTCTCTCCTCAGTTATTACACTTTAATGCGAGGAAAGCTTGTCATTGCTGGTGATGCTAATGTGTACATTTTGATGATAATGTTGAATGGAAAACAAGTTCTTGTGTCTCTCTAATTATTCTTCCCCTCAGCTTATGGCCCAGCCTACACACATTAAAGACCACATTGTTGACTGGTTAATCGTACACAACACTGCTAAACTTCTTTCAGACGATTCTGCTGTGCTCTTTTTTTCTCCCAAACTGTCTGTACCTGTATGCCAGAAGTAAACCGTGACACAACCTAATCTGAAGTGTTTCAATATTCAAACTTTCTCGTGTGAAATGTTTCCTCTCAGTCACAATCCTCAACCATTGTCTGTCACTAAAATTCAGCATGCGCCAGCTTCTGGACGAAATGCACCCCATCACCCACGTTCTGCTTCACCGCCATCTGCACACCTATACACAAAGAATGTAAGTCTAGCCAAACAAGCTCGCAGACGTGTGGAATGTAAGTGGTGGTCCTCTATACTTGGAGTTATTCTGAGATTTAACGAAAATATGTGAAAAGAGTTATGGAAATGATTTGAAAGCCAAAACTGACTATTTTCTATCCAGGTCCTTGAAGCTACATCTGCACAATGCTTGTTCTTTGTCTGATGATATTTTTGGCACTATTAAGTCATTTGTACTTTCTTGAAACGTCAGTCGTTCAGATCTCCATGAGGTTTTGATATTTTTCCTTCCAAAATTAATTATCCTCGCGCCGTTCTTAACAGTGTTTTTTTCCTCACTGATTTTTAACCTGAATCTCTGATTGACAACACTCTAAAACAAATATCATTCATGTCTTGGGAAATTGATTCCACACAGTTCTCCAACCTGCTCCATCTTCTTTCAAAACGGCAATTCTTCGACCTCTGTCAGGAAAGAACAAATTCGATCCTGTTACACTCAAAAGCTATCATCCTGTCTTAAATTTCCTGTTTGTTTTAAAAGCTCATTGAGAAAGTGGTTTTGAAACTGCTTAATGATTATCTTTCAGCCAACAATTTTTATCATTTTTTTCTAATCTGCCTCCCATCATGATCACAGTACTGAAACCACTCTCGTTTATGTTATTAACAATCTGTCACTCTCAACTAACAGTAACCGAATTTCCTTATTTATTCTTTTGGATCTTTCTGCAGCTTTTGATACCAGTGACCACTCTGTCTTTGTCTCTCATATGAACAACATATCTGGAATCTTACGTTGTGTTCCTTCCTGGTATCTGTCATACCTGTCTGATTGCTTTCAGTCAGCCATGGTAACTGAGTTTAAGTCCCAGCCACTTAAACTTGTATATGGGGTACCTCATGGCTCTGTACTTGAACCAGTCCTCTTCACTCTCTACGCCTCATCACTTGCCAACATCATCAGTCAGTGATATCATTTCTGGTTTTGATCACAATCATTTCCGATTGGTTGGGTCGCAATGATTCCTCATTGGTTGAAATCAATCATTCTCTAGTCTTCATAACTGGCTAAAATAATTTAGTTTTTATCGCTGCAATTTTTTTAGCGTGTCTGATTAGCGATGCTACTGTTTTCGTGTCTCTGCCATATGGTGCAGGAAACTGTTCCCAGTAAATTATGTGCTTCTATCGCTAAAGCGTCATTTACACCTGCATCAAGGTCACGCCTTACATATCTTTTCCGCAGCTGTTTCATTTTCTTTCTGCTGTTCATATAAAGATAATTGAGAACTTTAAGATAAGTAGCAAGATGGGAAACTTACATTTCAAGTGAAGAAGTGAGGCAAAGGCGATGTGATAATACATGCCAGAAGTCATAGGCATTGTAACAGATAGGTCAAGGAGAACTGCTGTGAAATGATGACAATGATGTTGATGATGATGACGCTGCTGAGATGACGGCGATACGGTATGACACTGACGATGACAATGTTGATGATGATGACAGGGATGATAACCCTTGAGCTGGCAACTCATGGAGATTCAAATGACCAGGAAGTAATGCAGGGTTTCCTCTGATGCAAAACCTCACAGTGAATTGACGCTGATAGGTGGATTTCCCGTCTCTGAATGTGAGGACGTGAATCAGACTACAATGTGTTCAAGATCTTTGGTGACTGGTAAAAAAGTGACACCACTAGGGTGACACAAAAGATGGGACAGCAAAAGAAATGAAGGAAGGTCGTCATAATTTTAAGTATACGTAGATGAAAATGATTTTGCGTAGCAATGTCTTTTACATATAGATCATGATCAGTCTGTCAAGCAGTAAGATTTGTGGGTTCAACAAATTTCAAGGTGCTGGGATGGAGATGATGATGACTCGGTATAAGAGCATATTGTTGAATTTTATCATTTCTCTCTTGGAGCCATGTTTGTTTCTTTGGTCGTTTTCCTTATTCGTTTGTGTGTGTGTGTGTGTGTGTGTGTGTGTGTGTGTGTGTGTGTGTGTGTGTGTGTGTGTGTGTGTGTGTGTGTGTGTGTGCGTGCGTGTCGCTTGTTTGTGTGTGTGCGTTTGTGTGTGTGTGCGTGTGTGTTTGTGTATATATATTATATATGTGTGTGTGTGTGTGTGTGTGTGTGTGTGTGTGTGTGTGTGTGTGTGTGTGTGTGTGTGTGTGTGTGTGTGTGTGTGTGTGTGTGTGTGTATGTTTGAGAACAAAAATAAGAGAGAAACAACATTTTCGGTAAATAAAACTTGTTGTTGAGTTGAGTTAAGTTAAATTGCTCAAGTTTAACAACTCTCTGACTTTTTTATGATGGTTAACTCACTATATCTCCCCAAACACTGAAAATATTAAAGTTCTTGGGTAGTGCAGAAATCTCATATGCAGATATTAGTCTAGTTTCCATGCTAGAAGCAGGTCTCAAACTTTTGTAAAATGACTGGTTAAAAAAACTGAAACTCTTGAGGCAGGCATCATTCATAAACAAGACATATGCTAAGAGATGAGTCAATGTTGCAGGGATAGAAACAAGTTTAAATATCAAAACGTATCACGACACTGTCACTCTACACCATCTAATGCAATTGATGTGAAGAATATGATATAAATACATGTATATGCACAGGAATTGCATGTTCCGTTGACAACAAATTATTTTGCAGTCAAACTTCTGCTTTGACTGTGTGCCATGTCCCCATTTTAGTAATTTCATCTCTCCAAAATACCCATCCCACCAAAACTGAGGTCACCATGACAGCTGGTCATGAAGGACCACAGAATCTCAGATAATCTTTCACAATGGTATGATGATGAGAATGATAGTGACGATGCCATGGAGTTCCATTTCGAATTAAAGCTGTATTCTAAGCTTACTTTCATCATATATCCTGTCCGTCAAACAGGCTGGGAGACGAAGACACCTGCAGTGCAGGTCAAGAATGTTAAGCAACACGCTCAATAATGCATCTGTAGAGTGGATGAGACTTGACTATGTGTTCCCAGTCATCCCAACAGGCCAGTAGCATTCTCAAGACTGGGTTGCAGCCGACCAGTGCCGAAAAATTCTACAAAATACATTTACGAATTTATGAAGATACTGAACATAGTGTGTCTCTTCCACAATTTAAATCTTTACAAATTCTGCCCTGAACCTGCGACCTGTCAGACAGTAGAGATAGAAGTTGATGGCACTGTTGGTATCAGACATCAGGAAACTGATGGCAAAGAAAGATACACGTTGGCCTTCTCTTGTATTGCCATTTAGCTCTGATCCTTGTAATCAAACAACAAGAAATATATACATATGGCAAGGTCAGCACAATGAAAGTCACGACACAATGATAACTGTAATGGTTATTGCACGCGTATTCTTTTCTCGTTTAAGAAATTGCTGAGAATTGCCAATGGCCATGTTTTTACGAGTCTGTCTTGCAGACTTAATCAAAGTTGAAACCAGAATAGTATTGCCCACTAAAATACAGATAAAAGGCAGCAAGCTGTACACTATGAGGTGTAAATAGGTGTAGACATTGTTCACAAACCAGACATAGTTAGCTGATGAAGGCATAGTGAGACAGTCCACATTAGGTTCATTTGACGATATCACAACTGAAGCACAATACAAGTAATGGGAATTAAAAATGATCTGGAAAATGACTATAGCAACGATTGTGATTACAGCTCTTCTCCTGGTACAGATGCGGTGGACATGGTGAGGCCAGACGACAGACAGTGCTCTCTGCAGTGTCACACACACCAACAGCCAGGTGACGAAGCACGCAGACCAGAAAGCCATCCAGAAGGAGAAATAATGCAGAGCAGGCTGTTTATCAAGGAAGAAAAAGTCGAACGTGTGCTCAATCCAGTGTTTTGTTGGACCTGGCAACAGAGTAATGTGAAGCAATATGAAAATAAAGACAAGAACCAAACAATGAACAAGACTCAACATGTATAACTGACAAAACCAAACAAGCACATGGCAAATACCACCAAAAAAAATATTATCAGTTCTCTAAAGTATAAAACCTTTCTAGATTGCTCTTTGAAAAGTCTTAAAAAAAACATTTTCAGTCAGTGAACTTGGGCAACGTATCTGAAGACTTGATGCATACACCTTTGAGCCATATGCATTTGATTATATTATTGTATTTTAGAATGAATATGAAATCAATAATTTCAGTGACTTTGTGTCTTTTTAATTTCATCTAAGTCTGATTGCATATTGAGTATGATGTATATTTGTTGTATGTATGTATGTGTAATGTATGTATGTATGTATGTATGTAGTGATGTATGTGAATGTATGTATGTATGTATGTATGTTGAATGTATGTATGTATGTATGTATGTATGTATGTGTATGTATGTTGTATATTGTTGTTGTATGTTGTGAATGTATGTATTATGTATGTATGTGTATGTATAGTGTGTATGTATGTATGCTACGTATGCATATACATATATATATATTATGTGTGTGTGTGTGTGTGTGTGTGTGTGTGTGTGTGTGTGTGTGTGTGTGTGGTGTGTGTGTGTGTGTCTCTGTGTGTGTCTGTGTGTGTGTGTTGTGTGCTGTGTGTGTGTTTGAGAACAAAAATGAGAGAAAACAACATTTTCGATAAATAAAACTTGTTGTTGAGTTGAGTTAAGTTAAAATTGCTCAAGTTTAACAACTCTCTGGCTTTTTTATGATGGTTAACTTACTATATCTCCCCAAACATTGAAAATATTAAAGTTCTTGGGTAGTGCAGAATCTCATATGCAGATATTAGTCTAGTTTCCATGCTAGAAGCAAGTCTCAAAGTCTCAAACTTTTGTTAAATGACTGGTTAGAAAAGCTGGAATCCTTGAGGCAGGCTTCATTCATAAAAAGTCCATATGTTAACAGATGAGTCAATGTTGCAGGGATAGAAACAAGTTTAAATATCAAAACGTATCACGACACTGTCACTCTACACCATATAATGCAATTAATGTGAAGAATATGATATAAATACAGTATATGCACAGGAATTGCATGTTCCATTTGTGTCTTTTTAATTCATCCAAGTCTGATTGCATATGTTATGTATGTATCAGTATGTGTGTATGTATGTATGTGTGTGTATGTATGTATGTATGTATGTTGTATGTATGTATGTGTATGTATGTGTGTGTGTGTGTGTGTGTGTGTGTGTGTGTGTGTGTGTGTGTGTGTGTTTTGTGTGGTGTGTGTGTGTGTGTGTGTGGTGTGTGTGTGTGTGTGTATTATGCTATATTTATTCACGCCTCTGAATACCAAATCTATTTAACTAATTTGCGTGTGTAGAGGATACACATTTCCATGTATTTCTTTTATTGTTGTTTTCCTTTTCACGCTTAATATAATTCATTTAACAGGATCCACCGATACAGGGAGGAAATAATGAAACAATTGGCGCTAACCTATCCCAACTGGAAATCCACAGTAGGGATGAATCCAGAATAAATGGTATTTTCATATGTCTGTGGAAGGAGATTCTCTACCGAGCGCAGTATGAAGACCGCAAAATGAAAAAGGGTTATGTGAAAGCTCTTAGAAATAAGCAGCAGCACACTGCAGATAAGACGTCAATAAATCATGGCCAAGAATCAAACCACAGTGCCAAGGGCATCCACGGTATTCTCAAATTAGGAATTCGCATAGGTTCTTGATGTCAAGCGCCATGTGCCAGCGTAAAAAAAAAGAATGGGAAAGGCTGGATGAAAAAAAGAGTCCATGAATTAAATGCGCTGATAGAGATATGAACGCTGGATCACAAACTAACCATATTCAGAGATATTGTGCGTAGGGACGCCTATGGAATAAAACAGCCACAGGAAAACATCTCCACAGAAAACCCGACGTCAACATGAAATGAAGAACATCTGGACGTAAAAAAGGAATGTAAAACGACAAAGACAAAGAAACAAATAAAGGAAGAAAGAAGGAAAGAAAAAAAGAACGAAAGAAAGAAAGAAACAAACAAAAAATAAAAAGCAAACAAACAAGCAATCTGAGACATTTTTTCTGCTCAAATTTGTGATGTTTTAACAATGATAAGTAATCAGTCTTTTTAGAATAGTGCTGCATATGTCAGTGTTACCATAAAACATGCAAATGCAAACACCTACACATGCACATTAGGTCACAGAAAAACCCAGGCAAGACACTACGTTTGTAATGATTAAGAGTCCATCAATGGATAAACTACAGAGAGTACATTACAGGCGTTACATTGTAAACAGTATTTCTGCAATGTATATCTGAAACAAGAAGAAATAAAACAACAGCAAAAAAAGAAAAAGGACCAATGAGGAAGGAATGTAAAGCACTTAGAAAAAGGTGCTCCGTGTACCTGCTAGTCTACACACACACACACACACACACACACACACACACACACACACACACACACACTACACACACACACACACACATCACACACACACGCACATACACACACACACACATACACACACACACATACACACACACACACACACACACACACACACAACACACACACACACACACCACACACAGCCACACACACACACACACACACACACACACACACAATTTCAGTTTCAGTTTCAGTTTCAGTTTCAGTTTTAGTTTCTCAAGATGATGTCTCCGCGCTCGGAACGAATTCCATATGCACTAACGTCACAGGTGCCACGTGCATGTCACGGGATGTAGCTCAAATGGTAGAGTGCTCGCTTAGCATGCGAGAGGTACAGGGATCGATACCCCGCATCTCTCTCTCCTCTCTCTCTCTCTCTCTCTCTCTCTCTCTCTCTCTCTCTCTCTCTTCTCTCTCTCTCTCTCTCTCTCTCACGCACACACACAAACAAACAAACAAGAAAGCAAGCAAACAAGCAAGGAAACAAACAGGCAAGTAAACAAGCAAGCAGACAAGCAAACAAGCAAGCAAACAAACAAAACAAACAAACGAATAAGCAAGCAACCAAACAAGCAATCAATCAACTAACCAACCAACCAGTCAACCAACCAACCAACCAGCCAACCAACCAACCAACCAACAAACAAACAAACATGTCAGGATTAAAACAATTCTCATCACCTGAGTACAGTAACAGTAGATCTCCACATGCTATGAAAATATTGACAGTGGATTCTCCAGACGTCATTCTGCTCATGATGACGATACTCATGACGTTGCCGAACGTTCCAAAGACTAACATAGCTGGAGGATAGAATTTCCATATTGATAAAGCCAGCTGGTATGCTGGGATATTTTCTAAATCATTGTTTGACTCTGTCAGTTTCTCTGTAACGGAATTGTTTGTTGAAGACGTATGGAGCATGGTAACAAACAGATCCTCTTCGCTGAATGAAAGATGAATACTTTCTTCTTCAAATCCAGAAATAAGAAGACAACAACAAAGAACCAAGCAACAGCCAAGATCAGCCAACCAACCAGCCAACCAACCAACCAACCGACCAACTGACCAACCAACCAACCAAACCAACCAACCAACGACACTGACCAACCAAACAACTGACCAACCAGACCCAAACAACAACCAACCAACCCAACCAACCATAGATAGAAATTAGAAATATAAATAACAAAGAAAGAAAGATGTCTTCTGTTTTTTAGATGTCCTTGAAAGCACTTCAGGTGCTGGTAAATTTCAAAGAAGATCAAAGTTTTTCGACCTTCAAAACATGTTGAATTGTTTGTAACTGCCACGTTTGATCTAGAGTTTATAAAGAGAGAGGTTTACAAGTTTACAAACATTTCAGAAAACAACTCTTGTACATCACAATTTCGCACATCCTCACGCTACAACTGGTGTTTTGTGCACTGAAGAGTCGATATCAGGTTTGACCTCATTACATACTTATCCAAACTTGAAATCCAGAGCTAAGATCCACCCTTTTAATATTGATGGCCATATCTTTTAATATGTTACAGAGGAAAAGGAACCACACACCACACACATCACACACACACACACACACACACACACACACACACACACCACACACACATACACGCACACACACACATACACACACACACAACACACTACAACACCCCGCACCACACACACACACACACACACACACACACACACACACACACACACACACACACAAGTTATGTATCAGATCAACCAAAATTGTTCTCCTTAGTTTTAGGAAAATGAGAATGAAGGCACTGCGCTCAAGAATTTTCTGTCTCAAATATATAGAAGTAGACGAATACGACATTGTTCTAAGAACTTTTAGTAGTTGATTTGATTTATTTTGATACATTTTTGAACTAGTATTACTGCTGTTATGTTGCTAAAATAATGAGAATAAGAATGAATGTTAAACTTTAGCGTTGAAGTGTACATTTATAATCTGTCAGAATGATTAAAAAAAAAAGAAAAAATAGAAAACGAACATAGGGTAGGCCTGGGTATAAACATGGACGCCCTGAATATGCCTAGTTTCATTTAGGCCACATATTTCAGAACCTTCTCTTCCTCTCTCTTATACATACACACACGCGCGCGCGCGCGGCACGCACGCACACACACACACACATATATATATATATATATACATGCATACATACATACATACACACATACATACATATATACATACATATACATACATACATACATGCATGCATGCATGCATACATACATACATGCATGCATGCATGCATGCATACATACATACACACACATACATACATACAATACATACTCCATCATACATTATATACATATGTATATATAATCCATATCTATATTTGTACCTATCACTCACTCACTCTCTCAATCCACAGACACACAGACACGCACACACACACACACACACACACACACACATACACTCACACACACACACACACACACACACACACACACACACACACACACACACACACATACCACACACACATATATACATTTATATATACATGTATGTATATATATACATATAAGTATGTGTGTGTGAGAAGAGAAAGAGAGAGAGAGAGAGAGCACATGGGGATTGACTTTTTTTTTTCTTTTTTTTTTTTTTTTTAGGCACAGCTGATCTTCCCCAACGCGCATACTCCTCTTCTGGTATTTGTCATTATCATTTATCAGCGTCACTGGCACATCTCAACTTACCTAGTCTTTCGTCACAGTGCTGTCAAGCCGTGTTTGAAGTATTAGAAAACTGTCATGTTTACAAATGGATTTGTAACAAATTGTTGCGATGTTTTAAAACAAAAGCAAAAACATAAACAAAACAAATGACCAAACAAGCAAACAGCCCATGTCCCTGGAGGAATGAACGAATGAGCAAAACATCCAACCAAGCAATCAAACAACCTCCGCCCTGAACCTTCTCCCCCACCCCTCCCAATAAAAAAAGGGAAATAAAACTAAACCGACCTCCTCCCTAGAAAAAACAAACAAACAATTAAGAAATACCGTCAAAATTAACTAAATGAACAACCAAATGAGGAAACGAAACAATAAAACAATACATTAATAAAGAGAGGAAGACAGAAAAAAAATATGTAAAGGACATAGAAATGAATGAATAAAGACACAAACAAATAAATACATAATCGAATGTATTAAAGAACAATTTCATTTTCTACTGACAGTTTTTTTCATTTGATATATAATCAGTACTCTTTAGTTTGTTTACAGACCCTCTTTACAAAAGGACAGTTCAGGACGTGTATTATTGGACTATGACGCACAGACACCATTCTAAAGGAATATGCACACTGAACATCGTTGGTGTGTAATAATGTGATTACAATGTTCCTGGCTGTAGAGAAAGAGGTCCTGCCTTTCAGTATGGCTGTGTGGGTTCCAATGTCTGCTGTCCTCCAGTCCACTCACGTAGAAATGGCAATCTGACATTCTCTGGGGGTGGGTTACCTAAAGAAGCGAGGAAGCTGAAATAGGCACTACTCTCATGATGCCTGGAAAAGTGTTCAGAAGATATGTTTATTATTATATCTATACTTTTCCAACTAGTAATGTCATGACTCAGTCTCAATCAGGTATTCTTCCAGGTGACTTAACATTACATGAATTATTCTGCATCTGCAATACACTTGTATAAACCGTGACCAAGAAACTACCACATAATTCACCATGGGATTGTAAACAACGGAACATCAAATTGCCTAAATGACTTCTTAATCCTCTTCTCGCCACTGTTATTTAACCTTACCACAGATGCAGACTTTTAGAAAGGGTTGTGCCCCGTCACAAATTGAAATTCATAACACATCTTTTCTTCTTTGTGACTGGCCTTTGGGATAATCTATTACATATTTTGCAGTCTACAGCTGTGAGAGGATGAACATCTTTAATTTACATTGTTTTGTTTTTTGTTTTTTTGTGTGTGTTTGTTTGTTTGTTTGTTTGTTTGTTTGTTTGCTTGTTTGTTTGTTTGTTTTGTACCATGAAGTTGTATGGATTCATCTAACTTTAAGAGTAAGAGTCAACCATATCTTGTGACACAGATGTCAGATCATGTGCTGATGTTTGTTTTAGTTTTTGTGATCTAGCTCAGTTTAAAGCGTGTGACTAGACTAAGCCACCTCCCTCCCTTTACACACTCGGTAGCTGGGCAAGCCATGAGTTAGGACAAACAACATGTACATTTTGCGTACTGGCTGTCTCTGGTGTCCATTTTTGAAGAGAGACAAACTAGGTGGGAAAATATGACCAATACACATTTTGAAGCCCGTTGTTTTGATGTAGAAATGTAATTGATATTTACCGAAGTAGACAGTTGTTTTGTTGTTAAATTACAGATTGAAATGGTACTACTGATGAAACATCATGGAGAGGAAAATAAAGGAACGTGAATGATGCTTAATGCAGATCAAAACTGTTCTGCGACTCTACTATGTTTCTCATTTCTAATTAGACCTGTTGACTATTTTTTTGTTGTTAATGCAGATAAAAATTAGAGATGTTGACTGTTTTTGTTTGTTTTTGTTGTTTGTTTGTTTTCTTGTTAAATCAGATGAAACTGTTTTTCGACTCTACTATGTTTCTTATCTCAATCTGTGCTGCAAAGATGAGAAAACACCACATGCAACGTTGTTTCATCTCTTATTTCAGAACCTTCTCTCCTTCTCTCTTAACATATATGAGCCAAATGAAAAATCTGTTTTACATAAAAAAGATCTATTTGTACCATCTGTTTATCATTTTGGATAAAAAAAAAGATCAACAACAGCAGCAGCGGCAACAATATATTCCCCAAACTCTTAAATGGAAAACAAAATAATACTAGTACTGTCAACTCCATTGTAAAATGATAAATCTAAACTGTGGTATATGTAATCGCCATCTAACTGACTGTTTTAACTGTACCCATGAATGTTTAAAACAAACATTTGGGCACTTTGTATTACACAGTCAAAAAACAACAATATATTAGAGTAAGATTTTTGGCATTCCTCAATGTACAAGTGTGCAGAAATTCCTTGGGACGTCAATGTTGTTTTTTTCAAGTAATCAGTCCAGATCTTCAGTGGTGCCTCTTGCATTAAATCCATCTATCTTTCTGTCACATGCCAGTTGAGCTAGCAGATGGGCTTGCATTCTCACCAGATGACCAGATTTCATTAAACGTTTTAATGAAAAGGATGGTGAACCAATGTTGTTCCCACAATACCTCTGATCTTGGTATTTCTGATCATGATGCGTCTGGCCTTGTTGAAGGACTGCTCTTAAACAATCCACTTCACAGGTGATAATTTTGTGATCTGGGGGCTTGGTCAGGGTCCAGGTCTGGCACTGGTACGTTTGGATGTACATAATGAAGGACTGAGTGATCTGATGGATAGGTAGGCATACTACTCCTCATCGCCTGGTGAAATCTTCATGTGGTACACAAGATCAGTCCTAAAGACATATGTTTTTTCTTCCACATGCTGACATGTCACCAAAACACACACATCTACAACCTGGTTACCTATCAACACACAACCACGCCACATCGTTGATTTGAATCATTTCTCTATTGCCCTCCCTCATCTCGTTTAACATTCACTCCCACTGACAAGGCAAAAATCTTAACCAACTCCCTCTCCCTCAATCGACAAACAAAGTGCAGACCCAGGTCTCCTTTTACTATTGATGTCACAGCAGACAATGTTGCCAGTATCACTGTGACTGGCTGCATTGCTGACAGTGATTCAATAGCAATAACTAGCAACAACAATTGTACAATTGTAACAGATACAGTGTTTCATATTTGTGGACATATTTTAGAATTTGGAGTCAGGTCGGATAGATGTATCCGCTACTGGTAACCTGGAACCCAGTACTACCTGTCACTGGGTCGAATTGCTGGTGACTAAACCAGCACCCCCACCAGTCCTCTGAGGAGGAGGGTGAGGAGGGTGGCTAGAAACCCTGGTGGAAATAAATTAGATCCATCAAAGGGCGCCAGCTCTGGAGAGCTACCCACGGCCATCTAGCTAAGGGAGTAAACCCTGACAGTAAATCCGGTGTAGGGCCCCTAAGGCGGTTGGATGGCAAACTTTGTCACTTTCCGGCAGCTCCTGCGGCCGCGTTGGCACAAAAACGTAACAGTCCTGCTGTTCCTTTGGATCTGTCAGCGAGGTGGAGAGGGGGGACAAGTTGCATGGGCAACAGCCTGTCTTCCATATTACACTGCCTAGGCTTACATCCGTCCATTCATCCACAAACACTCTGCACCTACGACCTGGAGAGGACACTCCAGCCTCGCTACTAACACTAGTGACGGCACAACACGGGAAGCAACAGATACCGGTGATAAGTCATTGCTCAACTGGCGTAGAGCTGACGCCAGGGGTTGCTTTTGATGGTGGGAGAGACCTTCGTGTCTTACTGGACAGCTACCGCCCGCCTAAGCTGGGCAGCCCCCAGCCAATTAGGTGCTGTCCCGCCACGACCTGCCTTCTTCATTGGGTGCATGACGATTAGGAGAAAATCTGACAAGCAGGTCGTTAATTACCGCACCAGGCAAAAAGAAAAATTCAAATTCAAGAAACGGAGCAGGAAAAGGATCAGCAGTGAAACTGGGCTGTTGGAATGTCCGAACAATGATGCCTGGGCTCTCCCTAGATCTGCAAGATATCAGCGACGTCAGAAAGACCGCCGTCATAAACAGCGAGCTAAAGAGGCTCAATGTGGACATTGCCACTCTGCAGGAAACACGGCTGGCTGACTCAGGAACACTAAAGGAAAGTGACTACACCTTCTTCAGGCAAGGAAAGAGTTCTGATGCCCCAAGAGAGTACGGAGTAAGCTTTGCAGTAAGGAACAGCCTGCTGAACATGATTGAACCAGGCAGCAGTGGTTCAGAGCGACTCTTGGCTCTCCGCCTCAATACCACCGAAGGCTATGTCACTCTCATCAGCGTTTATGCCCCAACTCTGTCCACCCCTCCAGACGCCAAGGATGAGTTCTACGAAAATCTTGCATCAACCATAAGGAGCATCCCCAGACAGAACAACTTGTTCTCCTGGGCGACTTCAACGCCAGAGTGGGTGCAGACAATGATTCATGGCCCTCCTGTCTCGGTTCCTTTGGAGTGGGGAAAATGAATGAGAATGGACAGCGACTGCTTGAGTTTTGCACCTGCCATGAACTGTGCATTGCCAACTCCTTTTTCAAGACGAAGCCTCAACACAAAGTCTCCTGGAGGCACTCCCACTCAAAACATGCGCTTGACTGATTATTCCACAGATAATCTTATTATAAAGAAAAACAAACAATTTTTCCATACAGTTTATTAGTTGTACTACTGACCATATTTCGTGAGTTGTGTGCCAGATTTCATTATAATAAATGAAGAAAAGCAATGGAAAATCTAAACACAAAGTCAACTGTCTGCTTATTCTACTCAGAGTGGTAAGCAATGCATGTGGATTTGCAGCCATTTTGGAGAAAACGCTTCGGAGAAAACGTGACATAAAATAAATTCCGACAGTTAACAAAGCCACACTTCAGCCTTAATGCTGAAAAATTAGGTCGCTGGGTAAAGTTTAAAAATAGCACAGTCGCCTGCATTCACCAGTGGAGCTGACAGAAGCTTTGTACCCGCGTGAAAAGTTATCGTTTAGCATGACCCTCCAAGTCTCACAAATGCGACCATGGCGGTCGTACAGGAAGTCGCTTGATTCCGACCATGGCGGGAAAAGAGTTAAGCAAAAGATGGGACAGAAAAACAAAGGAAGGAAGATCGCCATAATTTTAAAGAATGCATAGACGAAAACTATGTTGCACGGCAATGTCTGTTAAATATACGAGTGTCGTTCCAAAAGTAATGCCTCCTATCTTTTTTATTCCGCCCCAATTGATCCGAGAGGATTGCTTATGGCATGAAATTTTCATCTCTCTGTTGCAGATATTGACGGTGTGACAGTCTAAGAAAGCAACCCCTGTCATGGACGTGCGTCAGAAGCAGAGATGCGTCACTGAATTCCTCCACGCAGAAGAATTTGAACTAATTGACATTCACCGGCGCCTGGTGAACGTTTACGGAGCTGAGGCAGTTGATGTCAGCACAGTTAGGAGATGGGTTCGTCGATTCCGGAGTGGCAACAGAGATGTGAGTCCAAGAATGCGTCATCTTCGGCCTCGTGTCCGTCCAACAACTCCTGACTGACATCCCGCCTGGCACACACTTTGCTGTACCCTAGGGATGACAACATTGTTTCCAGTGCACTGACACCCACATCCAACTCTGCACGCATTTCATTCACCGTTATCCGCCGATCAGCGCGGATGAGTTGATCGAGGCGCACTTCATTTTCCCGAGTGGTGGCTGTGCATGGGCGTCCGGAGTGCAATTTCTCACTCACATCAGACTGTCAAACAGTAACATTTCTGGGTTCAGATGATGACTGACTCGGGTCATACTGTTAAATTTCGTTTCTTTCTTGGCACCCTGTTTTATTTGTTTGGCGGTATGTTTCTTTATTTGTCTGTTTGTTTGTGTGTATGGTGTATGTGTGTGGTGTGTGTGTGTGTGTGTGTGTGTGTGTGTGTGTGTGTGCGTCTCTCTCTCTCTCTCTCTGCATCTCTCTCTCTATCTGTGTGTGTGTGTGTGTGTGTGTGTGTGTGTGTGTGTGTGTGTGTGTGTGTGTGTGTGTGTGTGTGTGTGTGTGTGTGTGTGTGTGTGAACACAAAAATCAGAGGAAACAACATTTCCATTAAGTAAAACTTGGTGTTAAGTGACAAGTTAAAATCTGACCACACTCTGGCCTTTTTATGTAGGTTGTAATCACTATATCTTCCCAAACTCTGAAAATGGTCAAGTTCCTGGATGGTGCGGCGGTCCCATATGTAGGTTCTAATCATGTTTCCAAGCCTGTAGCAAGCCTCAAACTTTTGTAAAATGACTGGTTAGCAATGATGGGGTTTTTTGAGGCAGGCATCTGTCATACAGCCATTTGTTAACAGAATCATTATTTTCGTAGGGACATAAAAAAGTGTAAATATTAAAATATACTTAGACAATGTTAAAGCTATACTGGTCAAATGAAATTTGCCTGAAGAAAATGATATGAAAATTTAGTCATATCAATTTCTATTAAAACACCGTTCCATTGACGACTGATGTTTTCGTTACCCAGTCTTCTGTACCGCTTCTGTGTGCCATGCTTCCATATCAGTTTAACTTCCCAACACACCGAACCCACCAAAACTTAGGTAACCATGGGCATGAAGGGCCAGAGGATCTCTGACAGTCTTTCACAATGCTATTATGATGAGAATGGGGATGATAATGATGATGATTCCATTTCGGATGGAGACCACGTGACTGGCTGTATTCTATACATATTTTCATATTTATCCTGGCCGCCAACTAGGCCTGGGAGGTGCAGATATCTGCGATGTTGGTGAGGAAATTTCAGCAACAGGCTTAATAACGCATTTGTAAAGTGGCTATGACTTGATTGTGTGTTTCCCAATCATCCAAACAGGCTGACAGCATGCTAAACTCTCTGGGTTGGAGCCCATCAGACCGACATATTCTACACTATGTGTTTATGTACTTATAAAGATATCGAAAAAAGCGCGTCTCTTCCACAGCTTACAATCTTTACAAATTCTGCCCTGAACCTGCGACCTGTCAGACAGTAGAGATAGAAGTTGACGGCACTGTTGGTGTCAGCCATCAGGAAACTGATAGTAAAGAATAGATACATGTTGGCCTTCTCTTGATTAGACAAAACACCATGATCTTTGAACTCAAACAACATGAAATCTATACATACTGGCAAGGTCAGCACAATGAAAGTCACAGACACAACGATCACCGTGATGGTTACTGAAAGCGTGTCCTTTTCTCGTTTAACAAATTGCTGAGAATTGCCAATGGCCATGTTTGTACGAGTCAGTCTTGCAGTCTTGATCAGTGTTGAGACCAGAATAGTATTACCCACTAAAAGACAGAGAAAAGGTAGCAAGCTGTACACTATGAGATGTAGATAGGTGTACACATTGTTCACAAACCAGGCATAGTTGGCTGAGGAGGGCATACTGAGACAGTCCACATTGGATTCAGTGAATAATATCACAACTGGAATATAGTACAAGTAATGAGAATTAAGAATGACCTGGAAAATGATGTTTACAATTACTGTGATCCCAAATCTCTTCCTGGTACAAATACGGTGGACGTGGTGAAGCCAGACGACAGACAGTGCTCTCTGCAGTGTTACACAGACTAACATCCAGCTGACGAAGCACAAAGAGCAGCCAGCCATCCAGAAGGAGACATAATGCAGAACAGGCTGTTTATCAACGAAGACAAAGTTGAACGTGTGCTCAATCCAGACTTTCATTGAACCTGCCAACAAGTAATGAGAAATAATACAAATACATACAGAAAGTCCACAGATTGAACAACACTACAATTAGAACTACACGTGCAAAACAATCACAACTAAAAAAAATATATAAAAAAAGAAGAAGAAACATTATCAATTCTGCAAACTAAGAAAATTCTCCTAGCTTGCTCTTGTGCTGCGATTATTGAAAAGTTTTTTTTATCAAGTGAACGTAGACGTCGTGTTTAATCTTTTGACTCCCGCATCCTATCCACCAATTGCAAAAACTTAACCCTTTACTCCCTCACCCTATAAACCAGCCACAGAAGCTGGTGGATGGGTGAGGGAGTCAACGAGTTGAAGTTTTGCTTTTCTAGCAGGGTTGAAATGCAGGATGCTGGTAGACAGGGTGCAGGAGTCAAAGGGTTACAGATCTTGAGGCATATAGCTTTGAGCCATACGTGCAGAATTGGATTAGTGGATTTTAGCAGAATATGAAGTCAACAGTTTCAACAAACTTCTGTCGTAAAATATGTAGTGTCTTTGTACATACGTGCACCCCATTAACACATTTAATACCTTATCTGTTTTGTCTGTGGAGAGTATACATATTCCCATGTTCTCATATTATTCTTTTCTGTTTCATTTTTTAAATGATAGCTGTAAGAAAAGAATTAAGTTACACACAATCAGTCTGAAAGATTTGTGGAATAATGCCCGAATACAGTTTGCGGCTGTTGGATCATTACACAGTGAATGATGAATAGGTTGTTCACAATTGTATATTGTATGAGATTTCAAGTATCAAACCAATACACTTGAAAATTCAGCTTCCCTAAAACGAGAGAAAAGTCTAACTTCATTTAATATAAAACAAAAAACAAGAGAAAAGTCTAATTCATTTATAAATTATAACAAACACAACATATGATAGCATACCTTGACTAACTGTGCAAAAAGAAATAAACAGATCAGTAAAATAAAGTGTACACATAATAACATGGACATGATAAAGTGTTCTGAAGATAGCTATTAAACTGCTTGAAAGTAAATCTTTGAGTTTGTTTTCTAATATAATACAGATGGGTAGACTATAGGTGACATACACAATGTTTTTCCTAAGTCATGGTCAAAACCATGCAGTCAGATCGGAATGCGTTGGCCAACCAGGCCTCTTATAATTTACTCCAAAATATCCACGTGAAATTATTATCCATTTCCCCAAATGATTTCCTGTCTTCTGTATACATCATACACAAAGCATTATAATTAGTGTATAAATAGATATATATATATATAAATACATATATATATATATGTAATGTATATATGTATAACACACATATTATATACACACACATATATATATATATATATATATATATATATATATATATACATTGAATTACAGTGTCATGCTTTGGATATTGCTCGTGTGGTTGCTTCTGTGCAGTGTTCAATTCTCAGCTTCTGAAGACATTCTTAGATTAGAAAGACAAGCCAAGAAGAATTGGATGACAAAAGAAACTATAAATTTGATGGATAAACGTACTAAAGTGAAGGTAAAAGAGGAATATATTATTGTATGTATGTATGTGTGTATGTAAGTATGTATACATATGTGTGTGTGCGTGTGTGTATATATATACGTATATATATATATATATATATATATATATATATGTGTGTGTGTGTGTGTGTGTGTGTGTGTATAGATAGATAGAAAGATAGATAGCTAGATAGATAGATAGTTAGATAGATAGATAGAGAGATAGATAGATAGATAGATAGGGAGATAGATAGATAGACAGATAGATAGATAGATAGATAGATAAATAGGGAGATAGATAGATAGACAGATAGATAGATAGATAGATAGATAAATAGATAGATATATAGATAGATAGATAATAGATAGATAGATAGATAGATAGATAGATAGATAGATAGATAGATAGATAGTAGATAGATAGATAGATAGAAAGATAGATAGATAGATAGATATACGTACGCAGAACACAGACTGTATCACAACAAGAAAACAACTCTTCAAATTTCTACTCTACATTACGTTATCTACTTGGTACAGACACACACACAGAGGGCGAAGTACATTACTTCGTGGCACTGGCTATGAGTGTCATTTTAATAAACTGTTGGTTCATCATCCAAGTGGTGTTGCTGTCAGTTGAATGTCTTTTTTTCTGTCATTTTCAGTTCATTTAGCTTTGTTTTTGATTGCTTCAATGAGAGTAGAAAATGGTATAAGCTATTTTCAAAAGCTTTGTGCTTAGTTTCATAATGCGTCATCCATGCCAGAGAGAAATAGATACCTACATTGTTGGTCAGAAGATCTGAGTAACACCTTCAATGACGAATCCGTAAAATGGATAAGACTCAACTGTGTGGTCCCAGTCTTCCCAATGTACACATGGCATGCTCAACTCGAGGTAGAAACTGGTTGGAGCTGTCAAATCTCATAATGAAAGTATCTGTTAGTGCAAAAGGAATTTTCAATTGACTCAAACATCTTAGAGCACTTGGCAGACTCAAAGCTAAAAGCTAAATACATTAATTTAATGTTTTTCAATACAAACTTCTAAGCCCGTTGATAAAACATTTTACCCAGCACAAGAGCATTCTAGAAACGAAGAAGCAAACACACACAACACACACACACACACACACACACACACACACACACACACACACACACACACACACACACACACACACACACACACACACACACACACACACACACACACACACACACACACACACACACACACACAGAAGAAACAAAAATTCAAAGCAGAAACAAACAAAACAAAGACATACATGTCAGGATCAAACCAACTACCATCACCTGAACACAGTACAAGCAGATCTCCAACAGCTATGGCAATGAAGGAAAGGTTGACAGTAGATTCTCCTGACGTCATTCTGCTCATGATGACGATACTCATAACGTTGCCGAACGTTCCCAAGAGAAACATAGGTGGAAGATAGAAGGTCCACAGTGCCACAGCTAGCTGATATGCTGGGAAATTTTCTAGAGTAGTGTTTGACTCTGTCAGTGTCTCAGTCACTGAATTGTTTGTCGAAGAGTTACGAAACATGGCAACAAGAAAAGCTCCTCCTTGTCGAACCAAAGACCGATACCTTTTCCCCCATTAAACCAATAAACAAAGAAACAAAGAATCAACCAACCAACTAATCAGTCAACCAACCGATTAATCTAAATATATGAATAAATACGTAAACATATAAACACTACACACATACATACATACATACATACATACATACATACATATATATATACAATATATACATACAACGTACATACATACATACATGTATACATACATACATACATACGTGTATACATACGTACATACATACATAATACATACTTACATACGTGTATACATACGTACATACATACATGCATACATGCATACATACATATGTACCTACGTACGTGCATACGTACATACATACATTCATACATACACACACAGAGCCATGTATCAGGTCATCCAGAACTGTTCTCCTTAGTTTGAGGAAAGTGAAAATGGAATCACTGAGCTCAAAAATACTGCTGCTGCTGTTGATGAAACGATGGGACATATAAAATGAATGTTAAATTCTGGTAGTACACCCATAAGAATTCGTATTAATTTCTAGCATTTGAGATGTATATTCATAGCTTGTCAGAAAGAGAGAAAAAGAAAATTAGGTAACCCAGATTGAGAGAGGGAGAGAGAGAGGGGGGAGGGAGGGAAGAGAGAGAAATACGGAGAGAGAGAGAGAGACAGGAGGGAGGTTTAATAATCTGAGTATTTGATGTTCTTTAAAGTGCTTAGCACAAAACAGAATGCTGATTTCAAAATAATAACACTGAAAGTATCAAACACCACCTAATTAATCACACCACAACATAAGTCCAACAGTAATCATTCTGCTTTTTTTAGCTTATAATCAAAGGACATAACTCTTGAGAATTATCTCCCATGTTGTATAGAACTTCTCAGATCTAACACAGTTTGCGCTACCCATTCAACTAGCATAGAAGCAGATACAAAGTACAAAAACAGTAAGCTCAGAACACTCCTCCTTAGCTTATTAAATTCATTCTACACAACTACACAAGCCTGTTGTTTATTTACAGATACCAAAAGGTACATCCACATGGACGAACCTCACGTACGCACACCCATCCACACATACACATACAGCGCACAGGCAATGACATGAAATGTTTCCATAGCACACATAGATGGACATGTACATATATATAGAATAACTTACTGCTTCTACTGAGATATTTCATTCACAGTTTACGTTTTTTATAATACATATTTCAAAACAGTCCGCAAAGAAAATAATCTGTATGTCAATTATTGATTTAGTTTGAGTTTTCTCTGCTTCAAAGAGTCAAAACTAAATGCTGATAGCAGGAGAATGGTATTGTCATTATCTAACAACCTCTTCTCACATCTGGTTGGTGAGAATGTTGCAAAATTATGTCATACTTTAAATACTGGTGAAAGCAACACGTTGAAAAGGAAATTTGCTTCATCTTCCTTGCCATTTTATACAAAAGGTTGGATACTTCTCACTAGCTTTTGTTTTTGAACATCATTGGATGTTACTTTGAACTCCACGAACCATTCCCCTTAACTGAGTAGGAAACATCTTTCAAGTATTCATTTGTAACGCTGACAAGATACATTTTTGGGGGATGAAATATGTTTTTAAAGGAATAGAACCAAGTGTATTCTGCATTGCTTGCCCTATCTAACAGCCAGTATTATGTGATATTAGGAATGTGACGCCTTTAAAATCAGCAATAAAGTGAGTTTTCAAACGCCTTGGTTTAGCCAGACAATACCAAATCCATGTTTCAATAGCATGGTCTTTACTTGTGGCATCCAGTTAAATTGTCAAGATTGATCTGGTAGCAATAATTTGTCTGCAGAATCTTGCTATTGGTAATGTAGTAATTTTTAACCCGTATTTCATGCACTTAACAGACGTTCATATACAAACACGATATATTTTAGTTTCACCATAAGCAAATTTGAGGAATGTAGTGCACAGATAACCTTTATATAGCATGGATATGGACCTTCTGGCAAGTTTCGTGTAGGCCCATACTTCAAGGGAGAGAGAGGGGGGAGTGTAGGAGAGAGAGTGGGGAGGGAAAGAGAGACACGAAGAGAGAGACGAGGAGACAAAGTGAGAAAAGTAACAATAGTTGCATAGAAACAGGGAAACTCATGCGCAGGTGACAAAGAAAGAACACAAAACACGAACGAATGAACCAATGAACGAATGAACGAACACTATGTATCATACATTCTTACGTACATAGGTACATACATACATACATAAATACATACATACATACATACATACATACATACATAAATACATACATACTACATACATACATACATACATACATACATACATACATACATACACGTCAGTATGTACGTACATACATACACACATACATACATACATACATACATACAAACATACATACATAATGCATGCATGCATCAATGCCTTGCTACAAGGCGTTCGCAATCTTGGCTCTCCATACGAATCTATTTTTGTCGCCGCAAGTATATCTGTATCCTTTTTCACCCCACCCACTCTACAAAGATGTCTGATATATTCCTATGTATGTATATACATGTAAGTCTGGAGAAAAAAAAATATTAGACATACACTCATACATACATAATGTATACATACACACCGACGCGGAGACACCATACATACAGGCAGACGAACAGACCAACAGATACACACACACACACACACACACACACACACATACAACACACACACACACACACACACACACACACACACACACACACACACACACACACACACACACACACACACACACACACACACACCTACATACAGAGAGAGAGGGAGACTCACACGCCAGCACATACTCACACGGATCTGTCATTATCTTTTTTAAGTATGCTGATGTTTCCCCAAACCAATATTCTCTTCTGGTATTTGTCATTCTTCGTGTCAGACATACCCTCAACATATCTGTGCTTTACACACAGTGCTGTCAAACAAAGTTTGAAGTATTAGAAAACTGTCATTTCCCAACTGATTTGTATTCAATTTCCACGACACTTCAAACACAAACAAACAAACACCCCCTCCCTCTAAATAGATTAATAGACTAACGAACGAACAAATCAACCAACCAACCAAACAGTCCCGCCCGCTCCCGCCCCCCCCCCCCCCATACACACACTAAAAACGTACACTAAAAAGAGTGGAATTAAACAAAACCCACCCACCCCCAAACAAAACAAAACAAAACAAAAATAAGACGAAAATAAACGCAGAAATAAAACCAAACGAAAAAGGACACAGAAAACTAACAACAGAGGCAAACAAATAAAACAACAAAAGAAAAGAAAAATAGCGAAGACCAAAAGACAGAAGAAGAAAAAGCAAAAGAGTGTGTGGTGAGAATGTTGCAAAATTATGTATGTATATATGTTTGTATGTATGTGTGTATGTATGTATGTATGTATGTATGTATGTATGTATGTATGTATGTATGTATGTATGTATGTACGTACGTGCGTGCGTGTATGTATGTATGTATGCATGTATGTATGTATGTATGTATTGTTGAGCTAGTAGCGCTGCATTCTTCTCAGAAAACTAACATTCTTAAAGCCACGGCAGGACTATATAAAGTGCTGTGTGCCCGAGATGTCCGCTTCATTTCAAAACTCTTGTAACAGCAGGTATCACATCTCTCCAACGTTTTCTCAAGTATTTCAATGTAGAAGCAACAGCACAACTTCATATTTGGTGGAATGGTAGCTATAGTTACCTCCTAATACTTCGTTGAATATAATGTGGCATTAAGGAAAGTGTCATGGTAAATCAATAGAAACATTTCATATCAGGGCAGATTTTAACTATGATTCGTGGAGCTAGTGTCTGGCGCGCGCGTCCCGCCTGGCACTACAGACCTAAAAATAATTGTTTCTATGTGTGGCACTTTTCTTACAGCCCCGATAGAGTTGCAGGCATATCACTGTCAGTTTCAGCTTGACCATACTATAACTGTAAAGCCTACGCATGTCATCATCATCATCATCAGGTGCCCTGCCGCATGGTGTTGGCGATCATGGACTTCCATCTGTCTCTATCTCTCGTTGCCCCCAGCATTTCCCCCACCCTCCTCGTCCCCAGCCACTCTGCAAGTCCGTCCAGCATTTTCTCCCTGGGTCTACCGGTGCTCTCCTTCCCTCCAGCTTTCCCGTTGTGACCAGCTGCTCCAATTCCCCTTCCTCATGTGCATGTGTGAATATGCGTGGAACCCTTATAGTGCCCCACTCTACCAATAACACAAACACTGCACGCACGCGGAAATGAAAATCTGTGAACTAGCTCTTCTCATCTGATCCGATGGATCAGATATCAGGCCTTTAATACTTTTTTGATGAATGACGGACCAATGTTGATCCCACAATATTTCTGATCTTGGTATTTCTTATCGTGTCGAATCTGACTTTGTTCAAGGTCTCTTCTTAAACAATTGCACCTCACAGGTGAGAATTTTGTGCCATAGGGTTTTGGTCAGGGTCCAGGTATGGCCCAATGGGACGATGAAGAACTCTTCCATTGATCTGATGGATGAGTAAGCATACTACTCCCTATCACCATGTGAGGTCATCATGGTGTGTCACAAGACTGGTCCTGGAGGCATAGAAGAAGCAATGTTGGATGGGGTGTGTTCTCATCTACCCAGCACATACCACCATAACGCTCTGGTGTAGGACCACCTAACAGGGAACATGTCAGCACACAACCATGCCACATTGTTGATCTGAATCACTTCTCGTTTGCCCTCCTACATCTCCGTCAGCACTCACCTCAACTCATCAGGCAAAGAACTTAACCAACTCCCCCTCCCTCGTTCAGTAAACAAAAAGCAGAACGTATTTTCCATCTACTATTGATTTGACGACAGACATTGCTGACAATATCACAAAGACTGACTGCATTGCTGGCTGTGATAACCAACAACAAGAATGTACGATTGCTGCAGATACAGTATTTCATATTTATGGTTCCAGTTTTGCTCATAGGTATATATTATGTACGTTGTTCAGCCCACACGGTGCAGGTAGTACATGGGTAACAGACGATGAAAGTGACAGTGCTGTCGTTTATAATACCATAATGACAAGCAACTTAACAGGCTGTCTCTCATTACATGAAAGTTTTGAGTCTAGAGCCAAGTTTGAGGCAATGTCCCAAAATCATCTCATCAAAGTTTCTTCCCCACACTCGGACCAACAACTGAATCAGAACACTTAAACTGAAGTAGACGCTTTTACTGCACACCTTCAAATACCCATTGTTATTCTTTTAATAATCCTCCCCCCATAATCTTTAATCTCATAAAACACGATTCCAAATTCAAAATATAACTGAACAGTACTCCTCCCTTCTTCCAACAAAACTCTAGTCATTAATACTCTTTTTATTACAAGCATCATGTCATCATGGTCATATTCCATGCTGCATGGCGTTGGGGATCATGACCCTCCGTAGGAGTTTATCTTCTGTCGCTGCAATATATCTCGTATCCCCATCTCTGTAAAGCTGTCTAATATTTTCTCCCTCGGTCTACCTGGTGCTCATTTTTCCTCTAGCTTTCCTGTTGTGACTAGGTGCTCAAATTTCTCTCGCCTCATAAAATGTTCTATAACTGTTGCTTGTCTTTGCCTAATAGTCTTCATTAATGTCCTTTGTTTGTTTGCTTCTTTCAGGACAGTCTGGTTTGTTTTCTTTGCTCTCCATGCAACTCTTCGAAGTTTGCGTTTGGTCTTTCTTTCTCCCTAATCCAGCCCCCCAGCATGCATGTTCATTTTGTTTCATTTAGTGTATATGTATGTTATATATAATATATATATATATATATATATATATATATATATATATATAAAACATCATCACCAGGTGCCCTGCCGCATGGCGTTAGCGATCATGGACTTCCATCTGTCTCTATCTCTCGTTGCCCCCAGCATCTCCCCCACTCTCCTCGTCCCCAGCCACTCTGCAAGTCCGTCCAGCATTTTCTCCCTGGGTCTACCCGGTGCTCTCCTTCCTCCAGCTTTCCCGACATATATATATATATATATATATATATTTGTGTGTGTGTGTGTGTGTGTGTGTGTGTGTGTGTGTGTGTGTGTTTTGTGTATGTGTGTGTGTGTGTGTGTGTGTGTATGTGTGTGTGTGTGTGTGGTGTATACATAAATGTTACTACAGCTATGTCTGTCTGTCTGTCTGTCTATCTATCTATCTATCTATCTATCTATCTATCTATCTATTATATAAGAATTGTGTACCTGCAATGGTCAGAACAAAGAGACAGAAAATCACGAAAACAAAACAAAACAAGCATAAAGACAAAAGATAAATAAAAACCATATTTTATTGGTCACAATAAAATTGCCTGGTCTGAAACAACACAAATGAAACAGAAACCTTCGAGGGAGACAACGCTGCGAAAAAAAATATAAAGGTTTCCCTTTCATTTGTGTTGTTTCAGCCCAGGCAATTTAATTGTGACCAGTGAAATATGCTTTTTATTTATTTCTCTTTTTTTATCTTCTGTCTGTTTGGTCTGACCATTGCAAGGTAGACAATCCTTCTTTTCCTCTCTTGGGATTGAGGACACGTACGTGCATTTACTCACCCTGAGAATGCAGACCCTGGCAACACATTTGCAGATGGCATTTACACAGAATGTAGAAATGGAAAGTGAAATGAGAAAGAATTCACTGTAGTCACAATTTTTTCCAAACTGAATAATTTATTTTTCTTACTGTACACAACACCCGAACACCTTGTAGAGGGGTCAAATTTTCGACTTTAAAGTCTTTCTCAAGAAACTCAGAATGTCGACTAACAAAGCATAGCTATTACGAAGTTATGTACAAATATTGTGCGTCATTTTATACATGTAAAACAAATTTTCATCAACCCCTGTTGCACAGTAGCCCTGCAGAATCATAACCATGCCGATGAATTCTATACTACTCTCCACCATCTTCTGGCACTCATGCTCCAGCCACAACCCGTCTTTTACCTGACCGCCCCCTACCCCCTGGCTCACTCATGAGATTGCCTGTGCAAAACGTGCCCGCCGCAGAGCAAAGCGCCGCTGGCGCAAATCCAAACTCACTGTACATAGGCAACCTTTCCAAGCCTCTCAAACAAAAGTATCCACCCTCATTGCATCTGCAAAAACAAGCTATTTCCAAACCAAAATCCTGAATGCCTCTTCTTCAAAAGAACTCTTTACAACCATGAATCATCTTGGCACACTAAAAGATTTACCTCTCCCAACAAAACACACAAATGAAGAACTCCCATTTGTATTCTCCAAGTATTTCACCACCAAAATACAAACGCTTCGTGACAGGCTTGACAGGACACCCTGTCAACCATGCCCACCTGACCCTTCCTTCTCTGGCACACCTCTTACTACTTTTACCCCAGTCTCACAAGAAGAAATTCTCAACACAATCAGATCCATGTCGTTCAAAACCTGCGAACTGGATCTTCTTCCAGATTCTCTCTACTCCGACGTCTCCCTACTCTCCTCCCATTCATCACTGACATCATCAACACTTCTCTTCAAACTGGAACTGTCCCAGATTCTTTCAATCTGCTATTGTTCACCCTCTCCTCAAGAAATACAATTTAGACCCAAATGAACTAAAAAATTACCGGCCTATCTCTAATCTCTCTTTCTTGTCAAAACTGCTTGAAAAAATTGTCCTCAACCAGCTGAACTCTCACCTGTCTGCCAACAATCTCCTCAATCCTTTCCAGTCAGCCTACCGCCAGTGCCATAGCACTGAAACTGCCTTGCTACACATTCTCAACAATCTCCTCCTTGCAACTGATACTGGCAAAGTCTCTCTCCTCACACTCCTTGATCTGTCTGCAGCCTTTGATACCATTGATCATGGTATTCTCCTTTCTAGATTCCATCATACTTTTGGCATCTCTGACACTGCTCTCTCCTGGTTCACTTCATATCTATCAGACAGAAAACAAACTGTTCTCATCAATGGCACTTACTCTCAACCTGCATACCTGACCTGTGGTGTTCCACAAGGATCTGTCCTTGGCCCTGTTCTTTTCACTCTTTACACCTCCCCCCTGTCCACCATCATCAACTCCCACTCTATAAAACACCACTTCTATGCTGATGACACCCAACTTCAAGACAGTGACTCACCTGACAATGTACAGCGCCTCTTGACTCACACCACTGAGTGTTACTCGGACATTAAGAACTGGATGACATACAATAAACTTCAGCTTAACGACGACAAGACAGAAGCTATCCTCATTGGCACCCGTCAGAAACTTTCTCAGCTGCCTCCTCTTTCTCTCCCATTATGTAACACATCAGTCCCAATTTCTGATTCAGCTAAAATCCTTGGTGTCTGCCTTGACTCTTCCCTCTCCATGAACAACTTTGTTTCTCAAATTGCCAGATCTTGCTACTATCACCTCCATCGTATAAGCCTGATCAGGAAGTATCTCTCTGTGGAAACAACTGCAAAACTCGTTCTCTCCTTCATAATGTCTCGCATTGACTATTGCAATTCACTCCTGTCTGGTCTTCCTGCCTCCACCATTCACATCCTACAGCGCATTCAAAACAATGCTGCACGCCTTGTACACAAAACGAAAAAAACTGACCACATATCTCCTCTCCTGGCACAACTTCACTGGCTCCCTGTATCAAAGCGCATACAGTACAAACTAGACACCATGTGCTACAAAAGCCTCAATAACGCAGCCCCCTACTTGAGATCTATGTTCCCTCACGTACCCTCCGCTCTGCCTCCGATCCTCTGACTTTTCGCTTTTCACGCACTAAGCTCAATACCTATGGTCCACGAGCCTTCTCTGTTTCTGGTCCACTCTCTTCGAACAAACTTCCTCTCTCAGTCCGTCAGCAACCTACTTTTGTCTCCTTCAAGTCCGCTCTCAAAACTCACCTTTTCTCCTCTGCATAAAATCCTGACCTCACTCAACCCCCTCTGCAGCCTGTCTCCACTCGGAGGGGAATCACATTGTAATATATAATTGTATATAATTATGCTCTCTATAATTTTCCATTGCTTTTCTTCTTTCTCCCCATTTATAGCCATGCCTGTGTGTGTGTGTGTGTGTGTGTGTGTGTGTGTGTGTGTGTGTGTGTGTGTGTGTGTGTGTGTGTGTGTGTGTGTGTGTGCGTGTGTGCGTGCGTGCGTGTGTGTCTGTTTCAGCGCTTAGATTTGATTTTATCAAGATTTTGCACTATATAAATATTGTAATTATTATTAGTAGTAGTATAAAGGAGTCTGAATTCCACTGACTGTTTTCAACTGTTGTCAGCTTCTAACAAAACAGACTTGTGCAGAGGAATATGGAGACAACACAGTTGAGCCTCATCCTCTATGCAGACGCTGTTTTGGCATGTTACTCATACTGATCAACGCACATAGAAAACGTTCGCATTTCCTTACAAGTTGAAGTCAGAAAATAAGTATCATCATAAAAAGCGTGGAATCTTGTAACAGACTTCCCTTAAGTAATCTTATAACAAACTACCATTGCATCCTACTTATCAGGGAGAGAGAGAGGCAGGACACAGAGATACCAAGAGACAAAGAGACAAGGAGAAAGACATGAAGAAAAACAGAGAGATATATACAGAGAGAGACAGAAAGACAGACAGACAGACAGAGACAGAGACAGAAACAGAGATAAAAAGAGAATAAATGCGTAAATTCTGGCACGTATCCTCAGCCCCCCCCCCCCCCCCCCCCCCCCCCACAAAATTTCATGAGAGTGAAAGTAGTGTTGTTTCTTTTGCAATGGTAAGAAGAAACAAGCTGAAAGGTAGAAAAACGAACGAACAAAAAACAGACCATTTACTGATAGAATTCATTGTCTGGTCTGAAACAACAAGAAGGACACAAAAACCTTTGAGGGAGACAAGAAAATGTGATAAAACTAACACAGAAAGGATGAGAAATTAAAAAAGAACGAAAGAAAGAAACGTACAAACAAACAAACTCAAACAAACAAACAAAAAATAAAATTCTGACGGGGGGGGGGGGGGGGGGGGGGGGGCTGGGAGCAAGAAAAATTCTAGATGACCCTCTCAGAGTGCTCTGTCGGCATCTGGATCCTTTCACAAAGAAAAGCCCTTATGTTCCCAAAGCAGTTGGCGATGTTTTTGTTCTTTGTATAACTCGTCCGGCCTGCTGCTTTGGATAGCATCTACCTTGTGTAAAACAAGCCATTAGAACATTAGGTTGCAGGATGAGACGAAAAATATATCTGTCTTCAGTTAGGTCAGTGATAAATGGTTTGTAGCCTCTCCTGTCCAGCTAGGCCTGGAAATTGTGTTAGATATGGTAAAGATAGAGAAATCTGTCTTTGAAATGAACCACATTGAAAATAAGCTAGGCTCAGTCAAACTCAGAAAATCATGGGTTCCTTTAAAGTTGATATTTGAAAAATAATATACAGACTCACAGATATAATTATACATACACGTCATTGAACCATCTGAATTATTTCCTCCTTCCTTGAAAATAATGCCGCAACAAAGCATGCAAGCAAGCAAGCAAGCAACAACCAACCAACCAACCAACACAACCAGTCAATTAACCCAACCAACCAACAAACCCAACCAGCCATCGAACAAGCCAACCAACCAACGAAACCAACTGACCAACCAACCAACCGACCAGCTATCTCACTAGATAAGATCATTTCCAATATTGTCACATTTCAGTGTAACTGTTACAGTTCAAATTTTCCCTGACCAGAATTATACACTTGTAACATCTGATTTGTGATGTCAAAATGATTCCTAACTGGAGTTGAAATTCACTTGTCTAAGAGATATTTACCAAAATTCAGACAGTTCCATAAGTACACTGCACAAATTTGCCAGCAGTTGTGTGGTAGATATCTCAACCCTGCTCAATTTTTTGTTTGTTTTTTGTTTTGTTTTGTTTGGTTTGGTTTGGTTTCTTTTTTTTGGGGGGGAGGGGTGTTTGTTTGTTTGTTTTTTGTTGGTGAGGTTTTTGGATTTTAGAGGAAAATGGAATCTTTAAAATTACTAAGCTGACACTACCAGAATAATCGTCGTATTAAGATGGGCAATTAGAACACCAGTTTTTCAACTGTAAGCTGGGATTTATCTTTAGGTACCATATCTTAACGTATTGCTATATTAAAAATCTTCATTTACTCGTTCACTACCTTACCCCAAGCCTGACTAGAGGTAAAGATAGCAGATTGTGTACCCATCCACGAGTGACAGGGTAAGGACGATTGACCCTCTTTCAATAATTAAGGGGAACAATTACGTTCTACTCCTTAAAGTAATGTGTTATATTACTTTCGATTTTGTGTTTTATGTGGGGGGGGGGGGGGTTGGTTGGGGTTTGTTTGTTTGTTTGTTTTTTGTTTCTGTTTTTGTTTTCTTGCAAATGGTTGCATGTTTTTTCTTTCTTTTCTTCTATAAAAATAGGCTGAAAGTGAAATCTAATGAATTTCTATTTCCTATGTCATTCAGATTCTTAGAGGGTGTGCCATACCAGGTTGATTTACTGGAAATGAGGTAGGATATTTTGTGGTGGATGTCCCTATATTTGCATGTCCATATAATGTCTCTACCGTGTGTAGGAAACTTTGTAGCAGATGTCCCTATATTTGCATATCCATATGATGTCTCTACCGTGTTGGAGAAAATTTTGTAGTAGATGTCCCTATTTTGATGTCCATATGATGTCTCTACCGTGTGTAGAAATTTTGTTGTAGATGTCCCTATTCTTGTATGTCCATATAATGCTTGTAGTAAGTTTTACATTTGGATTTTGTCAGCATTTTGTTTGCACATTTTGCACATCTTACATTATTGTGTTAGCTGTATGATTCACAAGAGAATTTTTTGTAGGTACACCGATATGTTTTTATAATTAATATATAATTTAAGCCTAGAAGAGGAATTCTGCATAATTTCATAAACATGTTCTTATCAGCTTCTGGTTTATACTGTGATCACAAAGACCGTTGTAAAAATCATTTTGCATTGTTAAAATAGTCCTTGTAATATAGCGTGCACATAGCTTTGGCAGTGAAGTGGTTTCAATGAGCCAGCCGGTCCACCGAACTATTAATTATTATGCATGCACAACAATTTTACTGGAAGAAATGAACTCGTCATAGCGTGGTCATTCGTAACTGGTCAATAATTTCTGACTGATTGCGGCGCAGCCATTCCTGACTGGCTGAAATTAATCATTCTGTAATCTCCATGACTGGCTTAAACAAATACGTTTTTCTAATGGCAATTTTCTGAGTGTGTCCGATTAGCGATACTATTGTTTTTCTGTCTCTCCCATATGATATAGGAAACAGTTCTCAGTAAATTCCTGTGCTTCTCTCCCTAACGCGTCATTTACACTTACATCAAGGCCACACATTTCATCTTTTCTGCAGCTGTTTATTTTCTTCCTGCTGTTCATGTAAAAATAATTGAGAACTTTAGGAAATGTGGCAAGGTGGAAAACTTTCATTTCAGATGAAGAAGTGAGGCACAGGTGATGTGATTATACATGCCAAAAGGCATAGGCATTGTAACAGATAGGTCGAGGAGGATACTGTGAAATTATGACAATGATGTAGATGATGATGACTCTGATAAGATGACGGCTATGAGGTATGACATTGACGATGTTTATGCTGATGATGATGATGACAAGAATGATAAAGCCCATGAGCTGGCAATTCATGGAGATTCAAATGAACAGGGAATAATACAGGGATTCCTCTGATGCAAAACCCCACAGTGAACTGACGCTCACAGGTGGATTTCCCGTCTTTGAATTGTGAGGACGCGAATCAGAGTATAATGTATTCAAGATCTTCGGTGACTGCTGAAAAAGTGACACCACTAGGGTGACACAAAACATGGGATAGCAAAAGAAATGAAGGAAGATCGTCATAATTTTAAGTGTACGTAGATGAAAATTATTTTGCGTAGCAGTGTCTTTTACATATAGATCATGATCAGTCTGTCAAACAGTAAGATCTGTGTGTTCAACAAATTTCAAGGTGCTGAGATGGAGCTGATGACTGACTCAGACATAAGAGCATATTGTTGAATTTAATCATTTCTTCCTTGGCACCATGTTCGTTCGTTTCTTTGGTCGTTTGTGTGTGTGTGTGTGTGTGTGTGTGTGTGTGTGTGTGTGTGTGTGTGTGTGTGTGTTGTGTGTTGTTGTGTGTGTGTCTGTCTGTATGTCTGTGTGTGTGTGTCTGTGTACGTCTCTCTCTCTCTCTCTCTCTCTCTCTCTCTCTCTAAAATGACTGGTTAGAAAAGCTGGAACTCTTGAAGCAGGCATCTCTCATAAAAGTAATATGCTAAGATATGAGTTAATGTCGAAGAGATGGAAACAAGTTTAATATCAAAACGTATCAATACACTGTCAAATTTACACAGTCTAATGCAATTAATGCAAAGAATGTGGTATAATTTTAATCGTCCAGTTTATAAAACATCATTATGTATATTCTGTATACATGTGCTATGTGGAGTTCATGTGTCAACACTGTCTTTTCGTATGTATAAACTTTTCTGTTGTTGTCATTCTTCATTGCCACTTTCTATGTTACATGTCCATTTGTTGTAAAACAAAAGATGAATAAAAATAAAAAAAGGTTAAAAAAAAGAATGTGGTATAATATATCTATCAAATTGCGGTAAAAACCATTCCATGACAACTGATTAATTTTACACCCAAACTTCTGCAGCGATTGTGTCATGCCCATTTCATAAACCATTAAATCAAAATACCCATTCCCTCCAAGACTTAGGCATAGTTAGAGCTGGGTCTGAAGGATACTGACTCTCAGATATAACCTGACACATTGGATATGATGATAAGAATAGGGATGATATTGACGATACCGTTTCGAATAAGCTGTATCCTAAGTCTTTCATATATATCCTGTCTGTCAACCAGGCTGGGAGGCAAAGACACCTGCAGTGTTGGTCAGGAATTTTGGGTAACACGCTCAATGACGTATCTATAGAGTGGATGAGTCTTGACTATGTGTTCCCAGTCATCCGAAAAGGCCAGTGGTATTCTTACGTCTGGGTTGCAGCCAGTCAGTGCCGAAATATTCTACAACATACATTTACGAATTTATGACGATACTGAGCATAGTGCGTCTCTTACATAGGTTACTGTCTTTACAAATTCTGCCCTGAACCTGTGACCTGTCAGACAGAAGACATAGAAGTTGATGGCACTGTTGGTGTCAACCATCAGGAAACTGATGGCAAAGAACAGATACACGTTGGCTGTTTCTTGTATTGACATATACTTCTGATCCTTGTATTCAAACAACACTAAGTATATAAACATTGGCATGGTCAACTCAATGAAATTCATAGATACAAGATAACTGTAATATTATTGCATGCGTACTGTTTTCTCGTTTAAGAAATTGCTGAGAATTGCCAATGGCCATGTTTTTACGATCAGTCTTGCAGTCTTGATCAGTGTTGAGACCAGAATAGTATTGCACACTAAAAGACAGATAAAAGGCAGCAAACTGTACACTATGAGGTGCAGATAGGTGTACACATTGTTCACAAACCAGACATAGTTATCTGAGGAAGGCATAGTGAGACAGTCCACATTGGGTTCATTTGACGATATCACAGCTGGAACACAATACAAGTAATGAGAATTAAGAATGATCTGGAAAATGATTATACCAACTACTGTGATCACAACTCTTCTCCTGGTACAGATTCAATGGACGTGGTGAGCCCAGACGACAGACAGTGTTCTCTGCAGTGTTACACACACCAACATCCAACTGGCGAAGCACGAAGACCAGGAACCATCCAGAAGGAGATATAATGCAGAGCAGGCTGTTTATCAAGGAAGAAAAAGTTGAACGTGTGCTCAATGCAGTGTTTTGTTGGACCTGCCAACAGAGTAATGTGAAGCAATATGAAATAAAGACAAGAACCAAACAATCAACAAAATTAACATATATAACTGACAAAACCAAACAAGCACATAGCAACTACCACAAACAATATTACGAATTCTGTAAAGTATGAAACCTTTCAAGAGTATTCTTGCACTGAGTTAAAACAACGTTTACATTCAGTGAACCTGGACGAAGTGTTTCAAGACTTGATGCATACACCTTTGAGCCATATGCATTTTAGAAAGAATATGAAATCAACATTCATGAATTTGTCGTTGAATTTCATCTGAATTGATGTGTGTTGTTGTGTGTATGTGATGTGTTGATGGGGTGTGTGTGTGTGTGTTGTGTGTGTGTGGTGTGTGTGTGTGTGTATGTGTGTGTGGTGTATGTGTGTGTGTGTGTGTGTGTGTGTCGGTGTGTGTGTGTGTGTGCGTGTATATATAGTGTGTGTGTGGTGTGTGTGTGTGTGTGTGTGTTTGTGTGTGTGTGGTGTGTGTGTACTGCATTAACGACTCTGAATACCAAATCCCTTATCTAATTTGCCAATGTAGACGATACACATTTCCATGTGTATTTTTGTTGTTGTTTTCCTGTTAAAAGTTAATTTTTAAAAAAACAATTTAACAGAATTCACAAAAGAGGGGAAGGAATAATGAAACCATTGGCACTAACCTGATCCCAACTGGAAATCTACAGTGGAGTATGAATACAGAGCAAATGGTATTTCCATGTGTCTGTGGAACGAGATTTTTGCCAAGCGCTGCTCTAAGATCGCAAGACGAAGAAAGGTTATGTAAAGACTTTTTGAAATGAATAGCAGCGTACTGCAGATAAAATGTCAATTAAACCATCGCCAAGAATCCAAGGGCCAGTAGAAAAAAGAATGGGAAAGACTGATGAAAGCATGCCATAACAATGCGCTTGAAAACAAGTGATCCTGGATCACAAACCAACATATGATTGATACTGTGCATAACCCCTATGGAGTAAATAGCAAAGGAAAAATTCTCCACAAAATCCAGACGCCAACATGAAATGGAAACATCTGATGGTTAAAAACCGAAGTAACCAACCAACCAACCAACCATCACCAACCACAACAAACCAAACAACCCCAACCAAAGCTACACACTAATTGGAAACAAGTGTCAAGAAGAGATCGAAAGAAAAGCATGAAAGCGAAACAGTGCCCTCAAAAAGTAGTATCAGCAAGGAGAAGGTGCAAACAGTAGAGACCCAACTTCTGCCAAGTTTGCCTGAAATTATTCGAGCATACCAGAAACGAACACTCACAGTGCACTCTCTAGGGAGCTGAGGATACATGCTATGTATTATTCTCTGTATCTCCCCCTCTGTCTGTCTGTCTGTCTGTCATCTGTCTGCCTGCCTGTCTGTCTGTCCTGCATCTCTCTTCTATCTCTTCTGACTCTTTCTCTCTCCTTCCCTCTTCTTCTTCTTATTTCCTCTTTCCTTTCTTCTCTTCTTGTCTCTTGCTTTGTTCTTTCTTTCTCTCTCCAGATGAGAATAAATGATACCGCAGTTGTGTCAATGATACTACAATATCTTACAAGATCCCACACTCATTATCATGATAATTGTTTCTGGTTTCAACTGGGTAAGTATACGCGAACTTTGCTGTGTTAGTTATCATTGAATACATTTACGAAACACCGTCTGCATAGAGGACGAGCCACTGTGTTTCTCAACTTCTTGTTTAGTCTATAACACACTTTGTTTTGTTAGAGCTGACAAAATTGAAACATCAGCAGTGATTCAGCTAAATCGATGAATTCATACTCCAGTGCTGTTATCAATCGCTGTAATATAATAGCACCCAGTGTAAATCTGGAATGCTATTATATTGCAGCAGTTGATGAAAAGTTTTTTTCATTATAAAACATTCAATTTCTAAAAACACTTGACTTCCACAGTCTGTTTCCGTTTCATTTTTCACTTCCACGCTCTTAGTAAATGGCAGCTGCAAGCAGTATTGGTTTCCTTGTTTTAATTGTCACATAAAAAGAAAATGGTTACCTGGGGGCTGAATTATCATGAAAGGTAAATGCGCGTACGCGTCCTCAATCCCAAGTGATGGACAGCAGGATTGTCTCCTTTGCAGTGGTCAAAACAAACAGACAAAAAACAAAACAAAAGACAGACAAATAAGAAGCTACTTTTCATTCTACACAATTAAATTGCCTGGTCCACTATGACAACACTCACCGTTATGACACAAGACATATCATCAACTCTCTGTCCAATCACAATATGACTCAACACATTTCTGAACCAACCCATCAAAAAGGTCACATTCTTGACTGGATCATTTCTCGTGATCACCACAATTCAGCTACTAACAACTGCTTAGTTCTTTCTACCCGTCTAACTTCAGCCCTTCCATCTGACCACTCTGCAATTCTCTGTTCTCTTGACATTTCTCCTCCTTCCCGTACCACGCGCACAGTGACTCGACGCAATCTCAAATCTATCGACCTCTCCACATTTTCATCTGATGTCTCCCGTCTCCTTTCTGAAAAGTCACATAACCTTGCCGATGAATTCTATACTACTCTCCACCATCTTCTGGACACTCATGCTAAAGCCACAACCCGTCTTTTACCTGACCGCCCCCCTACCCTCTGGCTCACTCATGAGATTGCCTGTGCAAAACGTGCCTGCCGCAGAGCAGAGCGCCGCTGCGCAAATCCAAACTCACTGTACACAGGCAACTTTTCCAAGCCTCTAAAACAAAAGTATCCACCCTCATTGCATCTGCAAAAACAAGCTATTTCCAAACCAAAATCCTGAATGCCCCTTCTTCAAAAGAACTCTTTACAACCATGAATCATCTCCTTGGCACACGAAAAGACTTACCTCTCCCAACAAAACATACAAATGAAGAACTCCCATCTGTATTCTCCAAGTATTTCACCACCAAAATACAAACTCTTCGTGACAGGCTTGACAGGACACCCTGTCAACCATGCCCACCTGACCCTTCCTTCTCTGGCACACCTCTCACTACTTTTACCCCAGTCTCACAAGAAGAAATTTTCAACACAATCAGATCCATGTCGTTCAAAACCTGCGAACTGGATCCTCTTCCAGGTTCTCTCTACTCCGATTGTCTCCCTACTCTCCTCCCATTCATCACTGACATCATCAACACATCTTTTCAAACTGGAACTGTCCCCAGATTCTTTCAAGTCTGCTATTGTTCACCCTCTCCTCAAGAAACACAATTTAGACCCAAATGAACTGAAAAATTACAGGCCTATCTCTAATCTCTCTTTCTTGTCAAAACTCCTTGAAAAGGTCGTCCTCAACCAGCTGAACTCTCATCTGTCTGCCAACAATCTCCTCAATCCTTTCCAGTCAGCCTACCGCCAGTGCCATAGCACTGAAACTGCCCTAGTACACATTCTCAACAATCTCCTCCTTGCAACTGATACTGGCAAAGTCTCTCTCCTCACACTCCTTGATCTGTCTGCAGCCTTCGATACCATTGACCATGGTATTCTCCTTTCTAGACTTCATCATACTTTTGGCATCTCTGACATTGCTCTCTCCTTTTTCACTTCGTATTTATCAAACAGAAAACAAACTGTTCTCATCAATGGCACTTACTCTCAACCTGCATACCTGACCTGTGATGTTCCACAAGGATCTGTCCTTGGCCCTGTTCTTTTCACTCTTTATACCTCCCCCCTGTCCACCATCATCAACTCCCACTCTATAAAACACCACTTCTATGCTGATGACACCCAACTTCAAGATAGTGACTTACCTGATAATATACAGCACCTGTTGACTCGCACCACTGAGTGTTACTCGGACATTAAGAACTGGATGACACACAATAGACTTCAGCTTAATGACGACAAGACAGAAGCTATCCTCATTGGCACCCGTCAGAAACTTTCCCAGCTGCCTCCTCTTTCTCTCCCATTATGTAACACATCAGTCCCAATTTCTGATTCAGCTAAAAACCTTGGTGTCTGCATTGACTCTACCCTGTCCATGAACAACTTTGTTTCTCAAACTGCCAGATCTTGCTACTATCATCTCCATCGTATAAGCCTGATCAGGAAGTATCTCTCTGTCGAAACAACTGCAAAACTCGTTCTCTCCTTCATAATGTCTCGCATTGACTATTGCAATTCACTCCTGTCTGGTCTTCCTGCCTCCACCATTCACATCCTACAGCGCATTCAAAACAATGCTGTACGCCTTGTACTCAAAAAGAAAAAAGCTGACCACATATCTCCTCTCCTGGCACAACTTCACTGGCTCCCTGTATCAAAGCGCATACAGTACAAACTAGACACCATGTGCTACAAAAGCCTCAATAACGCAGCCCCCGATTACCTGTCAAGCCTACTTGAGATCTATGTTCCCTCACGTACCCTCCGCTCTGCCTCCGATCCTCTGACTTTTCGCTTTCCACGCACTAAGCTCAATACCTATGGTCCACGAGCCTTCTCTGTTTCTGGTCCACTCTCCTGGAACAAACTTCCTCTCTCAGTCCGTCAGCAACCTACTTTTGCCTCCTTCAAGTCCGCTCTCAAAACTCACCTTTTCTCCTCTGCATAAAATCCTAACCTCACTCAACCCCCCTCTGCAGCCTGTCTCCGCTCGGAGGGGAATCACTTTGTTTTAATGTATAATTGTATATGATGTGCTCTCTGTGGTTTTCCATTGGTTTTATTCTTGCTTTTATTGCTTTTATTCTTTTCTCCCCATTTGTGGCCATGCATGTGTGTGTGTGTGTGTGTGTGTGTGTGTGTGTGTGTGTGTGTGTGTGTGTGTGTGTGTGTGTGTGTGTGTGTGTGTGTGCGTGTGTGTGCGTGCGTGCGTGTGTGCATGTGTGTCTTTTCGGCGCTTGGATTTGATTTTGTTGAGATTTGCGCTATATAAATATTGTAATTATTATGTATGCATGTGCGTACGTATGTATGTATGTATGTATGTATGTATACGCTTAGATTTATGTATGTATGTATGTATGCATGTATACGCTCAGCTTAGATTTATGTATGTAAGTATGTAAGCATGTATGTATGCATGTATACGCTCATATGTATGTAGGTATAATAATAATAATGAGTACTTATAAGCGCAAGATCCAGAGAACTCTGCTCCAAGCGCTTTACAATTCACCCTATCTTTACCACCCCTATTCGCCACTTCAACATTAGCAGTTATACATACATATCAATCAAGTCTACTATAATTACAATGACATCAACACAAACAGAAACATGTCTATCAAATCTAACCAATAGTTGCCCATCGGACAGACAGATATTACATCACAAGTTATCCAAAAATACACAAACAACCACACCCACAATGCACATTATATAATACACGAATCATACGCACAAACGCAACAGCCCAAACAATATTTTAAAGACAGAAACTTTTTTCACATTTTTCTATACAGATGTGTTTTGAGGCCAGATTTGAATGTGGTGATTGTGTCTGAGTGCCTAAGGATGTTGGGGATGTTGTTCCATGTTTGGGGGTGCTTGATAGGAGAATGCTCGTTGTCCGTATGTTTTTGTTCGAATGCGGGGGATGCGAAAGAGTCGTGTGTCTGCAGAAGAACGCAACTGACGGGATGGTGTGTAGATGTCAAGAAGCGAGGATAGGTATTCTGGCGCAGTGTTCGAAACAATCGAAAAGGAAAGAGTAGCAAGCTTGTAATCTATTCTGTCAGAGACAGGCAGCCAGTGCAGAGTGCGGAGGAGAGGAGTGACATGGTCAAACTTAGAGGATTTAAAGATGAGACGTGCAGCGTTGTTCTGAATCTTTTGAAGTCTGTCTAAAAGGTTTTTGGGGATGCCAGCTAAGAGAGAGTTGCAGTAATCAATCCTTGAAAGAACAAATGCACAAATTAGCGTTTTGGTTGCATCAACAGACAGGTAATGACGGACAGAGCTGATTCTACGTAACTCTAGATACGCTACCCTACAGATGTTTGAGATGTGTTGCTGGAAGGTCAGACTCTGATCAAGCGTAACACCGAGACTGCGAACAGTGGGAGAGAAAGGAATGTCAGCGTCATTTATCAGAAGAGACTTCGGAAGAGAAGGAACATGGAGAAATTTAGTGGGACAGGCGAGTAGAAGTTCAGTCTTGTCGTCATTCAGTTGTAGTTTGTTGTGCGTCATCCAGGACTTCAGATCCGAGATACAGTCCTGCGTGCGTGTCACCAAGCCATCGAGTTCCGCCAGTGAGGCCGACTGATGAAGCTGTGTATCATCAGCGAAGCTCTCATGTGACAAGGCATGACGACTGATGACATCAGACACAGGACTGGCGTACAGCACAAACAGGATCGGTCCTAGGACCGAACCCTGTGGGACACCATACGCCAAGACAGACTCTTCCGAATACCTGGAGTTGACACACACAGTCTGAGTCCGATCAGTCAAATAAGAGTGGATCCAGGAGAGAGCAAGGTCACGTATGCCAAAAGAGTGCTGAAGCCTGTTCAAGAGAAGTGTGTGGTCTATAGTGTCAAATGCTGCGGACAGATCTAATAACGCCAGTACTGACACTCCATCATCGTCCAAGCCAAGGAGAATATCATTAACTATCTTCAAGAGTGCTGTTTCTGTGGAGTGTGCCTGCCTGTATGCTGACTGGTGCGGATTGAACAAATGATTCTGATGAAGATGCTCAAGCAGTTGTGACAAGACAATCCTTTCTACTAATTTAGACAAAAATGACAAATTTGAAACAGGCCTATAGCTCTTCAAACAATTTCTATCCAATGAGGGTTTTTTGATCAGTGGTCGAACAATGGCATGCTTGAACACAGACGAAAAAGAACCAGACGACAAAGAATCATTGACCACATGAGTAATATATGGCAAGAGCACATCAAGACATTTGCGAAGCATGGATGATGAGATAGGGTCCAGTTCACACGACTTTGGGCTCATACTCAAACATACTTTCTTCACAACCTCATCACTGACAGACTGAAAGCAGCTCAATGACGGCCCAGCATACAAACGATCCGATACAGGCGGTGGCTGAGTATCTACAGAGTCCAGCTTCTGACGAATCAAAGCTATTTTATTGTTAAAAAAGTCCGCAAATTTCTGGGGACAAAATCATCGTTTGCCATCCTTCAGGTATGTATGCATGTATACGCTCAGCGCTTAGATTTGATTTTATCAAGATTTTGCGCTATATAAATAAAATATATTATTATTATTATTACAACGATGTAAAAAGAAAAATACAGATTAAAAATGAATAAAAGAACTATAATGAAATAAAACAAGTACAATAAAATACAATTACATGTTGTGTGTTGAGGAACAAGAGTCCTCGGTGGCCTGTCAAGGTCTTTGTGCTCCCAAACGAGGTGATGATTGTTTCGTTTTGTGCAGAATTCCTCAGACTTACTGAGTTTCAGTCAATCTCTTTGCTCCACGACTGTAAGGCCATTGGCACACGCTAATTGTGAAGTGCCATAGGCAGGGACGAAGCAGGACAACTCTTCTCTCTCGCTGACAGAGTTACCTAGGATAAAGGCGGTGGTGTCTTTGCTCTTAGTTATATTATGAGGATAGTAACATGTGAGTTGAGTTTGAGTCAAGTTTTTTCTCTTTGTGATGAAGAGGAAGATGAATGATATCTAGACTTTTTACTGGATAATAGGACTTCAGATTTTTCGAGGGAAGGACAGGGATTGAGTGTGTATTAAGAGGGTGACCGCTTAATTACATTTTCAGCGTAAAATAAGCAGGTGGTTATAATTTGAAGAATTAATTTTGAATTTTTTTTCATTAAGAGAATACTGAGTATTTTAAGGTGATTTTTTTTCTGCACAGAATGGCGGCATGGATAGGGAAATTGAAACAAGAATCCAGCAAGCAAATGCAGTGACTTATCAGCCAGCTCCTCTGCTGTCACATCCACACATACCTATGGATACAAAACGTCAACTACTAAGCTATATTCTTATACCAAAGCTTTGTTATCAGTGCCAGACATGGACACTTAATCCAAAACCAAAAAATGAAATAAAAGCTTGCGAGATGGAGGTGTCTCAGCAAAACAACGAATGTCACACATTGAGACATTATCACAAACGAAGTCATAGGAAACACTGTGTCCAGAATATAGAGAAAAACAGAAGCTTATTAGCACAAGAGGACACAAAAATACAAATGATGTGAGGCATCTTTTTAATCTTAGTGTTCTGTTTCGGTTCATGTAGGGTTGAGCGCAACGATGAAATTTTGGCAAAGAGATTTTGGCTCTAGACATACAGAATTCGTGTGATGAGACATAGCTTATCATTTTGGTGCTACCAGTGATTACACTGCAAATTTCATTATTACCCCTGTACCGCCTGAATTGAGTGGGTGAAACAACTGGCATACCCACATCCGAGAAAATTGGAATGCTGAAAAAACATATAAACATGAAACGTTGTATCTGTTACATTTGTACAATTGTTGTTGTTACTTATTTCTATTGAATCACTGTCAGCAATGCAGTCAGTCACAGTGATACTGTCAGCATCGTCTGCCGCAACATCAATAGTAAAAGGAGACCTGGGTCTGCTCTTTGTTTGTCGATTGAGGGAGAGGGAGTTGGTTAAACTTTTTGCTTTGTCAATGGGAGGGAATGGCAAACGAGATGAGGGAAGGCAATAGAGAAATGATTCAAATCAACGATGTGACGTGGTTGTGTGTTGACATGTTGCCAGGTAGCCAGGTTGTATATGTGTGTGTTTTGGTGACATGTCACCATGCGGAAGAAAAGCATATGTCTCTAGGACTCATCTTGTGTCCCACATGAACACTTCACCAGGCGACGAGGAGTAGTATGCCTACTCATCATCAGATCACCCAGTCCTTCATTATGTACATCCAAACTTACCAGTGCCAGACCTGGACCCTGACCAAGCCCCCAGATCACAAAATCATCACCTGTGAAGTGGATTGTTTAAGAATAATCCTTCAACAAGGCCAGACGCATCATGATCAGAAATACCAAGATCAGAGGTATTGTGGGAACAACATTGGTCCACCACCCATTTCATTAAAACGTTTTAAGGGTCTGCTCATCTGGTGAGACTGCAAGCCCATCTGCTAGCTCAACAGGCATGTGACAGAAAGATAGATGGATATAAAGCAACACAATAATCAAATTATTACACACCAACTATGTTCATTGTGCGTATTCCTGTGAAATGGCTTCTGTGCTTCATAGTCAATGAACTGTCCTTTGTAAAGAGGGTCTTTAAGTTCTGAATATCGTTCACAACGAAAATGAAGTTGTCAGTACACATATGTACTTATTCCTCAATACATTCAATTGTGTGTTTGTTTAGTTGTGAATTCATTCATTCATTTCTGCATTTTTAGTTATTTTTCTTCCGTCCTTCTCTCTTATTACTCTATTATTTTATTCTTTCGTTTCTTCATTTAGATGTTCATTTATTTAATTTTGAGGGGATTTTTTTTTTATTTGTTATTTTTTTAGGGTGTTGGTGATTCAGTTTTATTTCCTCTTTTCATGGGAGGGGGAGGAGGTTCAGGGTGGAGGTTGTTTGCTGCTTGGTTGGTTGTTTTGCTCATTCGTTCGTTCCTCTAGGGGCATAGTGTGTTTGCTTCTTTGTTTTGTTCGTTTTGTTTATGATTTTTGTTTTTGTTTTTTTGTTGTTGTTGTTTTGTTTGTTTCTCTTTTGAAACATTGGAGCAAGTTTTATAAATCAACTGGTATACTTGACAGTTTTCTAATACTTCAAACACAGCTTGACAGCATTGTGGCTAAAACCTAGTCAAGTTAAGCTGTGCCAATGACGCTGATAAATGATAATGACAAATACCAAAAGAGCAGTATGCGTGTTGGGGAATATCAGCTTTGCCAAAAACAGATGATGATCAATTCCCATGTATGCACTCTCTCTCTCTCTCTCTCTCTCTCTCTCTCTCTCTCCTCTCTCTCTCTCTCTCCTCTCTCTCTCTCTCTCTGTCTGTCTGTCTCTCTCTCTCAAGTTTGTTTGTGTGTGTGTTTGTTCGTTTCTTTCTTTCTTTGCTTGTAAATACACACACACACACACACACACACACACACACACACACACACACACACACACACACACACACACACACGTACACATGGTCTGAGTCAAGTTTTTCTCTCTTTGTGTGTGTGTGTGTGTGTGTGCGTGCGTGCGTGTGTATGTGTATGTGTGTGTGTGTGTGAAGAGAGAGAGAGAGAGTGATAGGTACAGATAGAGATAATTATAGATATAGATTATATACATAAAAATGTATATACATGTGTGTGTGTGTGTGTGTGTGTGTTGTGTGTTGTGTGGTGTGTGTGTGTGTGTGTGTGTGTGTGTGTGTGTGTGTGTGTGTGTGTGTGTGTGTGTGAAGAGAGAGGGAGAGACGCTTCTGAAATATGTGGTCTAAATGAAACTTGGCATATTCAGGGCGTCCATGTTTATACCCAGATCTACCCTCATTTTCATTTTCTGTCTTTTTTATTTTTCTATCATTCTGACAGATTATAAATATACATATCCAACGCTAGAATTTAACATTCATTCTTATTCTCATTATGTTAGCAACAATGCGACAGTAATACTAATGCAGCAATGTATCAAAATAAATCAAAACTACTACTTAAAGTTCTTAAACCAATGTCGTATTCGTCTACTTCTACCTATTTGGGAGAGAAAACTCTTGAGCGCAGTGCCTTCATTCTCATTTTCGTAAAACTAAGGAGAACAATTTTAGTTGACATGATACATAACACTGCGTGTGTGTGTGTGTGGTGTGTGTGTGTGTGTGTGTGTGTGTGTGTTGTGTGTGTGTGTGTGTGTGTGTGTGTGTGTGTGTGTGTGTGTGTGTGTGTGTGTGTGTGTGTTTTCCTTAACCACTGTATATATTAAAAGACATTGCCATCAAAGTTAACAGGGTGGATCTTAGCTCTGGATTTCAAGTTTGGATTGGTAATGATCCTTCTCTTTGTCAGATCTGGATCAAACATGGAAGTTATAAACAATTCAACATGTTTCAAGTACGAAAACATTGCTCTTCTTTGAAACTAACCAGCACCTGAAATGTTTTCATGAAAATGAAAAAAATAAGAAGACAATCTTTCTTTCTTTGTTAACTTTTATTTCTAATTTCTCTCTATGGTTGGTTGTTTGGTTGGTTGGTTGTCAAGTTGGTTGCTTTGCTTGCTTGCTTGGTCTGTTGGTCAGTCAGTTGGTCAGTTGGTTTTGTTGATGGTTGGTTGGTCAGCTGGTTGGTCAGTTGGTTGGTTGGTCGGTCGGCTGGTTGGCTGGTTGGTTGTTGGATAGTTGGTCATGGCTGTTGCTTGGTTCTTTGTTGTTGTTTTCTTGTTTCTGGTTTTCATGAAGAAAGTATTCATCTTTGATTCAGCGAGGAGGATCGTGTTTGTTACCATGTTCCACGCGTCTTCTACAAACAATTCTAATACAGAGAGACTGACAGAGTCAAATATTGATTTAGAAAATATCCCAGCATACCAGCTGGCTTTATCAATATGGAAATTCTATCCTCCAGCTATGTTAGTCTTTGGAACGTTCGGCAACGTCATGAGTATCGTCATCATGAGCAGAATGACGTCAGAAGAATCCACTGTCAATATTTTCTTCATTGCCATAGCTGTTGGAGATCTGCTGCTACTGTATTCAGGTGATGAGAATTGTTTACATCCTGACAGTTTTGTTTATGTCTTCCTTTGTTTCTTTGTTTCTTTATTTCCTTCTTTGTTTGTTTCTTTGTTTGTTCGTTCGTTTCTTTGTGTGTGGGTATGTGGTTTGTTTGTTTTGGGATTTTTGTTTGTTTGTTTGTTTGTTTGTTTGTTTGTTTGTTTGTTGTTTGTTTGTTGTTTGTCTGGGGCTTTTGTTGTTTGTTTGCTTGCTTGCTTGCTTGCTGGTTTGTTTGTTTGCTTTGCTGTTTGTTTGTTTCCTTGGTTGTTGTCCTTGGATGTTTGTTTACTTGTTATTTGTTCATGTGTGTGTGTGTGTCTCTGTGTGTGTGTGTGTGTGTGTGTGTGTGTGTCTGTGTGTGTCTGTGTGTGTGTCTGTGTGTGTGTTTGTGTGTGTGTGTCTGTGTGTGTGTTTGTGTGTGTCTGTGTATGTATGTGTGTTTGTGAACCTCAGTTGCATGCAGATGTTTGTTTCCTTAGTTGTTGTACTTGTTTGTTTGTTTGCTTGGTTGTTTGCTTCTTTTTGTCGTTTGTGTGCGTGTGGTGTGTGTGTGTGTGTGTGTGTGTGTTGTTGTGTGTGTGTGTGTGTGCGTGTGTGTGTGTGTGTGTGTGTTGTGTGTGTGTGTGTGTGTGTGTGTGTGTAAACCTCAGTTGCATGCAGGTATATGGAGCACCTTTTTAAGTGCTTTACGTTCCCTTCTTCATTGATTTTTTTTCTTTTCTTTTATAGACATACATTGGGGAAATACTATTCAAAATCGAACATCTGTATGTCTATGTATAAATGAATAGCTTGACATTTTTGGTTAGTCTTTTATAACATTCATAATGTACTGTCTGTATGTTTATCTATTGATGGACAGTTAATCATTTCTGTCAGCCTTTAAAAATAGAGTATTTTGCCTGGATTTTTCTGTGACTTAATGGTATGTTTAGGTGTTTGTATTTGCATGTTCTATGATAACACTGACATATGCAACACTATTATAAGAACAGATATTTATTTCTCTATTGTCCTCCCTCATCTCGTTTAACATTCCCTCCCAACGACAAGGCAAAAAGCTTAACCCTTTGAACCCGGCTGGCCGATGCGGCGGCCAGTGCAATTAATACCTCTGGACCTGGCAGGCCGCAGGAGCAGCCTGACATGTCCGGTTGACCTGGCCTGGTATGGTGCTGGTGTGCGGTATGTGACCTACCAGCACCTACTCTCCTCTGCCACATCCTGTTTATATTACCGAATTCCAGACACCCTATACTTTCTTCCTGGCAAATTTTTAAGCATTAGAAGGATTTATTCTCAGACACCGGTTTTCGCTAGAATTTCTCTAAAAATACTCAAGGTTGAGGGTATCAGAGGTCTAGAAGTACTTAGGGCTGAAAGGGTTAACCAGCTCCCTCTCCTTCAATCGACAAACAACGAGCAGAGCCAGGTCTCCTTTACTATTGATGTGACGGCAGACAATGCTGACAGTGTCACTGTGACTGACTGCATTGCTGACAGTGATTCAATAGGAATAACCAACAACAACAACAATTGTACCATTGTAACATATATAGTGTTTCATATTTATGCATTTTTTAGCATTTGAATTTTCTCGGATGCGTGTATGCACGTTGTTTCGCCCACTCAATTCAGGTGGTACAGTAGTAATAATGAAAATCACAGTGCTGTCACTGTTAGTACCAAAGGGATAAGCTGTGTCTCATCACACGAATTATGTGTCTAGAACCAAAGTCTCCTTGCCGAAATTCTTTCCTGTGCGCAGTCCAACATAAATCAAAACAGAACACTAAAATTGAAATCGACGCCTTTACTCCAAAAGGTCTTTCTGTACTTTTACTTTTTCTGTCCTCTTGTGTTGCTAAGCGTCTAGGGAGATGCAGCTTTCAGACATGGGCCAGATGGGTAGCACCTGCCATAGTTCGGTGATTATTTCAGTTATTTCTTTCACACCTTCTATCGATCTTTGTCTAAGACACCTTCTTCCTTTGGATCTATGCCTTTTCATGTTATAAGCTTTATATCCTGGATGTTGGCTCAAAAGCTTTATGAGGACTGAACCATTTCAGCGTCTGTTTTTCTGTATATTCTAGACATGGCACAGCCCAACCATGGGTGTCTCTAATGGCTTCATTTCTGATCCTGTCTCGATGTGTGACATTCAATGTCTTTCTGATACACCTCATTTCGAAACTGTTATTTTCTTTATTCGTTCGTTCTTTGATTTAACGTCTTTTCACTATGAGTGATATTAGACGGGTAAGAAAAAAAAGGATGAGAGATGGGTGGGCTGGATTTGGGGCAGAGAGGAGACAGAGTAATAGACATTAGTAGGTGGGAAAATAGAAAAATGGAACAAGAACTTAACACTAACAATTAACATCAACAATGTGTATGGAAAATTTAACTCTACGGTACAAAATTCATAAACTTAAAGTAATGCATTAACAGGACTGTGAACCAACGATTCTGAAATTTTAACTGACAAAAATTGATCGGAAGTTACTTCTTTAAATTGAGTTTCAGAATAATTTTCTTGTGTAAACATTTTTTGTAAAAAAGAACGTAGCATTTTGCAGTAAAATAGGCAATGAAACAGTGTGAATTGTTCGCCGCAAATACACTTGACATTTTTACGGTATTTTGTTTTCAATGCGTTTAGCTGAATACGAAAATGAACAGCAACAATCGATCTCAAATTATATATGGAAGAATACTGCATTTTTTTACATACATTTTGAAATGAAAGTATTATCTAACACAGTTTGCACTGCTCATTCAGCTAGCATAGAAGCAGATACAAAGTACAAAAACAGTAGAACAGGAGTGTTCTGAGCTTACTGTTTTTGTACTTTGTATCTGCTTCTATGATAGCTGAATGGGTAGCGCAAACTGTGTTAGATTTGAGAAGTATAACATGGGAGATAATTCTCAAGAGTTATGTCCTTTGATTAATATTATAAAAATTCTCCCTGCTTCCCTCTTATTTCTTTGGAAAGTTTTATCATTTGTTGTGACACAAACTTTTCATGGAAATATTCATGAAAACGAATCCATGAGGCTGATTCTAGCAAGTTGCAAGCTTCTTTTACAGAAGCATCAATACGTAATTCTATAGTATTATCAGAATTGTGTGCACGTTGCTTAGCTGCTCTGTCAACCACTTCGTTGCCGTGAAGACCAACGTGAGAAGGCACCCAGCATAAACTGAGATCTGCACCTTTTATCCTTAAACGATGTATAAAATGATTTGCCTCAGTAATTACATCAGGTCTTGTGTCTGTATCAAATGACTGTAAGGCATGTAATACAGACTTTGAATCAACAAATAGAACTACTTTGAAAAATACATGTGTAAGGTTTACTAGATAATGCAACGCTTGTAAAATAGCGACTAATTCCGCTGTAAAGATAGCTATATTTGCTCCAATGAAAAATGACTTTTTTTATTTTAAATTTTGGAACATAAAATGCTGCTCCAGAACATTTATTTTCTAAGACTGATCCATCGGTAAAAATATGGAGGTGGGTACGGTATTTTTCATCGACGTGTTCTCTTGCTCTGCATATCGAAATATTGACGATTTCATATTTCTTAGCATCTGTATAACCAATATCAAAAGTGGCTTTTAGCATTTCCCACGTAGGAATAGGCGTTGTGGGTGGTGTTTCAGCTATTTCATCCAGATTTATGTTAGACTGTTATGTCCGTGTCTGAGACTGATAACAAGCGTTGGTATGAAAACAGAGTTTATTAGTTGACGGTCTGTATCCATAGGTATGTGTGGGTGTGACAGCACAGAGATAGCCGATAAGTCGCTGCATTTGCTTTCTGGATTTTTGTTTCAATTTCCCTATCCATGCTACCATTCTGTGCAAAAGAACACTGCCTAAAATACACAGAAAGTATTTTCTTACTAAAAATATTCGAAATGAAGTCTTCATCTTTAAGCTCAAATGTAATTAAACAGTCACCCTGTTACTACCCACTCACTCCTCCTCCTTCCCTCGAAAAATCTTATGTCTTACTTTCCAATAAACAGTCCACACATCTTCTTTATCATAAAGAGAGAAAACTTGACTCAAACCAAAACTCACATGTTACTGTTCTCAAAGACATGACGAATGAGAAAACTCAACCTGAAATCGCCATCCTCATCATAATGTAACTGTAAGAAAGACACCACCACCATTATCCTAGGTAACTCTGTCACCAAAAGAGTAGACTTGTCTTGCTTCACCTGTGCCAATGGCTCTCCACAGAAGCAATCATCACCTCATTTGAGAGCATAAGGACCTTGACAGGCCACCAAGGACCTTTCTTTTCTTGTTCCTCAACACACGAGATGTAATTCATATTTCATTCTATTTATTTCATTTCATTATAGCTCTTATTTATTTTTAATCTGTATTTTTCATTTCACATCGTTGTCTTCCTTAAAGCTTTCTTTTCTTTTGTCTCGTTTCAGACCAGGCAATTTAATTGAGAAGAATGAAAATTAGCTTCCTGTTTGTTTGGTTTTTGTTTTTTTTTATTTGTTTTTGTTTTGTTGTTGTTTTTTGTTTGTTTGTTTGTTTTGGGGGGGGGGGGTTGTCTGTTTGTCATGACCATTGCAAAGGAGACAATCCTGTTTTCCCTCACTTGGAATTCATGACACGTAGGGACATTTACCTTCCATGATAATGCAGCCCCTGGAAGCCATTTTCTTTTTATGTGACAATGAAAACAAGGAGACCAAAACTGCTTACAGTTGCCATTTATCAAGACCGTGGAAGCGAAAAGTTAAATGGGAAACCGGCTATGGCAGTCACATATTTTTAGAAAAATAATATTTTGTTACAAAACTTTCATCAACCACTGCAGTGTAATAGTACTCAGATTTACAAGCCAAAGCACTGGTGTCTGAATTGCCATCAAATTAACTGACATTCACTGTAGATGTTTCCAACTGTTGTCGGCCTGTATCAAAACAAACACGTGTTACAGACTGAACAGGAAGATTGAGACAACACAGTTGAGCCTCGTCCTGTGTGCAGACGCTGTTTCGTAATGTTGCTCACAATGATCAACTAACACAGCTCTTACATTTGAAAAAAAGAGAAACTCAATGTGAAAGTGCGAATGCCGATAAGAGAAGTGTGCCGTCAAAATGTGTCGGTCAATTCAGCTGCTCTCCACTGTTCGCTCTTGAAGATTGGTTTGTGATTCACTCGATAATGAATCGAGAATATTTGTTTTTGGTTTATGTTAACACTGAAAATATATGTTTAAGTTTGCTTCGCTGTGTGAAAATATGTACAGTCCTTTGGAGCAATCTAGAAATGACAAGAAAAATGTACAATACCTTAGACCTTTCTAGAATGTTCCGGAAATCGTAAACAAATTTAATCTGTACAATGATTGGCTAGAACTACAGAATATTCTAGAAAGCGAAGGTTCAAGAATGTGATTATGATTGGCTGAAAATCTAGGGAAAAGCCGAGAATATTCGGGAACTTTCTATGATGTTATAAATAAAGCGTGACTGTGGGTTGAAAGAGAGAGAGATCGAAAGAGTTGAAGTGTAAGTCTGCTGTCGGAGATTGAGAAGTTGCTGTAGATTCGTGGAGTTACTGTGTGTAGATTTGAGGGTTGAAGAAGAAGAATTCTGCAAACTAGGAGTGGTGCATCAGATGTGTGAAGTATTTACCCAGTTCCTGTTATGTTTTCTACTTTCTTCAAATAAAAGATTCTTTTCGTTTCCCTGGACTGTGTCTTCTGTCTCTGAGAAGAATGATCAACTGCTAGATCTTCACGAACCTGCATAATCTGCAAGACACTGCCAGTCACCTACATTTATCACGTGTGACAACAGCAAACGTTCGCGTATCCTTACCCAGTTGAAACCAGAAAATAATTATTATGATAATGAGTGTGGAATCTTGTAACAGATATCTGTTAAGTAATCATTTGGCATGTACCGCAGTATCATCCTTATTCTCATCAGGGAGAGACAAAGAAAGAAAGAAAGCAAGAAAGAAAGACAGACAGACAGAAAGAAAGAAAGCAAAAAAAGAGAGAGAGACAGACAGAGAAGGAAAGAGAGAGATAGAGAGAGAAGAAGAGAGAGAGGGAGGGAGAGACAGACAGACAGACAGACAGAGACAGAAAAACCGAGAATAAACATAGTACGTATCCTCAGCCCCCCTAGAGAGTGCAATGTGAGTGTTCCGTTTCCTAGTTGCTCGAATAATTTCATGCAAACTGGCAGAACTCTTGGGTCTTCTACTGTTTGCTCCTTCTCCTCCTTGCTGCTACTACTTTTCTGAGGGCACTATGTTTCACTTTCATGCTTTACTTTCCATATCATCTCTGACACATGCTTCCCAATGTCAGTGGCAGCTTTTGGTTGGTTGGTTGGTTGGTTGGTTGGTTGGTTGGTTGGTTGGTTGGTTGGTTGGTTTACTTTCCTGTTTTTACCAACAGATGTTCTCCATTTCATGTTGGCGTCTGGATTTCTGTGGAGATGTTTTCCACTTTGTCTGTGTTATTTGATGGGCGTCCCTATGCACAATATATCTGAATATGGTTAGTTTGCGATCCGGGATTCACTTTGATTTTGGTGCATTTAGCTTATGGACTGTTTTTCATCCAGTCTTTTCCATTCTTTTTTCTACTGGCCTTTGGATTCTTGGCGATGGTTTATTGACATTTTATCTGCAGTACGCTGCTATTCATTTCTAAAAGCCTTTACATAACCTTTTCTGTTTTGTAATCTTAGTGCAGTGCTAGACACATGGAAATAACATTTGTTCTGTATGCATACTCCACTGTGGATTTCGAGTTGGGATCGGGTTAGTGCCGATGGTTTCATTATTCTTTCCAGTCTTTGGTGAATTCTGTTAATTTCTTTTTAAATTCATCGTTTAACAGGAAAACAACAACAAAAAATATACATGGAAGCATGTATCCTCTACATTGGCAAATTAGATAAATGGGTTTGGTGTCAGAGTCGTTAATGCAGCGCGCACACACACACATGCACGCGCACACACACACACACACCACACACACACACACACACACACACACACACACACACACACACACACACACACACACACACAAACACACACAAACACACACAAACACACACAATCAGATTTTAGATGAAATTAAAGCGAAACAAATTAATTGCAATTGTTGATTGTTTATTCTTTCTAAAGTGCATATGGCCCCAAGGTGTATGCATCAAGTCTTAAATTACTCAGTGCAAGAACAATCTAGAAAGGTTTCATACTTTACAGAATTCGTAATATTTTTCGTGGTAGTTGCTATGTGCTTGTTTGGTTTTGTCAGTTATATATGTTAATTTTGTTGATTGTTTGGTTCTTGTCTTTATTTCATATTGCTTCACATTACTCTGTTGGCAGGTCCAACAAAACACTGGATTGAGCACACGTTCAACTTTTTCTTCCTTGATAAACAGCCTGCTCTGCATTATTTCTCCTTCTGGATGGCTACCTGGTCCTCGTGCTTCGCTACCTGGATGTTGGTGTGTGTAACACTGCAAAGAGCACTGTCTGTCATCTGGCCTCACCACGTCCACCGTATTTGTACCAGGAGAAGAGTTGTGATCACAGTAGTTGGTATAGTTATTTTTCTGATCATTCTTTATTCCCATTACTTGTATTGTGTTCCAGTTGTGATATCGTCAATTGAATCTAATGTGGACTGTCTCACTATGCCTTCCTCAGCTAATTATGTCTGGTTTCTGAACAATGTGTACACCTTTCTACACCTCATAATCAACAGCTTGCTGCCTTTTCTCTGTCTTTTAGTGGGCAATACTATTCTGGTCTCAACACTGATCAAGTCTACAAGACGGACTCGTAAAATCATGGCCATTGGCAATTCTCAGCAATTTCTTACACGAGAAAAGAATACGCGTGCAATAATCATTACAGTTATCGTTGTGTCTGTGACTTTCATTGTGTTGACCTTGCCAATATGTATATATTTCTTGTTGTTTGAATACAAGGATCAGAGCTATATGTCAATACAAGAGTCAGCCAATGCGTATCTGTTCTTTGCCATCAGTTTCCTGATGGCTGATGCCAACAGTGCCGTCAACTTCTATCTGTATTGTCTGACAGGTCGCAGGTTCAGGGCAGAATTTGTAAAGATTCTTAGCTGTGGAAGAGACGCAGTGTGTTCAATATCATCATAAATTCGTAAATGTATATTGTAGAATACTTAGGCACTGGCCAGCTGCAACCCAGACTTCAGATTGCTACTGGCCTGTTGGGACGACTGGGAGCACACAAAGTCTCATCCACTGTACAGGTGCGTCATTGAGCGTGTTGCTCAAAATTTCTGACCAACACCGCAGGTGTCTTTGTCTCCCAGCCTGGTTGATGAACAGATATTTGATGAAAGTAAGCTTAGAACATGGTCTTGCCACACAGTCTCAATTCAAATGGAACTCCACATCATCGTCATTATCATCCCCCATTCTTAGCACCATAGCATTGTGAAAAACTGTATGAGATTCTGTGGTCCGTCAAGCCCAGCTGTCATGATGACCTAGTTTTGGTGGGATGGGTATTTTGGAAAGATGAAATTATTAGTATGGGGACATGGCACACTTTCAGTGAGTAAGATTAGGCTGCAAATTAATCAGTTGTCCATTGAAGAATCTTTTACATGCAATTCCTATGAATATATTTATACCATATTCTTCGCCTTAATTGCATTTGACGGTGTAGATTTGACGGTGTAGATTTGAAGTGTCCTGATACGTTTTGATATTTTGACTTGTTTATGTCCCTACAGCATTAAATCATCTTTCAGCATATGGCTTTTTTTATGAAAGATGCCTGCCTGAAGAGTTCCAGCTTTTCTAACCAGTCAATTTACAAAAGTTTGAGACTTGCTTCTGGCATGGAAACAAAACTAAGATCTGCATATAGGATTTCTGCATTACCCAGGAACTTTAACATTTTGAGTGTTTGGGGAGATATAGTGAGTTCATTGATCATAAAAACGCCAGCGAGTGGTTAAACCTTAGCGATTTGTAGAGAGTGTTTAAGCCTTAGCAATGTGACTCAACGATAAGTTTTTACTTATCATAAAGGTTGTTCCTCTCGATTTCTTGTACTCACACACACACACACACACACCACACACACACACACACACACACACACATAAAACATATATAACTATAATATATATAATATAATAATATATATACACTGTCATGTGCACAGGGTGATACGTGCACATGTTTTTTGTGTCGTGTGCATGGGGTGATGTGTGCACTTGTTTTGTTTTGTTTTGTTTTTGTTTTTGTGTGGGGGGGGGATGCGAAAGGGAATTTTGTATGTGCATGTGTGGTAGGATATAGTTTTGAAAACAGCTCGCCCAGGTTGGGATCTTGGGGTAGACTGGTTTGCTGGACAGTTCGTCAAAAACCGCCTTGAGAAAAGATACTGGAGCTCCATTCAGAAGAAGGAAAGGAACGAGAAGAAAAAAAAAAGAAGAAAAGAGAAGAATAAGAAAAGAAGAAGCAGAAGAAGAAGAAGGCAAAAAAAAGGCGAAAAAAGAAGGAGAAGAAAAGAAAGAAGAAGAGAAGAAGAGAAGCAAAAAAAAACGAAGAAGAAGGCAGAAAGAAGGGGAAGAAGAGAAGAGAAGAAAAGAAGGCGAAAAAGAGAAAAGAAGAGAAGGCAAAAAAGAAGGAGAAGAAAGAAGAGAAGAAAAAGAAGGCGAAGAAGAAGAGAAAGGAGAAGAAAGAGGAGAAGGAGAAGAAAGAGAAGGAGAAGAAAAAGAATAGAAAAGAAGAAAAAGAAGGCGAAGAAGAAAGAGAAAGGAGAAGAAAGAGGAGAAGAAAAAGAAAGAGAAGGAGAAGAAGAAGAAAAAAAGAAGTAGAAAAAAGAAGGCAAAACGACGAGAGAAAGAGCAGAAGTAGAAAAAGAAGAAGGAGAAGAACAAGGAGAAGAAGGAGAAGAAGGAAAAGGAGAAGGAGAAGAAGAAGAAGGAGAAAAAAGAAAAAGAGAAAGAGGACGAGAGAAGAAAGAGGAGCAGAAGAGAGAAGGAGTAGAAAAAGGAGAGAAGGAAAGAAAGAGAGAGCAGACAAGAAGGAGAGGAGACGAAGAAGGAGAAAGAGACGAGAAGAAGGAGACGAAAACGGAGAAGGAGAAGAAAAGAACGAAGGAAGGAGACGAAGAAAAGGAGACGAAGAAGAGAGAGAAAGGGAGAAAGAGGAGCAGGAGACGAAGAAGGAGGAGACGAAGAAGGAGGAGGAGACGAAGGAGAAAGAGAAAAAAGTTAATATGAAATTGCGTGAATATGAATGTTGAATATGAATGTTGTATGTGTGTTGTATGAAAGTTGTTAGTAATAAATGTATAAATTAATATTGCGATTTGTCTAGTGCCATTGGTTGAAAGGAGAGCGTGCCGTTCCGTGACGGACTAGTGCTTTATATATGTTCTGACAGCGTGAGCATGTACAATCATGGCACACACATGCACACGCACACGAACACGTACGCACATGCACACACGCACACACACATACACATAGACACACGTACACACAGACACACGTATAACACACACACACACACACACCACACACACACACACACACACACACACACACACACACACACACACACACACACACACACACACACAAACGAACAAGGAAACGACCAAAGAAACAAACATGGTGCCAAAAAAGAAATGATAAAATTCAACAATATGCTGTTATACCCGAGTCAGACATCAACTTCATCTCAGCACCTTGAAATTTGTTGAACTCACAATTTTTACTGTTTGACAGCTGATCGTGATCTATGTGTAAAAGACATTGCTAAGCAACATAATTTTCATCTACGTACACTTAAAATTATGACGACCTTCCTTCATTTCTTTCAATGTCCCATCTTTTGTGTCACTTTTGTGGTGTCACTTTTTTACCAGTCACCAAAGATGTTGAACACATTATACTCTGATTCACATCCTCACATTCAAAGACGGGATATACACCTATCAGAGTCAATTCACTGTGAGGTTTTGCATCAGAAGAAACCCTGCATTATTCCCTGGTCATTTGAATCTCCATGAGTTACCACCTCAAAGGTTATCATCCCTGTCATCAACATCGTCATTGTCAGTGTCATACCACACCGCCATCATCTCATCAGCGTCATCATCATAACATCATTGTCATCATTTCACAGCAGTCCTCCTTGACCTATCTGTTACAATGCCTATGATTTCTGGCATGTATTATCACATCGCCTTTGCCTCACTTCTTCCCCAGAAATGAAAGTTTCCCATCTTAACACTTTTCCTAATGTTCTCAATTATCTTTATATGAACAGCAGAAAGAAAATGAAACAGCTGCGGAAAAGATATGAAATGTGTGGCTTTGATGTAAGTGTAAATGACCTGTTAGCGAGAGAAACATAGGAATTTACTGGGAACTGTTTCCGATATCATGTGGGAGAGACAGAAAAATAATAGTATCGCTAATCATACACACTCAGAAAATTGCCGTTAGAAAAACTGATTTATTTTAGCCAGTCGTGGAGATTACAATACGATTGATTTCAGCCCATTAGGAATGATTGCGACGCAACCAGTCAGAAATGATTGTGATACAAACCAGTTACAAATTATCATGATATGACGAGTTCATTTCTTTTAATGACATGATTGTGCTTACATAATGTTTAATCATTTGGTGGCCAGGCTGGCTCATTGAAACCACTTCATTGCTAAGGCCATGTGCACGCTATATACCAAAGAATATTTTTACAACGTAAGAATCATTTCTACAATGTTCAAAAGCTGATAAGAATATTTTTATGAAACTGTACAGAATTCTTTTCCTAGGCCTAAGACAGGCATGAGACCAGACATCGCTCTCCACTCTGACTCCTCGAAACAAGTGATTCTGATAGAACTCACTGTGCCATACGAAAGCAGAATGGAAGAAGCACATATACTCCTAATCATAATTTAAGGGCCACTTCTTCCTTCCTCTCTAATTTTAAGTTGAAATAATTGACAATGTTTAGAATTGATTCTATGTTTTATTTCATCATTTCCACACCTGTTTTGGAAAAAGAAATTAGCACAATGACCCATTAGTGAACAGCACATGCATTTAAAGGAACATCCCCCCCTTTTCAAAAAACAGAAAGTGTCAGATTTGGCCAATCTGTTTTCAATATCGCGTGTGTCCGCCCCGAGCCTGGATGCATGCTTCACAGCGCCGATGCATCGACCCCACAAGGGTACGGAGTGTGTCCTGAGGGATGGCCGCCCACTCGATCTGCAGGATGTCGACCAGCCTGGCCAGGGTGCCCGGTGGGGGGTGGTTGTCCCTGATGCGCCTCCCGAGCACATCCCAGAGGTGTTCAATTGGGTTCAGGTCAGGTGAGCACGCTGGCCAGGCCATACGGACGACTTCATGCTGCTCCAGGAAGTCGGTCACAAGGCGTGCTCGATGAGCAGGTGCATTGTCGTCCTGGAAGATGGCGCCTTGACCAAGGTCCACAAGCGCAGGCAGTGCCACGGCCGCCAGAACCTCGTCCCGGTACCGGACCCCGTTCAGGATGCCGTCAATGGGGAGCAGGGGGGTCCGGGTACCACGGCTCATGCCACCCCACACCATCACCGACCCGCCGCCGTACCAGTTATGCTCTTGGACAGTGGCGTCAGCGAACCTCTCCCCTTGACGTCGCCACACCCGAGCCCGGCCATCGTTAAAGGTCAGGGTGAACCTGGACTCATCCGAAAACAAGACCCGGGCCCACTGTTGCCTTGTCCAGGTCACGTGCTCCCTGGCCCAGGTCATGCGGCGCACTCTGTTGACCGGTGACAGCACGGGTCGGACGGCCGGTCTCCGTGACCTCAAGTTTGCCTCATGTAGCCGTCTTCTCACCGTGCTGCAGCTGATGTTAGCACCTGTTGCGTCCCTCAGCTGACCCCTCAAGGTCACCGCAGTGGATGCCCTTTCCCTCAGGACGGAGAGGGCAAGGTAGCGGTCTTGCTGTCTTGTCGTTACTCTGGGTCGACCCGTGTGACGCCTTTCCTGGACTGCTCCAGTCTCATTGAAGCGCTCCAACAGTCTCTGGATTGTGGAATGCGACACTTCAAGTCGTCTAGCAACTTCCCGCTGCGCTAGGCCTTCATCAAGCAGAGCGAGGGCTCTCCCCCGCTGCTCATCCGTCATCCGTCGTCTTGCAAGCATGGTTAAAACGAACCAAGAACGGGTCCTTTTTATCCTCGTCTGCGGGCAACTTTGGCTGGAGTAGTGTTCAAAAAGGGCTTGCCTTGCACGTGCAAAGCGAATTTTGTCGCTACCTTGCCTGCGTCGTCAGAGAGACCCTGCTGAAGATTCGACAATTTCGTGTGGAAATTGTCTTCCTTGGGCCGCCCATTGCAAATCGGCAAATCCCCAAACACGTGCCAAAAGGAAACTGCAATGTTGTCTGAGCTCTTATCCATTCAGTTACGGCAACGAATTGGAGAAAAGAGTAAGAGAAAATAGGTTATTTCTCCTTTCAAAAATTGACTCAAAAAAGTTCCTGGCCCTTCAATAATGACGTGTAGTATATCTACAAGACCGAAAAATACGCCGGTCTTGCCAGCACCCTGAAGAAAGCAGGTCTGCGGGTCAAAATCTTCGCCATAGAGGTCGGGGCAAGAGGGTTTGTGGGCACCTCCGCTTATGATCTCATGAAACAACTCGCCATTTCTGGGAAGAAGAGGACTAGAGCCCTTAAAGCGATGGCAGAGGCAGCAGAAAGGAGCTCAAGCTGGATCTGGGCAAGGAGGAACCAAAAGTGAACTTCATAAGGATTAAATTCCCTACAGATGATGTGTGCCCCGTTAGCACATTGGTAAAACCGCGTACCGCAGTTCTGAAGCGCAGAAACGCCCAGGTTCGCTCCCCGGCGTGGGAAAAATAAAAATAAAAATAGACAACAGCAGAAGGGCATCCAGGAGTCATGACCTGGATGTGGCCCGGCCCCCGAGAGTGTAAGGAATTCAGGGCCGAAACACTTGTCTAAAGGGGGTTACTTCTCTGAAGACCTTCTGTTGTCTAGCTCTCCCTAGAGTTTCTTTCTACCTGCACATGGTCAATCCATTGACCTCCGGGAATAGTTCGGAGGACATTCGGGAAAGACCGAAGGACACTGGGAAAGACTAGATCTGCGGGCTTTGTGGGTTGGCTTCCCACCTTGCCTTTGATAACATGCCACGAGTTCTTTAAATGAAAGATGCTCCCAGGATTCACCGAAAGGGGGAGAGAATGATGAATCCATCGGCACTGACTCCATCACGACTGGAAACGCACAACGGATCATGATTAATGACCAGATGGAATTTCCGTGTGCGTGTGGAAGGAGATTCACCACCAAACGCGGCATGAAGATCCACAGGACAAAAATGGGCTGTTTGAAGACACATACGAACCAGCAGCAGCGCACTGCGATAGCAGGTGAGACGTTGGATGACCAAGGCCAGGATTTAAACCATAGTGCCAAGGACATCCACGCTGACGGTTCTGATGCGGATTTTGCACAAGCTCTTAACGCCAAACGTGGAAAACTCAATTTGCCGCCTGCCGGTGCAAAAGAACAATGGGAGAAATTAGATGAGGAACTTGTCCTTAAGCTGAATGCGCTAATAGGGAACAGTACGCTGGAACACAAACTTGACACATACGGAGACATCATATACTCTATCTGCAGGGACACTTATGGAGTGAAGCAGCCAAAGACAAAAACGCCTCCCCAGAAATCCAGAAGACAGCAACAGATGGAGAGCATCCGGAGGGAGAAAAGGAAGCTTAAAAAGCAATGAAAACTGCCTCAGAATTCGAGAAGCAAGGGTTCCTGGAACTCTGGAAAGATCTGAAAGCCAAACACAATGCTCTCAGCAAAGTGGAATCAGCAAGGCGAAGAAAGAGCAAAAAGAAGAAGACTCAAGATCGTTTCTTCAAAGATCCCTTTGACTTTGCAAGAAAGCTGTTTGAACAACCCAAATCAGGGACTCTCACAGTGGGCAAGGAAACCCTAGAGCAGCATCTCAGGGAAACATATTCCGATTCTCAGCGCGAGGCACCACTTGAAATCCAGAATCTGGTTTGGCCTGCAGCGCCAGAAGGAAAATTCAATAACAAACCACCAACACTGGATGAAGTGAAGAACGTAGTAAAAAAAAAGCCAGAGCCAAGTCAGCACCTGGACCAAACGGAATACCATACCTGCTCTACAAGAAATGCCCAAAAGTGCTCGAGTGGCTCCACAAGATGATTCGATCAGCATGGAGGAACCAGAAGATCAGCGACCAATGGATGAGAGCTGAAGGAGTGTACATTCCGAAGGAGCAGAACTCCAGCAGCATCAATCAGTTCAGGCCAATATCACTTCTGAACGTCGAGGGGAAAATCTTCTTCTCTGTTATGGCAGCAAGATTGACAAAATACCTGACTGAAAACAAGTATCTGGATATGTCAGTCCAAAAGGGAGGCATACCAGGAATGCCTGGATGCTTGGAACATGCCACGTTGATTTGGGATGCCATCCAAAAAGCAAGAACAGAGAAGAGAGACATTGACGTAGTTTGGCTTGATCTGGCGAATGCATATGGATCAGTTCCACACGATATGATCCAGCTGGCTCTTAAAATGTATCACATCCCAGAAAACATCCGAACAATGCTGAGGAAGTATTTCCAAGGGTTCTCAATGCGGTTCTCTACCAAAGAATACACCACGGACTGGATAGACCTAGAGGTGGGCATTGCAATGGGCTGTGCAATCTCTCCCATACTGTTCGTGTTGGCAATGGAAGTCATCTTGAAAGCTGCAATGAAGAATTCAGGTCCAGTGAATCTGGGAGATGGATACCAAATGCCTCCTCTGAAAGCTTTCATGGATGACACAACAGTCTTGTCCACGGATGAGGAAGAGACACACCAAATCTTAAAGCAGCTGGATGAGCTGGTGGCCTCTTCAAGAATGAGGTTCAAACCTAAGAAATCCCGAAGTCTCTCACTGCGAAAAGGAAAAGTGGCAGATTAAGTCAAATTCATGGTAGCCAACCAAGCCATCCCCACTGTCACAGAAGAGCCAGTAAAAAGTCTCGGAAGATGGTATGATGACTCCCTGAAAGACACACAAAGGGGATGTGAAACCAAGCAAACAGCAGAAGAAGGCCTGAAGAAAATAGATAACTGCGGACTGCCAGGCAAATACAAAGTCTGGTGTCTACAGTTCATGCTGATACCAAAGCTGCTGTGGCCACTGCTAATCTATGACATTTGCACCAGCACAGTCGAAGCAATGGAAGCCAAAATCAACAAATACACAAGAAAATGGCTCGGTGTCCCACCTGGTCTCACTGATGTTGCATTCTACTGTCGTCAAGCAATGCTGAAGCTACCTCTCAAATCCATAGTGGAGGAATACAAAGTTGGAAAAGCAAGACTGTTGAGCATGCTGGAGGAATCGGAAGACAATATCGTGAGATCAGTTCATCCAAAGCTGAGAACTGGCAGAAAGTGGAAAGTCCAAGAGGCTGTAAACAATGCCAAGAGAAACCTCAGCATCAAAGAAATAATTGGACACACGCAAACCAACAGACAGGGACTGGGAGCAACAAAAATGCAGTGGTGGTCCAAAGCCAAAGGGAAGGAAAAAAGAGACATGATCATACAGGAGTTGAAGGAAGAAGAAGATGTCAAAAGAGTGCAGAAGGCAGTCCAGCAAGGTCAACAGGGGCAATGGACAACATGGGACAGTGCACTCCAAAGAAGTCTCAGCTGGAACGATATGTGGCACATGGCTCCTCTAAGGATAAGCTTCCTACTCAGATCTGTATATGACCTGCTCCCCTCGAATGCAAACTTAGTGAAATGGGGGAAATCAGACGACCCAGCATGTCCGCTCTGTCAGAAGAAACAAACAGTGGAACATGTCCTAAGCTCTTGCAAAGTAGCGCTAGCCCAAGGAAGGTATACATGGAGGCACAACCAAGTTCTGAAAGTGATCACAGACGTGGTTAGCGAAAAAACCATGACCCCAAACGCACCAATTGCTATGACAACGTTCTACAAAGCAGGAGGGAAACAGGTCTGGCCCGAAAGTGCTATGACAACCAGCACATTGCCAAAGGGTCTTCTGGATGGAGCAGTCGACTGGGAGTGTACAGCAGACCTCCCAGAGTGGAGAAATTATCCAGATGTCATCAGCAAGACAGGCATGAGACCAGACATCGCTCTCCACTCTGACTCCTCGAAACAAGTGATTCTGATAGAACTCACTGTGCCATACGAAAGCAGAATGGAAGAAGCACATATCTACAAGACCGAAAAATACGCCGGTCTTGCCAGCACCCTGAAGAAAGCAGGTCTGCGGGTCAAAATCTTCGCCATAGAGGTCGGGGCAAGAGGGTTTGTGGGCACCTTCGCTTATGATCTCATGAAACAACTCGCCATTTCTGGGAAGAAGAGGACTAGAGCCCTTAAAGCGATGGCAGAGGCAGCAGAAAGGAGCTCAAGCTGGATCTGGGCAAGGAGGAACCAAAAGTGAACTTCATAAGGATTAAATTCCCTACAGATGATGTGTGCCCCGTTAGCACATTGGTAAAACCGCGTACCGCAGTTCTGAAGCGCAGAAACGCCCAGGTTCGCTCCCCGGCGTGGGAAAAATAAAAATAAAAATAGACAACAGCAGAAGGGCATCCAGGAGTCATGACCTGGATGTGGCCCGGCCCCCCGAGAGTGTAAGGAATTCAGGGCCGAAACACTTGTCTAAAGGGGGTTACTTCTCTGAAGACCTTCTGTTGTCTAGCTCTCCCTAGAGTTTCTTTCTACCATATTGATAATCAAAACTTTTCGGTTCAGTCACAAAAAAAGTGTTTTGTGAAGGATAATGTTGATAAAAGAATTTAAGATGCGTAAAATATGCAGACAAAATGCTGACAAAGTACGAGTGTAAAACATAGTACAAACATTATATGGACATGCAAATATATGGACATCTACTACAAACGTTCCCATACACGAGTGGTTGGTTGGTTTATTGCGGCAGGTTTTTTTTTCTAGGAAGGAGGAACTACTTTAGGTGGTTCAATGGTGTGTATGTATAATCATATCTGTGAGTCTGTATATTTGTTCAAATATCAACTTTAAAGGAACCCATGATTTTCTGAGTTTGACTGAGCCTAGCTTATTTTCAATGTGGTTCATTTCAAAGACAGACTTTTCTATCTTTACCATATCTAACACAATTTCCAGACCTAGCTGGACAGGAGAGGCTACAGGAGAGGCTAAGTGACCTAACTGAAGACAGACGTATTTTTCGTCTCATCCTGCAATCTAGTGTTCTAATGGCTTGTTCTACACAAGGTAGATGCTGACCAAAGCAGCAGACCGGACAGTTATACAAAGAACGAAAACATCGCCAACTGCTTTGGGAGCATAAGGGTTTTTCTTTGTGAAAGACCTAGATACAAACAGAACACTCTGAGAGGGTCACCTAGAATTCTTCTTGCTTCCAGCCCACCCACCCCCCCCCCCCACCACCCCACACCCCAGATTTTCTATTTTTTGTTTGTTTGTTCGTACATTTCTCCTTTCTTTCTTTCTTTCTTTTTTTCTTTTTCATCCTTTCTGTGTTAGTTTTATCCCATTCTTGTCTCCCTCAAAGGTTTTTTTGTCCTTCTTCTTGTTTCAGACCAAACAATGAATACTGTCCAGTAAACGGTCTGTTTTTGTTCGTTCGTTTTTCTTCCTTACTCTTTGTTTGTTTTGTTTTTTAATTTATAAGCATTGCAAAGAGATAACCATACTTTCACTCTCGTGAAGTCTTTGGGGAGGGGGGGGGGGCTGAGGATACGTGCCTGCATTTACGCATTAACTCTCTCTTTATCTCTGTCTCTGTCTCTGTCTCTGTCTGTCTCTGTCTCTCTCTCTGTGTCTGTATGTCTGTGGGTCTGTCTCTCTCTCTCTCTCTCTCTCTCTGTGTGTATCTCTGTTTCTCTTTCTGTCTCTCTCTCCCTTGTCTCTTTGTATCTCTGTGTCTCTGCCTCTCTCTCTCTCTCTCTCTCTCTCTCTCTCTCTCTCTCTCTGTCTCCCTGATAAGTATGATGCTATGGCAGTTTGTCATAAGATTACGTAAGGGAAGTCTGTTACAAGAGCCCACGCTGTTTATGATGATAGGTGTTTTCTGTTTTTCAACTTGTAAGGAAATGTGAACGTTTTCTGTGTACGCTGGTGCTCTCCGAGTGTCCAGTCCAAAGTTACAGTTTGCCTTTCTGTGTTCCTTCCTGAAGTTCCGATGTATTTTTAACCCTCTCCCTAAAAAAGAAAAAAAAAGAAAAATCTCACCCACCCCTTGTTACCTCCCATTTGGATATTTCCTCCCCTTCCCTGAAGTTCCCTGGAAGAACTTTGCCTTATCCTCCCTGCCTGAAGTTCCCTCACCTTGTTTCCCCTTGAAATTCCCTCTCACTTGTCCCCCTCCTACTCCATTGCTTCTTCCAGACTTCCTTCTGCCAACATCCCTCCAAGTTCCCTCTTTCTGTTTTTCCTTTTAATCGCCACACCCTTTGTCCCCATTCCCAGATTTTTTACTGTTGTTCCCCCACCCAAATGTCCCTTCATTTGTTTCACCCTATTTAGAGTTCCCTCCCTCTGTTCTCTCCCATCCAACCTGGAGTTCCTCCCTCTGTTTCCCCATATCCAGAGTTCCTCAGTTCCTCCCTCTGTCCCTCCCTCCCCCTGAGTTCCCTCCCTCTTCCATCCCTCTGAGTTCCCTCCCTGTTCCCACACCCCTAAGTTCCCTCCCTCTGTTTCCCGCACCCCACCCCACCCCATCCCCCATCCCGAGTTCCCTCCCTCTGTTCGCACCCCTCATCTGGAGTTCCCTCACTGTTCTCCCCCCCCCCCCCACATCCGGAGTTGCCTCCGTCTGTTCTTCCCCCGTCCGGAGCTCCCCCCCTCTGTTACTCACAAGATCTGAACAAAAACAATACCTGGACAGGAAAACGGCGTCAGCTGAAGGCAATTGATAGTAACACAGAAAGATTACTAGAACTGTGTTCACACACTGAGACCTCCAAGATAAGATACAGGGGCAAAGCAGGACCACCAGCATGGTATTAGCCGTGTCCCAGACAGTATTGATTCCGTTGCCTCCCTGCTAGATACATAGAAAAACAACTCTGAAGATGAACCAGAAAAAATACGAAAAAAGAATAAGAGCGCATTCTTTCTCCCCATTTATAGCCATGCGTGTGTGTGTGTGTGTGTGTGTGTGTGTGTGTGTGTGTGTGTGTGTGTGTGTGTGCGTGCGTGCGTGCGTGCGTGCGTGCGTGCGTGCGTGCGTGCGTGCGTGCGTGTGTGTCTGTTTCAGCGCTTAGATTTGATTTTATCAAGATTTTGCGCTATATAAATATTGTAATTATTATTATTATTATTATTTAATACAACCAGACAAGACAGGCGCACATTTTCGACCAACTGGCCTTTGTCAAGGGTAAGATCACAAACAAACAACACTAGATACAGAAATTAGGAGAAAAACAAACTTGCCTGCCACTCTGTCCAGTGTGAGAAAAGGAATGAACTGCCAACATCTTCTAGGTTTCCAGAGACGCACATGCGAAGACCCAATCTTTTGGCCTTTGCTGTGCTGTCAGTATGGCAAAACACTTTGCCCGATGAAGAATACCAAAGAATGAATGAATACGAATACAACAAAATTCAAAAAGAATGGTTGTAGAACTTAACTGTCACATGGACGAAGCGACTGCAGATGTCAACAAGCTATATCTGGAAAAGCAAGAAAATTTCACTCAAACTAAAATTGCGATTCTACAACTCCAACGTTTTGTCAACTGTATAATTGTGAAACGTGATACTTGAAAACAAGCCTGAATAAAATATTAAAAAAATGGAATCCTTTAACCTCGATTAGGTACCTACGGAAGATCTTGGGCATCAAATGGAAAGTCAGTGACAACGATTAAGTAAAGTCAAGACGCAAACAGATCCCAGTTACCATCATCATCTGCAAGCGTCGACTGAATTGGCTGGGCCATGCTGCTATACTGCCATCTTCCAGATATGCCAACCAAGTCCTAAACCAGAGCCCAGATAACAGCGAAGGAGGGGAAGACCAAAAAGGAACTGGCGCCAGACGGTCGACAAAGACCTGCAACTGGTAGATAGACGCTGGAGTGATGACCTGGTATTCGCTACCGACCAAACCAGTTGGAGAACTCTTGCTGTCATACATGTCACATGATACGGGAGCGAAAAACAGAACAAAATACCAACAAAAACTGAGACCACAACAATGTGTCTTCTGTTGTCCGATGACCTTGCTAGTCTTCATGTTTGTGCTGGTGGTAGTTCTTTATCATTTCTATTGATTTTTTGTTTTGTTTTTTGTAGTTAATGTTATTGATCTGTCTTCTTGTTCTTCTGCTTTACTGTATTATATTCAAATTCATTTATTTTGGGAGGGGAAAGGGCTGTTACTGGTCGATCTATGAGGGTGAGTCAAAACGTAATGCCTTTTTCTTTAGTACAGGAACAATTACCGACACAGGAACATGTATCATACATCAAAATGAAGCTGGTCCTCTGAGGATCACACCCCTACTTCTCAACATAGTCACCGTTTCTCTCAATAGCAATGTTCCACCTTCGAATGAGGGCATGTATCCCTTCCTCGTAAGATTCTGTTGACTGTGCCTTGGGCCACGACTTCACTGCAGTTTTCACGTCCTCGACTCTGGCATAATGGTTGCCTCTCAAACCCTCTTTCATGGGGCCAAAGAGATGATAGTCTGAAGGCTCTAAGTCTGGTGAGTATGGAGGATGCGGTAAAGTTGTCCACCCAAATGAGGCGATTGTCTCCCTTGTCCTGACGCTTGTGTGTGGTCGAGCATTGTCATGCAGAAGGAGGACATTATCAATTTGCAAGTTGGGTCTCACTCGTCGGATTCTTCCTTTGAGCCTCGTCAGGGTCTTAATGTATGCCTCAGAGTTTATTGTTTCTCCTCTTGGCAAGAAATCAACCAGAATGACACCTTGAGCATCCCAAAAGACAGTCGCCATGATTTTTCCAGCTGACTTTTCCGTCTTGAACTTTTTCGCTTTTGGTGACGTAGGGTGGCGCCATTCCACTGACTGCTTCTTTGATTCCGGTTCATAATGGTGAATCCATGTTTCATCACCAGTAACGAGCCTTCCAAAGATGGTATTGTCTCTTTGACTTTGTTAAAGAAGTTCAGTGCAGGCATTGACCCTGTCAGTCTTGCGTTCGGTAGTCAGCTCTCTCGGTACCCAACGGGCACACATTTTTGAAAACCCAAGTGATTCAACAATGTTATAAGCACTTCCATGGCTCAGTTCAAGGTTTTCTGCCAACTCCTCAAGAGTTATGCGCCTATCTTCTCTAATCAGAGCATCTACTTTTTGCTTTATTGGCAGGATTCACAGAAGTGGACGGACGGCCAGAACGGGGTTTATCGGCTACGCTCGCAGTTCCCACTTTTTCATCATTCAGACGACAGACCCACCTGCGAACATTGCTATAATCTAAAGTATTCTCCTTATACACATTCTGTAATCGTCTGTGAATGTTCGCAGGGGTTTTCCCCTCAGCAACAAGGAATACAATCACTGCTCTTTGTTTTTGACGCAGCTCTAAGGGGGCAGCCATTTTTAATTTTCCTCACGAGTCTATGAACCGGAAACATACCAAACAAAATATTTCAGTCCGTAACAGAAAAATCATTTGTAACTGAGCAACATTTTAGGTAATTTCATCAAAAACTTTGATAATGGATATAAATAAAAATAAAAAGGCATTACTTTTTGACTCACCCTTGTAGTTTTCACTGATATTCTTGTGGTTTTTCGTCTCGTTGGTTTCTCGGTTTTTCGTCCCGCTGGTTTCTCGTTTGTTTTTCGTCTCGTTGGTTTCTCGTCTCGCTGGTTTCTCGTTGTCCTCGTTGTCGTTCTCGTTGTCCTTGTTGTCGTTCTAGTTGTCATTCTTGTTCCTCTCGTTGTTCTCATTGTAGTTCTTCTCGTTGTTCTCATTGTAGTTCGTCTCGTTGTTCTCATTGTAGTTCTTCTCATTGTTGTCATTGTCGTTCTTCACGTTGTCCTCGTTGTTCTTCTCGTTTCGTTCTCCTCGTTGTGTTCGTTGTTCTTCTCGTTGTCGTCGTTCTCGTTGTCGTCGTTGTTGTCGTTGTCGTCGTCATTGTTCTTCTCTTTGTCGTCGTTGTAGTTGTTCTTCTCGTTGACGTCCTTGTTGTTCTTCTCGTTGTCGTCCTTGTTGTTCTTCTTGTTGTCGTTGTTCTTCTCGTTCTCGTCGTTGCTGTTTTTCTCGTTATTGTTCTTCTCGTTGTCATCGTTGTTCTTCTCGTTGTCGTCATTGTCCTTCTCGTTGTCGTCATTCTTCTCGCTGTCGTCGTCGTCGTTGTTCTCGTTGTCGTTGTTCTCGTTGTTGTTGTATTCGTTGTTGTTTTTCTTGTTGTTCTCATTCTCGTTGTTCTCGTTCTCGTTCTTGTCGTTCTCGTTCTCCTTGTTCTCGTTCTCGTTCTTGTTGTCGTTCTTGTTGTTCTTCTCGTCGTTGTCGTTGTTGTTCTTCTCGTCGTTGTCGTTGTTCTTCTCGTCGTCGTCATTGCTGTTCTTCTCGTCGTCGTCGTTCTTCTCGTTGTCGTTATTCTTCTCGTCATCGTCGTTGTTGTTTTTCTCGTCGTCGTCGTTGTTCTTCACGTCGTTGTTGTTGTTCTTCTCGTAGTCGTAGTTATCGTTATTGTTGTTCTTCTCCTTGTAGTCGTTCTTGTTGTTCTCCTTGTCGTAGTTGTCGTCGTTGTTGTTCCTCTCGTTGTAGTTGTCGTCGTTGTTGTTCTTCTCGTTGTCGTAGTTGTCGTCGTTGTTGTTCTTCTCGTTGTCGTAGTTGTCCTTCTCGTTGTCGTAGTCGTCGTCATTGTTGTTCTTCTCCGTTGTCGTTGCTGTTGTTTTGTTGTCGTCGTTGTTCTTCTCGTCGCCGTCGTTGTTGTTCTTCGCGTCGTCTTCGTTGTTCATCTCGTCGTCGTCGTCGTCGTCGTCCGTCGTCCGTTGTTCTTCTCGTTGATGTTCTTCTCGTGATCTCGTTTGTCGTGTGTTCTTGTGTCGTCTTGTTGTTTCTCTCGTAGTTGTTCTCGTAGTTGTATTTCTCGTTGTGTTCTTGTTGTCTCGTCGTTGTTGTTCTCGTTGTCGTCGTTGTTATTCTTCTCGTTGTCGTCGTTGTTGTTCTTCTCGTTGTCGTCGTTGTTGTTCTTCTCGTTGTCGTCGTTTGTTCTTCTCGTTGTCGTCGTTGTTCTTCTCGTTGTCGTCGTTGTTCTTCTCTGTTTGTCGTTGTTCTTCTCGTTGTCGTCGTTGTTCTCGTTGTTCTTCGTCTTGTCGTCGTCTGTTGTTCTTCTCGTTGTTCTCTCTTGTCGTTGTTGTTCTTCTCTTTGTCGTCGTTGTTCTTCTCGTTGTCGTCGTTGTTGTTCTTCTAGTTGTATGTTCTTCTCGTTGTTGTTGTTGTTCTTCTTGTTGTTGTCGTTGTTCTCGTCGTTGTTGTTCTCGTCGTCGTCGTTGTTCTTCTTTCGTCGTCGTCGTTGTTGCTCTTCTTGTCGTCGTCGTTGTTGTTATCCGTCCTCGTCATTGTTGTTCTCGTTGTCGTCGTGATTGTTCTCGTTGTCGTCGTTGTTCTTCTCATTGTTAATCTCTTGTTGTTCTCGTGTTGTTGTCTCCTCGTTTGTTCTTGTTGTCTCGTTTGTTGCTCTCGTTGCCGATGTTTGTTCTCGTTTGTTGTTCTTCCGTTGTCGTCGTTTCTCCTCGTGTCGTGTTGTTCTTGTTCTTCTCGTTGTATTTGTTCGTCGTTGTTGTTCTTCTGTGTTCGTCGTTGTTGTTCTTCTCGTTTGTCTCGTTGCTTGTGTCGTCGTTGTTCTTTTTGCTCGTTTGTTCGTTGTTCTTCTCGTTTGTCGTCGGTATTGTTCTTCTTGTTCGTCGTTGTCGTCGTTGTTGTTCTCTCTCGTTGTATGTTGTCGTCGTTGTTGTTCTTGTTGTCGTCGTTGTGTTCTTCTCGTTTGTTCTCGTTGTCGTCGTTGTTTCTTTGTCTCTGTTGTCGCTCGTTGTTCTCTCTCGCTGTAGTTGTCGTCGTTGCTGTTCTCACTGTCGTTGTTGTTGTTCTTCCTCGTTGTATTTGTCGTCGTTGTTGTTTTCGTTGTCGTCGTTGTTCTTCTTCTCCGTCGTCTGTTGTTCTTCTTCTCGTTGTAGTTGTTAGTCTCGTTGTCGTCGTTGTGTTCTTCTCGTTGTCGTCGTTGTTATTGTTCTTCTCGTTGTCGTTAGTTGTTTTGTTCTCTCGTTGTGTTTGTCTCTCATTGTTGTTGTTCTTCTCTGTTTCGTAGTTTTATTGTTCGTCTCGTTGTCGTTGTTGTTCTCCTGTAGTTGTCGTTGTTGTTCCTCTCGTCGTAGTTGTCGTCGTTGTTGTTTTCTCCGTTGTCATAGTTGTCCTTCTCCTGTCTAGTCGTCGTCATTGTTGTTCTTCTCTTTGTCGTTGCTGTTGTTGTTTTTGTTGTCGTCGTTGTTCTTTGTCGCTGTCGTTGTTGTTCTTTCGTCGTCGTCGTTCTTCTTCTGCCGTCGTCTCGTTGTTCTCGTTCGTCGTCGGTTGTTCTTCTCGTCGTCGCGTTCTCTCTCGTTGATGTTCTTCTCGTTGATCTTGTCGTGTTCTTTCTCGTTGTCTTTAGTTGTGTTTATAGTTTTCTCGTAGTGTAGTTCGTTGTTGTTTCTTGTTGTTGTCGTTGTTTGTTGTCTCGTTGTGTTGTTCTCGTTGTCGTCGTTGTTTTCTCGTTGTCGTCATTGTTGTCCTTCTCTTGTCGTCTTGTTCTCTCGTTGTGTGTTGTCTTCTCATTGTCGTTCGTTGTTGTTCTTGTTGTCGTCGTTGTTCTTCTTGTGTGTCGTCGTTGTTGTTCTCTCGTTGTCGTCGTCGTTCTCGTTCTTCCGTCGTCTTGTTGTTCTTCTTGTCGTTGGTTGTTCTTCTCGTTGTTCTTCTCGTTGTCGTTGTTCTTCTGTTGATCCGTTGCGTTGTTCTTGTTCTCGTTGTCGTCGTTGTTCTTCTCTAGTTATCGTCGTGTTGTTTTTCGTTGTTTTTGTCGTCGTTGTCGCTCGTTGTCTGTTGTCGTCATTGGTTATTCTCGTTGTCGTCGTTGTTCTTCTCGTTTCGTCGTTTGTTGTTCTTCTCGTTGTTCGTTGTTTCTTCTCGTTGTCGTAGTCTTCTTCTCTTCGTCGTTTGTCGTTGTTGTCGTAGTTGTTCTCGTTGTCGTGTTACTCGTTTGTCGTAGTTGTCGTCGTTGTTTTCTCTCGTTGTCATAGTCGTCCTTCTCATTGTCGTAGTCGTCGTCATTGTTGTTCTTCTCTTTGTCGTTGCTGTTGTTTTTTGTTGTCGTCGTTGTTCTTCTTGTCGCTGACGTTGTTCTCGTCGTCGTCGTTCTTGTTCTTCGCGTCGTCTTCGTTGTTCTTCTTGTCGTCGTCGGCGTTGTTCTTCTCGTCGTCGTCGTTCTTCTCGTTGATGTTCTTCTCGTTGATCTCGTTGTTCTTGTTCTCGTTGTGTTGTTGTTTTTCTCATAGTTGTTGTTCTCATAGTTGTTGTTCTCGTTGTTGTTGTTCTCGTTGTCGTCGTTTTCTTCTCGTTGTCGTCGTTGTTGTTCTTCTCGTTGTCGTAGTGTTGTTCTTCTCGTTGTAGTAGTTGTCGTCGTTTGTTCTTCTCGTCGTCATAGTTGTCGTCGTTGTTGTTCTTCTCGTTGTCGTTGTTGATCTTCTCGTTGTCGTTGTGATCTTCTGTGTCGTTGTGTTCTCTGTTTAGTTGGCGTCGTTTTTGTTCTATTCGTTGTCGTCGTTGTTTTCGTTGTAGTTGTCATCGTTGTTGTTTTCGTCGTTGTTGTTCTCGTTGGCCTTGTTCTTCTTCTCGTTGTTGTTTTCGTTGTAGTTCTTCTATTTGTCGTCTTTTGTCTCTTCTCGTTGTCGTTCTCGTTGTTCTTTTTTTCTTCGTGTTGTTGTTCTCATTGTTGTTCTTGTTGTCTCGTCGTTGTTGTTCTCGTTGTTGTTCTCGTTGTTCTTGTTGTCGTTGTTCTCGTTGTTGTTCTTCTCGTTGTCGTCCTTGTCGTTCTTCTCGTTGTCGTCGTTGTTATTCTTTGTTGTCTTCGTGTTTTCTTCTCGTTGTCGTCGTTGTTGTTCTTCTCGTTGTCGTCGTTGTTGCTGTTCTCTTTGTTCCGTTTGTTGTTCTCTTTGTCGTTTTCCATCTTTTCCCTTTAACTCTTCGTCTTCATGCTGTTCGTGGCGTTTTGCTGGTGGTGTTTTGTCACTGTTGTTGTCATTGATGTCCTTTTTCTGTTTGTTGTCGTTCTGCTTCTCATCGTTTCTGCTCTTGCTGTTCTCTTGGTTTGCTTCTTGCCACTGTTTTTGTTTCTATTTCTGTTTCTCCATGTTGTTCCTGTTCTGGCTGTTGTTTTCAACTGCGTAATGATAATACTTATGGGGTTTCTTTGTATTGCGTATTGGTCAGCTTTTCTTCTTTTTTTGTGTTTCTCTACTTGTTGTGTGTGTTTTTGTTTTAATTTTGGTTTTGTGTTGTTTTGTTTTATGGTGCAAGCTTTGTGCTTGTTCCTTATCTTCTTGCTTAGTTTTATGTCGTATCTGTTGTTCTTCTTCTTGGTGTGTTTTTGTTGTTACTTTTCCCTCTTCTTCTACTTTTTCTTGTCATCCTTGTCCTTGTCCTTCTTGTTCGTGTTCCACTGTCTTTTTCGTTTCCTTTTCTTCATCTTCGAGTGTTTTGTTTTATTTTGTTTTGTTTTCTTGTTTGTCTCCTTTTTTTGGTTTTCTAGACTTTTTGGTTTGATTTCTTACTGTCTGGGTTTTGATCTTCCTGCTGCTGCTGCTTTTTACGATGCAAAGCGTACGCTACTATCCTGGCGTGGTGTTGAGATCTTTACAGGCAAACTGCAACAATGTGAGACCAAAATTGTACGTGCAAGGACTTACACAAAATGCATAAATAGACAAATAGAAAAATTAAAAAGTCCAAATGATTTAATAGATTCAAACGTAAACGGATACAGACGTGTAAGGTAGATAGTGGATGCATGCTTAGACATATCGATAGACAGGGGCGGACAGATGGATGGAAGTACAAGATTTCATGACAAAAGAACTGCCCCTGGCAAAATCGTGTAGAAAACTCGCTTTCATATGATTTCGAAAACATGCACACGCCGGAAAAACAAGCAAACAATCAAAACAGACAATCAGTTAGTCATACGCTATTAACATACAAACAAGCCTATTAGTCTCTGAGCGGTTGCACAGTCGCACGAATCTGGAACAGATTCAAAAGGAAATACCAGATACAGCGTTCCGGAAACTTTAGGAGCATTTCAGGTCACTGCACTCAAATTAGGGATTATTTCCGTTTATGTTCAAAAAATGAACTCCTGTTAGTTTGAAGGATGTACCATTTTGCGCTGTATAACTAACATTTCACAACAAGACAGAAAATCTCAGTTGGACAATTTTCTCGATAACTGGAGGACTGGATGACATGGTGGTTTGTGAAAGACAAGAAATCCCCTCATGCAGATGACGGCAGATAGCACAGTATGATGGGACAGGTTGAAGGGTTTGAATGTCTGGAAACTGTCATCTCACCAGTTCCCCCAAATACAAATGCACAGTGGAATCGTACCAGAGCTGTGTCCTGTGTCCTTTTCACCCCACTTTAAGGCTCAGAATGATGGTGGATGACAGAGAGCGATTTTTTCAAGCTGTCAACCCTACACACAAGAAACGTTTGAAGAATCAGAGGAATCATCTGGCCTAACACCATCTCCAACCAGTACATACTCGAAGAGAGCAGAATCACATTATCCAGACTACTCCTTACTGGACATAACAAAGAAAAAAATGATAATAGTAAGGCGCCAAATTTTTATTCAAGAATCAAATCAAGGCACGCACTCCCATCATTCACCAAAGCAATCGCCAACAATGACCAAACCTCCAGGGCACAAACACTCGCAAAGTGGGGTGGGGAGTGAGGCGGGGAACAGGACAGGAGTAGGGCGTGTGACCCCTGACCCAAGCCGTCATCTTCTGTCTCACGCACACACACGCACGCACGCACACACACACACACACACGCACACACACACACACGCACACACACACACACACACACACACACACACACGCCGCACGCATGCACACGCACGCGTGCACACGCACGCGTGCACACGCACGCATACACACATACACACGATACTAAGTTATACTCAAGCCTGTTCGACAAATGACCCTTGACCCAAGTTGTCTTCTGTCACTTTTTTCCCACAAAGACCCCAGAAAGGCAAGAAGACTAATTGGGTCTCAAGGGAAGGGAATTGAGAAATGAACCTTTATCTCCGATACCGATAGTTTTTTGCCAGGTCAGCCGGGCGATTGTTCTGCCCTTCACGATTTTCAACTACCTTGGATTCTTTAGAGTGCGCAGACCAGAAGGTACACGGGTCCGACTCGTTTTTCGTCCCCTTTCCGGTCAAACTAAGGAGAAAAGACGACTCCTCTTACGATAAACGAACCCTGGATCCGCGAATTTAGTTATTGGCAGGCAAACGTCTTAACCATTCTGCCACTTTTTTTCCACGAAGGAAAACGCGAAAGAGGAAGACCAAGGATATCATGGCACGAACAGAACGAGATCTCAAGGCCCTAAAAGACATACACAAGCCGACTCGGAACAGAGGAGGGGAGGATCTTCAGTGTTCCAGATGCCAATGACGTATTGGGCTGCGAGTCAGTCCGTCATCAGATGGAGAATAGATTGGCACAGCCATCACAATGCTGATCCCTTGAAAAGTTGAGATCCTCACCACCTCACTGCCCCGATCGCAACCCTCCTCCTTCCTCTATCCATCCCATTCCATCCACCCCCAGTTTTCAGTTTTGGTCTAGTTACTTACCGGGTCATCATGAAGATCGGACGAGATGGACCAGACGGTGGGGAAACGTGTAAATGACGCCTCGTGGTGTCTTGGGATGTTGACACGGGTCCTGGATGTGAGGGGCTTTTTGTCCACTGAAGGCACAGTGAAGGAGGATCACAGTCTCTGTCATCTTTCTGTGGACATACGAATTTTTGTTAGAATGTATAACATACATGTAATTATGGTTCACAATATTGTGGTCACATATTTGTTGTGCTTGGCGTTCTGGATAAAAAAAAATATCAAAATAAATATGGTTCACAATATTTTGGTCTTGTGCTTGTTGTGCCTGGAATTGAAAAGGCGCACCGTTCTGGATAAAAACGGTAATAATCATGGTTCACAATATTTTGGTCTTGTGCTAGTTGTGCTTGGAATTGAAAAGGCATCCCACTCTGGATGAAAACGGTAATAATCAGGGTTCACGATATTCTGATCATGTGTTCGTTGTGCTTAGTATTAAAAAGGTGCATTGTTTCTGATACTGATATACCTGATGGACTGAACTCCGAAATGAACTGGACTGTGGTGTTTTGTTGTTCACAACGAACTTCAAGTTTTCCTGTGCGATAAACGGGCCGATCCTTCCTGGGACAGGAAATCGCCGAAGTGCATTGTCACATTTTTATAGTGTATTTTTATTTACTCATTAACACATTTTTCTACAGAATTTTAACAGATGCAATTCTTTTATTACCGTGTGATCTTCAACGTGCGCTAGATGTATACTGTGTACGGGACTTAAGTTTGTTACCTCATCTTAAAGACTAGCAATCAGACCACCACTCAAGGTCTAATGGAAAGGGGAGGGCAGACACATACGATCAGTAATGGAATCTGGGTTTCTTTTATCCTAGGTTGATCAGATCTATTGTAATTGTTATTTTATTTAATTTAAAGCCCAGCCGGCTGCATATAGTCATATCAGGGCTACAACCATTTCAAAACATATACAATACTTCAACAGGAAAAAAAGAAAATTAAGTACACACATCAGTGCATTCGCGCACATAATCTAAGGAGATGCCCCTGGCATTGACCCCTCCGTCCAATTCATTGCACAATGGGTTTAAAAATCATACATGAATACATATTTAAACATAACTAAGGACACTAAAACATATGATAACAGGCCTAAACTACCCAAAATTGCTTCCGCATCTCTCATTTCCCTAAAGCCAAAAATGCACTTAACACATGCTTCCAATTATCAATCCTATGAGAAAGTATGTTAGAATTTATCGAATGAATACAGGTGAACAGACCAGCAAGGCAGAAAATAATAGGAAAAAATGACAAAGCAAGGAACAAGGCAGAAAAGAGGGCATTTCTAGCACAGAATTTCCAGCAGGTGAGGATATTATTTATACTGAAAGAATCCCCAGCATCCCACAGGGGGTGATCAGAGTTTGAAGAATAATTCATTACACTCAGACAATTCCATATACGCTCTGCCAGCATTTGGCAGCAATTACCCGATCCTACTCCTCGAACCTGTGACAACCCCCTACGTGATGGTTAGTTCTTTAAATGGGGAGGAGGGAGGTAGGCCTACTTGAGAAACACTAAGTTAGCACCATAAGTGTTACTGAAACATTAAGATAAGCAAAGAACAGGTAAGTTTTTAAGTTGTTCACCGGGATTGAACTCGAGACACTAGATAATCATATGAGTCTATGGATCTATCAACAGAGCCAACAGCCTGTGTAAAAATTAGACACCAGGGTTATAACGTTATAACGTACTACGAAAGAAGATAAATTACTTTCAGGTTCAGGTTCATATTGCTTACAGCCCAGCCGACTGCTAGAGCTATATCATGGCCAACACCAAGTTAAAAACGACACCCAGGTGAAATAAAAAGACAACAGTTAAAAAAACCATGCTCACCATTATCCTTGCGATTCTAAAAGTTTAAAGAAAGATAAATTACTTACCCTGTCCAAAGTTCACAAAGCTGATGTAATAGTTTGATTTGATTTCCACTTTGGGTCTTTTCAACCGCCCATAGACACTGCTAAATGGCCCAGTGAATAAATACAAATGAATGACTAAATAAGTAAGTTTCTTTCATTGCTGGCACTAGTCATGGTAAAGCTCAAATGTGATTGAAGTTCGAAAGTCCAACAGCTCAGAAATTCGAACTCATGGGTGGTATGAATTTACGTGACGGACAAGCAACTCCGCGTGCAGATTGTGCAGCTGTAGCACGTTCGTGCGTGCGTGTGGTGTGTGTGTGTGTGTGTGTGTGTGTGTGTGTATGTATGTGTGTATGTGTCAGTGTGTGTGTGTGCGTATGTGTGGGGGGGGGTGTCCATGCCTGTGCGTGAGTGGTGCGTATGTGTGTGTGTGTGTGCGCGCGCGCGCGCATGTGTGTGTGTGTGTGCGTGTGTGTATGTGTGCGTACGTGTGTGTGTATGTATACGTTTATGTGGTTGCATGTGTGTGCATGTGTGTGCATGTGTGTGCACGTGTATGTGCCGGTGTGTGTTTCTGTTTGAATGTGTCTGTATGCGTGTGTGTGTCTGTGTGTGTGCCTGTGTGTGTCTGGGTGTGACTGTGTGTGTGCCTGTGTGTGTCTGGGTGTATCTGTTTGTGTGTCTGTGTCCGTGTGTTTATGTGTGTGTCTGTGTGTGTGTCTGTGTGTGCATGTCTGTGTCTATGAGTGTGTGTGTGTGTGTGTGTCTGTCTCGGAGTGTGTGTGTGTGTGTGTTGTGTGTGTGTGTGTGTGTGTGTGTGTGTGTGAGTGTGTGTGTGCGTGTGTGTGTGTGTGCGTGTGTGGAGGGGGGCGTGTGTGTCTATGCCTGTGAGTGAGTGGGTGGGTGAATGATTGAATGTGTGCGTATGTGTGTGTGTATGTCTGCGCGCGCGCGTGTGTGTGTGCAAGCGCGTGTGTGTATGTGTGCGTACGTGTGTGTGTATGTGTACGTTTATGTGTGTGTATGTGTGGGCGTGTGTATGTGCCGGTGTGTGTTTCTGTTTGAATGTGTGTGAGTGTGTGTGTGTGTCTGTGTGTCTGTGTGTGTGTATCTGTGTGTGTGTCTGTGTATGTATGTGTGTCCTGTGTGTATGTGTGTCTGTGAGTGTGTGTCTGTGTGTCTGTGTGTGTGTGTGTATGTGTGTGTGTGTGAGTGTGTGAGTGTGTGTGAGTATGTGTATGTTTGTCTCTGTGTCTCTGAGGACGTCTGCTAATGTGTGTGTGGGGTGTGTGTGTGTGGGGGGGGGGGTGTTTGTGGTGTGTGTGTGTGTGTGTGTGGTGTGTGTGTGTGTGTGTGTGTGTGTGTGTGTGTGTGTGTGTGTGTGGTGTGTGTGTGTGGTGTGTTTGTTTGTTGTTGTTGTTCAATCTCTTTTAAAAAATATCTTGGAAGGAGGGGAGAAATTGTTTCGTATTGATCATAGGGTGGTGTGTGTGTTGTGTGTGTGTGTGTGTGTGTGTGTGTGTGTGTGTGTGTGTGTGTGTGTGTGTGTGTGTGTGTGTGTGTGTGTGTGAGTGTGTGAGTGTGTGTGAGTGTGTGTATGTTTGTCTTTGTGTCTCTGAGGACGTCTGCTAATATGTGTGTGTGTGTGTGTGTGTGTGTGTGTGTGTGTGTGTGTGTGTGTGTGTGTGTGTGTTGTGTGTGTGTGTGTGTGTGTGTGTGTGTGTGTGTGTGTGTGTGTTGTGTGTGTTTTTTTGTTTGTTTGTCTGCCTGCCTGCCTGCCTGCCTGCCTGCCTGCCAGCCTGCCTGCCTGTCTGTCTGTCTGTCTGTTTGTCTCTCTGTCTGTGCGTCTGTGTCATACAGAGAGAGAGGAAGAGAAATAAATATGTGTCGGCCAGCTATTCACAGCTATTTTTGGATGGACGTTTACCAAACTGGGGTCAACGGGTGGAACTTTGAGAAGTCGCCAATACACTAATTTGGAAGTCAGGGCGACAAAATAGCGCAAAAATGCATTTTTTCAGGAAACGTATTTTCCCGAACATTTCTGACGATATTTCTACGGTTATGATAATCTACCATTGTTCTCACTTCACCTTGTGATAATCTACCATTGTTCTCACTTCACCCTTGTGATAATCTACCATTGTTCTCACTTCACCCTTGTGACAATCTACCATTGTTCTCACTTCACCCTTGTGACAATCCACCATTGTTCTCACTTCACCCTTGTGATAATCTACCATTGTTCTCACTTCACCCTTGTGACAATCCACCATTGTTCTCACTTCACCGTTGTGACAATCCACCATTGTTCTCACTGCACCGTTGTGACAATCTAGCATTGTTCTCAATTCACCATTGTGACAATCTACCATTGTTCTCACTTCACCCTTGTGACAATCTACCATTGTTCTCATTTCACCTTGTGACAATCTACCATTGTTCTCACTTCACCCTTGTGACAATCTACCATTGTTCTCACTTCACCCTTGTGATAATCTCTACCATTGTTCTCACTTCACCGTTGTGACAATCTACCACTGTTCTCACTTCACCGTTGTGACAACCTACCATTGTTCTCACTCACCCTTGTGACAATCTACCATTGTTCTCACTTCACCCTTGTGACAATCTACCATTGTTCTCACTTCACCTTGTGACAATCTACCATTGTTCTCACTTCACCTTGTGACAATCTACCATTGTTCTCACTTCACCCTTGTGACAATCTACCATTGTCTTCACTTCACCGTTGTGACAATCTACCATTGTCTTCACTTCACCGTTGTGACAATCTACCATTGTTCTCACTTCACCGTTGTGACAATCTACCATTGTTCTCACTTCACCCTTGTGACAATCTACCATTGTTCTCACTTCACCCTTGTGACAATCTACCATTGTTCTCACTTCACCCTTGTGATAATCTCTACCATTGTTCTCACTTCACCGTTGTGACAATCTACCACTGTTCTCACTTCACCGTTGTGACAACTACCATTGTTCTTACTCACCCTTGTGACAATCTACCATTGTTCTCACTTCACCCTTGTGACAATCTACCATTGTTCTCACTTCACCTTGTGACAATCTACCATTGTTCTCACTTCACCTTGTGACAATCTACCATTGTTCTCACTTCACCCTTGTGACAATCTACCATTGTTTCACTTCACCTTGTGACAATCTACCATTGTCTTCACTTCACCGTTGTGACAATCTACCATTGTTCTCACTTCACCGTTGTGACAATCTACCATTGTTCTCACTTCACCGTTGTGACAATCTACCATTGTTCTCACTTCACCCTTGTGACAATCTACCATTGTTCTCACTTCACCCTTGTGACAATCTACCATTGTTCTCACTTCACCCTTGTGACAATCTACCATTGTTCTCACTTCACCCTTGTGACAATCTACCATTGTTCTCACTTCACCCTTGTGACAATCTACCATTGTTCTCACTTCACCCTTGTGACAATCCACCATTGTTCTCACTTCACCCTTGTGACAATCTACCATTGTTCTCACTTCACCCTTGTGACAATCTACCATTGTTCTCATTTCACCCTTGTGACAATCTACCATTGTTCTCATTTCACCGTTGTGACAATCTACTATTGTTCTCACTTCACCCTTGTGACAATCTACCATTGTTCTCACTTCACCCTTGTGACAACCTACCATTGTTCTTACTTCACCCTTGTGACAATCTACCATTGTTCTCATTTCACCCTTGTGACAATCTACCATTGTTCTCATTTCACCCTTGTGACAATCTACCATTGTTCTCACTTCACCGTTGTGACAATCTACCATTGTTCTCACTTCACCATTATGACAATCTACCATTGTTCTCACTTCACCATTGTGACAATCTACCATTGTTCTCACTTCACCGTTGTGACAATCTACTATTGTTCTCACTTCACCGTTGTGACAATCTACCATTGTTCTCACTGCACCGTTGTGACAATCTACCATTGTTCTCACTTCACCGTTGTGACAATCTACCATTGTTCTCACTTCACCGTTGTGGCAATCTACTATTGTTCTCACTGCACCGTTGTGACAATCTACCATTGTTCTCACTGCACCGTTATGACAATCTACCATTGTTCTCACTGCACCCTTGTGACAATCTACCATTGTCTTCACTTCACCGTTGTGACAATCTACCATTGTTCTCACTTCACGTCACGTGTTATTTCACCTGGAGCTTGTTACAAGCTCAAAATGAACCAGAGAAGCACAGAAGCTTGATTTTTTTATGACTATTTCTGTGTACAATGGGAGAATGTTTGAATGGCTTGATTATCTTGTCGAACCCCCACCCCTACCTCCACGCTCCTTCGTTCGTGTGTTCTATTCTTAAAATTGATTATGCTCGAATCTCTGCCACGTTTACTCCTCCCAAAACCATTGTCTTTCCCTCTTCTCGCTTACCCCCCCCCCCCTCTCTCTCTCTCTCTCTCTCTCTCTCTCTCCCTCTCTCTCTCTCTTTACTCTCCCTCTCCTCTTCCTTCTCTCTCTCTCTCTCTCTCTTTACTCTCCCTCTCCTTTTCCTTCTCTCTCTCTCTCTCTCTCTCTTTCCCACTTACCTCATAGACTATAAAATGGAAGACTCCGACACCACAACGCAGGTGGTTCTTTGTTGGTGTACTATATATCTTGACTCGGAACCGCAGAGTCAAGAACGAACCATTGCAGGAGTGAAGATTCACGTTGCTGCAAGAGGGAGGGATAAGCCGCTGAAGGAGGGGCAAGCTACTGCAGGAGGGAGGGGGGACAAGCTGCTGCACATCAGCAGCAGCAGCAATAGTTAAGAGTTCCGTCACATAAACGCTGATTTTTTTTTCAAGACATGTCCTATAGTGTTTTCATTCAAAAAAGTCTCTCTAACAGTTGCTCGTTGTTGTTGTTGTTGTTGTTGTTGTTGTTGTTGTTGTTGTTGTTGTTGTTGTTGATGATGTTGATGATGTTGTTGATGATGATGATGATGATGATGATGATGATGATGATGATGATGATGATCAAAAAAAGGGGGAGGGTTGTTTGTTTGCTGTTGTTGTTGTTTTCTTTTGTTTTTGGTTGTTTTTGTGTTGTTGTTTTTTGGGTTGTTGTTTTGTTTGTTTGTTGTTGTTTGTTTTTTTGTTTGTTTGTTGTTGTTTGTTTGTTTGTTTTGTTTGTTTGTTTGTTTTGCCAAATTTGGTTTAACCCTGTGACTCCCACACCCTGTCCACCAGCATATTGCATTGTCAACCATGCTAGCAAAGCAAAAACTAACCTTATGATGACTCCCTCACCTTATCTGGATAGGGTGAAGGAGCCATAGGGTTAAGTTTTTGCAGTTGGTAAAGAGGGTGCAGGAGTCAAAGGGTTAAATGCAAAAGGACAGGATCATCAGAGCATAATTCTTTACAATGTTGTAGTTTGATTTTCAAGTCTTGATTTATTGTTTAGTCATTATTTCTGAACAGATTTTGTTACCTTTGGATCAAATTGTGTGTAGAAAATGAGCCAATAATTGAAGACATGACACTATTTTCAATTTAAAATTTCCAAAAGCATCTTGTGTAATTTATATTTTGTTTGTTTGTTTGTTTGTTTGTATTTGTTTTGTTTGTTGTTGTTTGTTTGTTTGTTTGATCATTTGTACATGTAATCATTTACTATTCATTATTTATATATGTATGCATTTATTCATTCACTCATTTATTCAGTTAGTTATTCATTCATTCGTTCATACAAAATCATCAAGTGCCTATTGTCTCAGTTCCAGTCTTAATCTTTCAAAAAGGCGCCATAGTAACTAAACATGAGCTACAATATGATGAGTACATTTTCGACAAATCAGTCAGTCACACTGAGACCGACGGAGTCAGATATTGATCTAGAAACTATCCCGGTCTACCAGCTGTCTTGGTCACTGTGGAAATTCTATCCTCCCGTCATCATTATCATGGGAACGTTCGGCAACGTCATGAGCATCGTCATTATGAACAGAATGACGTCAGGAGAATCCACCGTCAACCTTTTCTTCATTGCCATTGCAATCGGAGACCTGCTTCTGCTGTATTCAGGTATTTGAACTAACTGTTCATTTTTCAAGTTAAAACTTCTTTGTGTTTTACAATGCCAGTATTTGTTACAATATATTCTTAATTCATGAAAGGAAAACAAAAATAATGCGAAAAAACAAGAAAATGGAAACGGCTAACCAAACAATATTCTACAACAAGCAGTTGAACCAAACAAAATCAACAATGCAATGCGTGTAGTAATTATGCAAGAGATATACAATCTATATTTTTAAGAAATGGTTCTATCTTTCTCGAGATGCTTTCAGAATTCTCTGATGAATTCTATATGTGACCTCCCACCACGAAATCAGTCTTAACTAGCATTTGGGCATTTTGAGATATACATATCACTGGAAAGTGTACATTCTGCTGATTATTTTGGTACTTGAATAAAGCTTGTACTAAAAATATGTAGAAGTTATGTATGTTTAAAGTCATTAAGTTGTATGACAGTCATTTTGAGAAAACGGCCTCTAAAGTTTTGTGTAGGCCTACTCTCCTACACATTTCCTTAAATTTCTTTATTTGGTGGCTTTGACCCAGTTTGTTTCTAATTTTCGCTGTCATTATCTGAAAGGTGCACCAAAGAGCTTTCCGTCAGTATACTACATGTGTGGGTACTGTATAGGTTCATTCATCATCATTCATACATATGCATTCGCACCACAGGTCCTGTGTGACGGAAAGGAGTCCAAAACCATCATGGCACTTGTTGTAATAGTGCTGATAAATCTTGCTGGATGGTGAAGTTTTCAGATTCCTCTCTGTTGTTCCTGCATCACTACTCCCACGCCGCTCATTTCATCTCTCCAACATACATTCAAACTTACCGAAACAGAGATCACCAAGACAGCAAGGTATAAATGACCACATAATGTGGAACACTTTTCAATATGCTATGATGATGAGAACAGGGATGATGGTGATCGGAATGAGACTGTAGGGATGAATTCTATGCTTGCTTTCATCATATATCCCAGTGTTAACCAGACCCGAGAGATGTAGATACCAGGGGTGTTGGTCAGAGAATTTGAACGACACCTTCAGTAACGCATTCGTAAAGTGGATGAGACTCGACTGTATGATCCCAGCCTTCCCAAGAGTTGTCAGGGCCAATAAAAAAAATCCTGATTGTGTTTGTTTTGTGTTTGTTTTTGTTTCTTTGTTTGTTTGTTTGTTTGTTTGTTTGTTTGTTTGTTTGTTGTTTGTTTGTTGTTTATTTTTGTTTTTGGTTTGTTTGTTTTTTTGGTTTGTTTGTTTTTTTGGTTGGTTTGTTTGTTTTTTTGGTTTGTTTGTTTTTTTGGTTTGTTTGTTTTTTTGGTTTGTTTGTTTTTTTGGTTTGGGTTTTTAGACTGATGGGAGTTTGAACCCACGTCTTCCGAGTCAGTCCAGTCATTACTCTGTTCTTTTAACCATTTAGCCATGTTGACTCTTCAGGTCTTCAGGTTCTACCTAGTTCACGCTTTTATGCTTTTTCATGAATATTGGTATCTGTTTTCCAGAATCTGCTGTTGAAATAGTTCTAACTTACCCTTTTCTGATTTCTCATGAATATGCGTGTCTATTCCTCGGAACCATGTTGTTCGAATAATTCTACCTAACGTACACTTCTATGCTTTTTCTTTATTATATTAGTGTCTATCCCCTGCAATCTAGCGTTAAAATAGTTAATATACCAATGCATAATTGCAATATAGTAGTTCTACTTAATATACCAATGCATATTTGCAATATCGTAGTTCTACCCAGTTGGTAGCCGTATCTAATGCAAACTCCAGCGATCCCCATCAAAATCAGTATGAATTTTGTCAACTTAAAATGCAACATTTGCACCAACGATGGTCTACTCAACTTTTACTTCCAAGAACCGCATGTAAGTCGACAGTACAAAAAGGTAAAAGTACAGATTTCCAATGACATTGAATTGTAGGGAGTGAGTCGGAAGAGATCTCAACTTATCTCAGATCCTGTATTGTATGAGTAGTGCTCAGCTTCCTTTTCCTCTCAACTTAACCTGTCCAAGCTTAAATAGGGTCAAGTACACCTCTGCCTGATCTCTCCATTCTGCTTCTGTTACTGTTTATTTACAAATTTCTGGATACAGATGTTCTTGAGAGGGCCGCCATTCCATACATCATCATCATGTGTCATGCCGCATGGCGTCAGCGATCATGACCCTCCATACGAATCTATCCCTTGTTGCTGCACCCTCTCTGTCCTCAGCCACCCTGCAATTCCGTCCAAGATTTTCTCTCTGGGTCTACCTGGTGTTCTCTTTCCCTCCAGCTTTCCTGTAGTGACCATGTGATCTAATTCCCCTTTCCTCACAAGATGACCTATAAACGTTGCTTGTCTTTTCCTAATCTTCTTTATTAATGATCTTCCTGTGTCTGCCTCCTTCAGGGCTGTTTTGTTTACTTTCTTTAATGTCCAAGGAACTCTCAACATTCTTCTTAGAAACCACATTTTGGCAGCCTCAATCCTGTTTGGGCTTTGCGTGTTGACTGTCCATGCCTCACAAGCGTATAACAGTATCGGTTCTATATAATATTCAAGAACTATCTTCCTGATGTTAGTTGATAGGCATTTGTTGGTAAGAACGTTTTTCATCTTCTTGAATGCTGTTTTGGCTTGGGTGATTCTGCTGGCTATATCGGATGTGCATCTGCCGGTTCCATACACCGGGAATGAATTTACCCTTTCTCTTAGACAATGAAAAACATGTTCTCCCGTCAAGTGTAAGTGAAAGACAAGCCCTATTGTCCAGCAGTGATACTTCATTATCGTACTCTCCTGTCCTCCCCTTTCTCAATATGCAGATAGCCTACTTTGCACACTTAAACTGTTTTTGTCACTGTGAGTGAATGTTCAAGTGGATGAGAATGTGTTTTTTTGATTTGATTTAGACATAAATATCTAGCGCCTTAAGTGTCATTATCAATATTATCATTATTATTATAACCCACTGACATCTTGATGAACTCAAATTCCACATTCCTATACTCCAATTCTACTAAAAAGGAGCAAGACATAAACATAACAATAAATGAAAAATAGGTGTTGAAACCATCTACCCACTATCACAGTAAAGCTTCCTGATTCAACAAAAACCAGACCAAACCCTATATCCGCACCATGGCATCCCATCCAAGCACAAGCCACGAAAACACAGTACTTGATGCGCATAACCTATACGATGCACATTGAGAGCACTTGAGTAATAAGCACCATGACCAGCCATTACAGAGAATGGAAAATGAAAGCCAAGTATAAAACAGCGTGTCCTAGGTGCTCATTGGCTGATTCAGTAATGGAAGCCAAGTACAGAATGTTGTGTCCTATGTATTCATTGGCTAATTCCGTCACAGAAGACTAGTACACAATGTTGAGTACTGTGTCTCCATTAGCTGACTCCATTATCGAAGCAAAGTGCAGATTGTAATTGGTCTTGTGTGTTCATTGGCTGATTCAGTAACGGAAGCCAAATACAGAATGTTGTGTGTCCTGTGTGTTCACTGGCTGATTCAGTAACGGAAACCAAGTACAGAATGTTGTGTGTCCTGTGTGTTCACTGGCTGATTCAGTAACGGAACCAAGTACAGAATGTTGTGTGTCCTGTGTGTTCATTGGCTAATTCAGTAACGGAAACCAAGTACAGAATGTTGTGTGTCCTGTGTGTTCATTGGCTAATTCAGTAACGGAAACCAAGTACAGAATGTTGTGTGTCCTGTGTGTTCATTGGCTGATTCAGTAGCGAATGTAAAGTACAGAACATTGAAAAAAGAAAAAGAAACAGAGAAAACCATTTGGTACGACAATGTAGACTGTAATGTGGTTACTTAATGGAAAACATTTGGATCAAAAGAGACAGTACATTCAAAACGCTAACAACATTTCAAATTATCTATTTACAGATGAACATACAGACATTAGATCATGAACGATATATCGCAGCCTCATGTCTTTAGAATATGAAAAAGAGGAAGACGGGAGAAAAGATGCGTTAAAACCAATCAACCAACGAAACAAATACGTTTTCCTTAGTACATTCAACTCCCAGCCAGTGCTTGTCACAGTTTTCTATTTTTTATCTCCTTGTGGAGGCTCAGACTCGAAATTTTTTTGTCATCCGTCCATTGCGCTAGCCTCTAGACTTGACCAAATGCTAGTGGTTTGTTTATGTTTGTTTGCTTGCTTGTTTGCTTGCTTGCTCGTTTGTTTGAATGTTTTCTTTTTTTTTCTTACCGATTTTAAATGAAGATTTCACAAAGTGCAAATACTTACGTATAGACAAACATATCACAATAACAGCAAAGCGTAGATGCAATGACGACGTAGCCTACAGTTTGAAATTTCACATACCTTTGTAAAGAAATAACGTGTTTTAACAGGATATATGAATTTGAATAAAGCGTATTTAACAGCCACAACGTATGAAAAAATAATGTATTCACGAGAAGGTTATGATAAAAACTGACATCCTGTTAATTTTTCTGCGGTATTTTAACAATGCGTATATTAAAAATGGTGTCAGCGTTTAGCTGTAATAAATCAGGGTGTTTTTTTTTCATATTTGTGTTGTTGTTCTTGGCAGGACCAATGAAACACTGGATCGAGCACACATTCAACTTTCTGTTCTTCAACACACAGCCTGCACTGCATTATGTCTTGTTCTGGATCGCCTCTTGCTCTGGAGCCATCGTCAGCTGGCTGTTAGTCTGTGTGACACTGCAGAGAGCACTGTCTGTCGTCTGGCCTCACCACGTCCACCGTATCTGTACCAGGAGAAGAGTTGTGATCACAATCGTTGGCACGAACCTTTCCCTCATCATCCTGTATTGCCATTATCTGTACTGTGTCCCTGTTGTTCTTTCCTCAGCAACAGCTGATGTTGATTGCCTCAGTATTCCGTCATCATCTAACTACGCCTGGTTTGTGAAAAATGTGTTCACTTACGTGGAACTGGTGATGTACAGCTTGCTGCCTTTCATATGTCTTGTTGTAGGGAACACTATTCTGGCCTCGACGCTGATCAGGTCTATGAGACAAGCTCGTGAAAACATGGCAAGTGGAAATTCTCTGCAAGTCGTTAAGCGAGAAAAAGAAACGTATTCAGTTACCATCATGGTGTTTGTGGTGTCTGTGACTTTCGTTGTTTTGACTTTACCCGTTTGCGTGTATTTCGTACTGTTTTTGTTCAAGGATCAGAGCGCTATGTCCAGTCAAGAGACAGCCAACGTGTACCTGTTCTTCACGATCAGTTTTCTTATGACCGACACCAACAGCGCCATCAACTTCTATCTGTACTGTCTGACAGGTCGCAGGTTCAGGGAGGAGTTTATGGAGATCGTGTGTTGCAGAAAAATTACAGGACCTTCAAGATCATAAATAAGTTATATCGAGCTCAATATTGTCTCTTGTCCTTACCTGCAAGCAGAAGGACCTACTGTTGTTGATTGGTGTTGTACTTCTCGTTATTGTGAAAGGCTAACTTTTTAAACACAAGACCTTTCAATGTTGAGATACCATTAATCTCTTCCATGTGTCCGAAGCTGGAGATTAAATGATCAGATTCCCATTTCAATGTAAAGATCAATGGGGGACAGGGTTTAATTCCTATAAGTAAGTATCACAAAGACTGTCCTTCTGTCATATTCTTTTACACATTCAACCTGTGGCCTGACAGTTTTATAAAACGTTTTCAGATGGAGGAAACTGCGAAACGAATTATATGCAGGTTGAGTTTGTTTTGCTTTGCTTTGTTTCTTTGTTTCTTTGTTTCTTTGTTTCTTTGATTTTGTGACACTGCACAGAGCTCTGTCTGTCGTCTGGCCTTACCACGTCCACCGTGTCTGTACCAGTTGCGATCAATCTCGCTGGCACGAACATTTCTCTTATTATTCTGTAGAATACAGGTCCTAATAAAAGCAATACTAATAACGTTACAGTGATGATGATGATGATGCTGATGATGATGATGATGCTGATGATGATGATGATGCTGCTGCTGCTGCTGCTGCTGATGATGATGATGATGATGATGATGACCACTTGTATACTGCCTCATTTCACAAGAAACATAAGCTCTTACAAAAAATCCAAAGAGATAAATGCACACACACATAAAACAAAATCCATGTCATCCCCTAACAATATTACGAAAACAAATGAACTGTAATATTGCAATAGTAATAAATTAACAGAACTGGATTACACTCAAAGGTCCACTTCATATGTAGATTATACACACACACAAAAACTCACTTAATTGTACAAACACAAACTCGTACAATCACGCACACACAGACACACCCACACGCACATGCATACCCACACATTCAAGAGTACACCATACACGCACACGCACACTCACGCATGCACACACATGAATTGAAAATGACATACCGAATGACTGCCAGCAACGATGAAAAAAGCTAACAGCGAGAAGACGTTCTGTCTTTCCCGTTTTTCAATCTCCGTTTAAAAAGGAAATTTCCTTCCTATTGACCAAAGAGGTGTGTCTGTCTTCTGTCTGTCTGTCTGTCTTTCTGTCTGTCTGTTGTCTGTCTGTCTGTCTGTCTGTCTGTCTGTTGTCTGCCTGCCTGTCTGTCTGTCTGTCTGTCTGTCTGTCTGTCGTTTCCAACTAAAATATGTGGACAGGGTCTTCTCAACTCTCTATGGGTGGATCCTATCTAAAATTAGTCAAAGCTGTGGACTGTTGAAGAGCCGACACATTCGGAAAGTTATGCTTCAAGATCAAGGTCACACAAACCCAAAACAAAAAACAAAAAAACGCCGATAATGTCAGCACTTTCTGGGAAAGGTATGTGAACAGCACTTTCTCAGGAAATTCTGACAATTTTTCAATTAATTTCTTCGTAGCTACAAATTGTCATGGTCCTATGTGCACGTACGTTAAGATTTGTTTTCAAAGGAAGTTAAGATTTGTTTTCAAAGGAAGTTAAGATTTGTTTTCAAAGGAAGTTTTTCAAAGTCTTAGTGACCAAGAGAAGTACAAATTTTCCGATCGATTTTGTGTGATAATGTATTTGTGAAAAGGGAGATTGTCAGAATGGCTTGGCTTTCTCGTTCCATTTTTTTTCATGTTGTGGTGTGGTGTGATGTGGTGTGATGCAGTGTGGTATGGTGTGGTGTGGTGTGGTGTGGTGTGGTGTGGTGTGGTGTGGTGTGGTGTGGTGTGGTGTGGTGTGTGTGGCGTGGTGTGGTGTGGTGTGGTGTGGTATAGTATGGTGTGGTGTGTGTGATGTGGTGTGGTGTGACATGACGTGACGTGACGTGACGCGACGTGATGTTATGTGACTTGATGTGACGTGATGATGTGATGTGATGTGATGTGATGTGACGTGATGCGACATGATGTGATGTGATGTGATGTGATGTGATGTGACTTGATGTGACGTGATGATGTGATGTGATGTTATGTGACTTGATGTGACGTGATGATGTGATGTGATGTGATGTGACGTGATATGATGGGGATGCGACATGATGTGATGTGATGTGATGTGATGTGATGTGATGTGACGTGATGTGATGTGATGTACTGTGACTTGATGTGACGTGATGTGATGTGATGTGATATGATATGATGTGATGCGACATGATGTGATGTGATGTGATGTGATGTGATGTGATGTGATGTGATGTGATGTGATGTGATGTGATGTGATGTGATGTGATGTGATGTGATGTGATGTGATGTGATGTGATGTAGTGTGGTGTGGATGATGATAATGACGATCAAGGATGATAAACATGACCCTACGGAGTTCCATCTAGTATTGAGACTGCGTGACAGGGCTACACTCTACGCTTACTATCATAATATATTTCGGCGTCAACCAGCTCCGAGAGATACAGATACCTGCGGTGTTACACATTTGAGTAGTACCCTCACTGAAGCATCCGTGAAGTGGACGAGAATCGAGTGTGTGGTTCCAGTCTTCTTAATGGGCCTATAGCTTGCTCAGCTCTGGATAGGAGTCGGTTTGAGCAGGAAAAATCCCACAATGTCTTTAAAAGGTCTGATTTGGATTCGAACCTACAGCTAACCAGTCGGAAACCACTACACCACGGCGACTTGGTCAAAACTCAGGTTTGATTTGTCATGATTCACAAACGATATTTTCTGCTGTATTTCCCTCCTGATGTAAAATCTTTCACAAACCTCTGTCAGGACCCTTCTTTTGAAATATTTTCCCATATTTATGATATCTGAATGTTCGTGGCTGACATTTTCTAACATGTATAAACATTTTCTAGCAGAAAAATTCTGTTGTGACGAGAACCACAACTACTCTTCTTATTCTATATTTGCTTCTGCTATTTATACGACTACTTCTATCATCGTTACTACTTCTACTACTAGTACCTATACCCTACTCCTACTATTGCTACAACAACTACTACTGCTACTACTACTACTACTGCTGCTGCTGCTGCTGCTGCCTCCTACTGCCACTGCTACTGCTGCTGCTGGTGGCGCAATTTTTACTACTGCTATTACTTCTACTACTACTACTTCTACTGCTACCGCTACTTCTACTTCTACTACTACTTCTACTGCTATCACTACTTCTACTTCTACTACAACACGACTTCATCTTCTTCTTCTTCTTCTTCTTTTTCTTTTCCTTCTGCACAAAATACTGAGTTCCGTCCTTAATGGAAACCTATTTTGGAAAAAAAAAAGTATATACGATGGCTCCGTCTGATTTGACAATGGATGCGCCCGGTCTGAGGACTCAGCTGGATGTGGAACCGCATCGCCTGTGGCTGAACAAGCCGATTCTGGAATGGCAGTTCTTGGCACAGCGGCCACACGTAAAAGACTGACGGTCATGTTGAGATATTCAGAACAGCTCTGAGGGCAAAGTCTCTGTTCTTTTCACAGCGCCTCCGTCCGCAGTGCTTCTTCTGGAATATCACCGATCCTTGCAGAGTATGGCATCTGCTGTGCAGTTCTTAAGAACGTGTTTCTGTCTTTAAATGCCAGTGTTACGCAGAGGCACTACTATACTGGTGTGTGTGAAGAAATGAATTGGCAAGGTTCTGTCTTTTGTCTAAAGAGTATTTGCAGCATAACACTAACAGTTCAGTGCAATGCTATTTATACAATACATTCTTAACACCATATGATATAATAATGATGATTATGATAATAATAAATAATAATAATAATAACAATATTATTATTGTTGTTGTTATTGTTATTATGAGTAGTAGTAACAGTGTTGTTATCATCATCATCGTTGTTGTTGTTGTTGTTGTTGTTGTTTGTTGTTGTTGTTGTTAATTACAGTATTTATACGGCGCCAGTTCTTGACAATTCAAATATGACTGAACATACATTAAGGATTTCCACAGGTGAGTCACTAAAGTCAGAGAACACCAAAACACTACAGGGACCCCCACAGCAGCAAGAAACCATGTGGAGAGCATTGTAAAGAAGCAGGACACCAAGCCCAAAGCATCTGCTTACCGAAGATAACACTCCAAGAAAAAAATTAGAGAAACACTGTAAATCATGGAGAATCAATTACTACTTTCCAATACATGGGATTCGAACTCCCCGTCATATACAGACAATGCTAACGATTACATGAACAGCTGACAGACAAAGGCTATCAGGATAAAGCCAACGGCACACCAAACCATTTTTGGTCTGAGAAGGATGATGTGGTAGGAAGGGATAGAAAGCAAACCACAAAAAATCGTCACAGGTTCCAGATGAGTATCTGGAAACAAATTTCGTTGTAATATGATAGTAAACCAAGTTTCTGTTATCTATGATCTGAATGACTTTATTGGCAAATATCTACAATGGATTCCTAAGATTATAGGCAAATATCTACAATGGATTCCTAAGATTATAGCAAATATCTACAATGGATTCCTAAGATTATAGGCAAATATCTACAATGGATTCCAAGAATTATAGGCAATATCTACATTGGATTCCAAAAAATATAGGCAAATATCTACATTGGATTCCAAACTTATAGGCAAATATCTACAATGGATTCCAAAAATTATAGGTAAATATATACAATGGATTCTGAAAATCAGGTGGCAGCAATACATCTCCACGAAGAGGTAAGCAGAAGATCAGGGCATCGTGAGTTTAACCAACGAGATCAAAAGATGGCTGGGTCATGTTCTCAAGATGAACAAAAACAGATATCCCAGCACCGCTCTGTCATGGGCGACACCTGGGATAACAACCAGGGGCAGACCAACAGGCACACGGTGGCGATGACTCAGCAATAAAATGAAAGATTCGGGAAGACACACAATGAGCTATTCTGGCTCGCTCAGGACAGCGGCCCTAGGTAAACGAGACAGTTGACGCCTTACGGTCCATCCGGAGCGAAGAGAATTGAGAGGAGAGGAGAGGAGATGTTCTCTGTTTGATGTGATATGTCTGATAGAGTGCAACATATAAGATGTGAACTCACGTGGCAGAGTTATGGTGACTAATCCATATTTCTATCACACCTCAGGTTCGTATGAAGCCACCATATCTCAGCTAGTGTGTGTGTGTGTCATGGACATCAGAACCACAAAATTGGGCAGATCTGTACAGATATAGCACGGTGGTTTTTACCATTAGAGACTCTCTCTCTCTCTCTCTCTCTCTCTCTCTCTCTCTCTCTCTCTCTCTCTCTCTCTCTCTGTCTCTCTCTCTCTCTCTGTCTGTCTGTCTGTCTGTCTTCTCTCTTTCTCTCTCTCTCTTCTCTCTCTTCTCTCTCCTCTCTCTCTCTCTCTCTCTCTCTCTCTCTCTCACATACACATATTGAACATTGAATGTTTTTTAATAGATCCTTTAACATCAATTTGGGCATGGAAGATAATCGCAAATAAATGAAAATCCAAAGAGATCATCATGTCACGTGAAGCAAAAAGAACTTGGTTCCACAGGAAAAAAAAAGTACACTTGAAATTGTTTTACAATAGTATACTCAAACTGTCAAAAGCTAGCTACACAATTTTTGACAATTTGATGAATTCTGCTAATTTCAGTTTATCTTTTTCTCTTCCAGGAATGAATTTACACAATGAGGATGTTTATTAAATTGACATATATTCTGTAGACTAAACTTCTGTTGGTCATCACGGAATGCACATGCAGGACGTTCAGATGAATCTACGTACATACGCGAACGTGCGCGCGTACATTGATCTAAGTGATAAGTCGGGACTTTTTTATTTCTCTCACTACTTTGTTATTGTGCACATTGTCGTTATATGGTTATTTCATTATTGTACTCACATAAGCTGGATACCTTATGTTACAAATCCATTCACCAGACGGCTCCATCATACCTCTGTGACAACATCAATATTTGTACGCCAACTCGCACATTCCGCTCAACTTCAGATACTTTTTCCCGTCAGGTTCGTAGATTTAAACTATAAACTGTTTCAACTAAGTAACATAACTCTTGAAAGTCACGGAGTTATCTCCCATGTAGAATTTAGGGAATGTTCTGAGCTTACCACTTAATGCTTTGTGGCTGTGTCTATGCTAGCTGAATGGGTAGCGCAAACTGTGTTGGGTTTGAGAAATTCTACTTGGGAGATAACTCTGTGACTCTCAAGAGTTATGCTACTTAGTTGATATTTAAAATTCTCCCTGCTTCCCTCTTATTTCCTTTGGTATTACATATAAACTGTTTGTTGTTTATTGTTTGCAGTACGCAAAAGCACAGTAGTCATGTTAAAACAAAGTGCACGATGATCCTAGAAACGAAGAACATGTTACCACATGAACTTTTAGAAGCAAAAGATACTCAAAATATATCGTGACAGAGAATAATTACGTGTGTCGTTATTTGCTATAGATAATATACAAATTGTGGATATGCAGACCACGTAATAATTCAAACCATCATCATTATCATCATGTCGAGCTTGCTCGGCTATCCATGACACGTTTCTTCCATCCTTCTCTGTCAGACATTGCAGTAGGTAGTTCATCATACTGACAGCCCGTATCATTCATCAGTTGGTCGATGAACGTCTTCTTTGGACGTCCTGGTCTTTGTTTGCCGTGGCTGGGTCTCCATAGTAGAACATCCCCCACAGTTTTCCCGCGAAGCGCAGTCTTTGTTGACGTATTGATTTACTGATTGGTGGGATCTTGCCATACAACTCTTTGTTAGTTGGATGTTCTCTCCAGGATTTGTTCAGGGCTGCACACAGCATTTGTGTATATGCTCCATCAATCTTCTTCTCCAATGTCGTTGTTAGGGTCCAAGAGATTGAGCCATATGTAAGAACGGACTCTACTGTTGCTCGGATGAAGTTCCTTTTCAGGTTGTCTGGTAGATTGGATTTCCAGATTTTGTCCAGTTGATTTAGAGCGCCCCGGCATTTCCGAGTCTGGTGTTGACGTCTTGTTCTGTGGAGTCAATGTAGCTGCCCAGGTATTTAAAGTCTTGAACTTGTTTGATTTTATCTCCATTGAGACTTCTCATGCC
>JAPXFY010000025.1:39952884-39965384 GCA_030674185.1 Monoplex corrugatus | reverse complement strand
GTCTCTATCTCTCATTGCCCCTAGCATCTCTCCCACCTTCCTTGTCCCCAACCACTCTGCAAGTCCATCCAGCATTTTCTCCCTGGTCTACCCGGTGCTCTCTTTCCCTCCAGCTTTCCCGTTGTGACCAGGTGCTCCAAATCCCCCTTCCTCATAAAATGGCCTATAAATGTTGCCTGTCTTTTCTTAATCTTCCTTATGAGTGATCTACTTGTGTCTGCCTCCATCAAGACTGTCTCGTTTGTTTTCTTTGCTGTTCATGGAACTTTCAACATTCTTCTTAGAAACCACATCTCGGCTGCCCCAATCTTGTTCTGGCTTTGTTTGTTGACTGTCCACGCCTCTCATCCGTACAACAGTACTGGTTCTATATAACATTCAAGAACTCTCTTCCTGATGTTAATTGATAAGCATTTGTTGGTAAGAATGCTTGTCATCTTCTTGAATGCTGTTTTGGCTTGGCCAATTCTGCCGGCTATTTCTGATGTGCATCTGCCGTCTGATGAAATGATCGTTCCCAGGTATTTGAATTTATACAGGGACCTATGAAAGATTAAAACCACAGCACCAGAATGATTGGAGTATTAAGATGGGCAGTAACTACACCAGATTTTATATTGCGGAATGAGATTAATCTCGATATTCTAGATCTGAAGTCTACACCTATGTCCACAGAGTCAGATAACCCTCGTCCTATAAGCATTTGCCAAAACACATCAAGATCCCTTTCTTCACGATGTTCAGAGCGTCTTGGACAAATAAGTCAGTTACAGAGACATTGACAGAGTCAGATACTGATCTAGAAACCATTCCAGTCTACCAACTGGCTTGGTCACTGTGGAAATTCTATCCCCCTGTCATCATTGTCTTGGGAACGCTTGGTAACGTCATGAGTATCGTCATCATGAGCAGAATGACGTCAGGAGAATCCACCGTCAACATTTTCTTCATTGCCATAGCTGTTGGAGATCTGCTTGTACTGTATTCAGGTAACAGAATGAACGGTAGTATTTTGTCTCGTATAGGTTTGTTTGGTTCCCTCACAAGAAATACATCAGAAGAAATACATCAATTTTTTTTTAGATTTGTTGAGTGTCTGATGAAAAGGGTTTAACGTGTAAGTGAAGAATTTTGTTTTCATTACTTGCCATATCCAAATCACTTGTTTGGCCTCTTCCTCTGATTTCTGCATTTGCATAATCAAGCAAACGCGCGTGTGTGTGCGTGTATGTGTGTGTCTGTGAGTGTGTCTGTGTCCTGTGTTTGTGTGTGTGTGTGTGTGTGTGTGTGTGTGTGTGTGTGTGTGTGTGTCTGTCTGTCTGTTGTATATGTGTCTCTGTGTGTGTGTGTGTGTGTGAAAATGGCAAAACGGCAAATTATGAAAAGAAATGTCATTACTTATACGGTACAGCCCCTTTTTCAATAAAAAGGACATTCAGTAAATCGCAAACATGATCTCTCTCTCTCTCTCTCTCTCTCTCTCTCTCTCTCTCTCTCTCTCTCTCTCTCTCTCTCTCTCTCTCTCTCTCTCTCTCTCTCTCTCTCTCTCTCTCTCTGGGTTGTTTTTTTTTTTTTTTTTCTAGACACAATCCATCTGCATTAATTTCTTTCATTCATTCTACCATATGTGTATATTTTATGTATGTGTATGCACACACTTTCCCTCAAGACAAGACATTCAAATTGTGTCTCATAATTTGTTAATTTACAGTACTTCATTTCCGATAGTTCGACCATAGTCCACCTAGCATAAGACATAAATAATATGCAATGATGACGTGTACGCTGTAGAATACATTTATCTCTCCTGCTTCCTAGTTACCTGAAATCATATCTGCCATTTTCTATCACTGAACTCCACCTTAGGAAGTTATCTACTGTTTCTTTTTCTCTTCCCTCCCCTGCTAAGTCTTGTGCGTTTAGCCTTCATCGTCTTTTATGTACGCTTCACAAAGGCCAGTTGGCTGAAGAAACTGCGTCTGTCTTGTTTCACTGTGTTTCATACATGTTCTGATTCCTGTTTGTGTGTTTTTGGCTCCTGTATGCCTGAACACTGGCAGTCAGTCGGAATTGGAAGTGCAAGGTCTTCGTTGCTGCCTTTATGTCAGTGGCTTACTGGGTGATAAGTAAGATATCATTGTTAGTATTAGTCATATGAATATATAATTGGAAAAAATTGTGGTTTCTAGCATCGCGTGAGAATCATTGGGAACATTATATATATATATATATATATATATATATATATATATATATATATATATATAATACATATACGTATATATATATACATATATATATATGTATGTATGTATGTATGTGTGTGTGGTGTGTGTGGGTGTGTGTGTGTGTGTGGTGTGTGTGTGTGTGTGTGTGTGTGTGTGTGTGTGTGTGTGTGTGTGTGTGTGTGTGTGTGTGCAGGGTCCATGATTAATTGGATGGAACACACCTTTAATGTTCTCCTCCTCAACACACAACCTTCCTTGCATTATCTCTTCTTCTGGATCACTGCCTGCTCTGGCACCATCGTCAGCTGGCTGTTGGTCTGTGTGACGCTGCAGAGAGCACTGTCTGTCGTCTGGCCTCACCACGTCCACCGTATTTGTACCAGGAGAAGAGTTGTGATCACAATCGTCAGTGTAACCATTTTTATCACCAGTCTCTACTCTCATTACTTGTACTGCATTCCTGTTGTGGTTTCCTCAACAGCATCAAATGTTGACTGTTATACTATGTCTTCAACATCCAACTACGTATGGTTTGTGGACAATGTGTTCACTTATGTGGAGCTGATAGTTTACAGTCTGTTACCTTTTATCTGTCTTGTGGTGGGAAACACTATTTTGGTTTCAACGCTGATTGCGTCTGTAAGACAAGCTCACAAAACAATGACGGCTGTGAATTCCCTGCAAGTCTTGAAGCGAGAAAAAGAGACGTATTCTGTGACTGTCACTGTGGTCGTGGTGTCTTTAACATTAGTGGTTTTGACTTTGCCCGTATCCGTGTATTTCTTTTTGTTCCATTTTAAAGATCGCAGCACCATGTCCAGCGAAGACACAGCATACGTGTACCTGTTTCACACAGTCAGTTATCTGATGACTGACACCAACAGTGCCATCAACTTCTATCTGTACTGTCTGACAGGTCGCAGGTTCAGGGAGGAGTTTTTGAAGATTGTGAACTGTAGAAGAAATAAAGAATCGTCGAGAGATTCTTTGTGAATTTTACAATCCAGTTTCATAGCTTCTGTTTTGCTTTTCTCTTTCAGAAGGATTGTTGTTTTCCTGTTTTCCTGCTTTGTATTTTCAGTAAAATGCCATCTCTTATCGGTATTGGCAAGTATTCTTTCAGGGAAACCATGGATATTAACAAGCATGGTTCTGTTTCGGGAAATCATGAATACTTGCATGCATTTTTCTGTTTAGGAAATTCGTGGATATTGGAAATGGATATTGGCAAGCACATTTCTGTTTACGAAAATCACGGATATTGGAAAGCATTTTTCTATTGAAGAAAATCACAATATTGGCTAGTATCTTTCTTTTAGGAAAAACACAGACATTGACAATCACCTTGTGTTTAGGAAAATCATCTGTATTGGTAATGAATGTTGGCAAGTATCTTTTTGTTTAGGCTAACAAGAAACAACTGAGGATGCTGGAGTGGGACCCAGAGCAGCAATGCCTCATCACTTTCCAAAAAATCACATCCAAGCTCCTGACACCACATGATAGTTATTCTCACCAAGCAAACAGGGGCTGTCCATGCGCTGCATGACCCACTCGGACCCAGTCATCAGTTACCTAACTTGCGATCCAAATGGCAAAATGGGAAGATGACAAATCTTGGGACAAACGCACTCAACGCTCACCAGCCAGGACCAGACCCAGAGGGAATAAAACAGCCCTCGTTTGCCCTACTCCTGGCCTTCATCTCTCTACTGGGCAACATGCCTAGCTGCCAGCTCTTCTCCCCTTACTACAGTCACATTTAGCAGTCAGAATCTCTCAATATTATTTTACTACAACCACACGGGGTGTTCATGCAATCGCAAAAAACAGTTAGACATGATGGTCCAGCACTATCTTTTTTTTTCAGCTAGGCCTGACATGTCCTCAAAGGGATCCCAAGTTTGCTGTCTTTCCACGCTGTCATCAGGACTTTCCTTACAGTCATCGGGCCCAATTTTCTAAAGTCAGCAGCTAAACTGCAGTTCAAAGTTAACTAGAAACACCTGAGGATGCTGGAAGGGGCACAGAGCAACGATGCCTCACCACTGGCCAAGCAATCACCTTTCAGCTCCCAAGACCACACGGTACCTATTTTGCCTAGCAAAGGAGAGCCGTCCATTTGCCACATTCCCCACTTAGACCTAGCCATCAGTAATTTTGTTTGCAAGCCAAATGTTAAGATGGGGAGATGACAAACTACTTCAATAGCCACACAATGCACACCAGTCAGGACTACCTAGCCACCAGACCAAGAGAGAAAAAAATAACCCTTTTTTTCCTGTACTCCAAGCCTTCATCTCTGTATTCGACAGCAAACTCAGCTGCCAGATCGCATGGCTGCCAGATTTTCACCCCTTACATAGTCTTGACACTTTCCAGTTGGAAGCCCCCAACGTTATTTTACCAATCCGAAGGGAGCGTTCATGCAGGCGCTATAGTGGTCAGGCATGATGGTCCAGACAGCCTATTTGTGCTGTCTGCTAGGTCTGACATGCCTCCGAAGGGATTATGGATATTGGCAATGACACTGGGAAGCATCTTTCTGTTCAGGAAAGTCATGGATAGTGGCATGTATCTTTCTGTTTAGGACAATCATGAACATTGGAAAATGTATTTCTGTTTAGGAAACTCATGGATATTGGCAAGCATCTTTCTGTCTAGAAAAAGCATGGATATTGGCAAGCATCCGTCTGTGAGGAAAATCATGGACATTGGCAAGCAATTTTTGTGTGTAGGAAATTCTTGGATATTGGCACGCATCTTTCTATGTAGGAAAATCATGGACATTGGCAAACAAGCTCAACTGTACGTAAAAGTCAGTTGGAGCTGAAAAATTCCACAATAATTATTTGGATCAGAGGGAGCTTTAACCCTCTCCCTCCAACTCAATATTCCATTATGCTAACTGCTTCACCACGTTGACAAGTCAGCTGCATTTTTCACTTACTTCTGGAACATCCAAAGGCAGCTACAAACCGCACAAGACTGTTTCCCTGAATTAAAAGAATGTATTTCCTTTATACTTCCTTCTTCTGTTCTTTCTTTGACTTTGCTTGGTGCTCTGTTGCTTAGATGAAGTACGTACACTGTGGAGTTGTGCTACCTTAGGCTTGTGTGGCTCGCTCTGCGTGAGTTTGATGCACCTGCCTTCTTGCTATCCCAGGCAGGTCTGAAGACTACTTCACAGAAGTAAACTCAACACCTGCTTCTGGAAGCATGGTACCTTCCCACTGAAGGACCTAAGTACTGACACAGCGCTCTACGAAGGTTTCCTGCACCACTCTCTAACCACTAGCACCCCTTCTTCGTTGCTTTCCCTTATCTTCTCATCATCATCATCATATGCCCTGCCGCTTGGCGTTGGCGATCATGGACTTCCATCTGTCTCTATCTCTCGTTGCCCCAAGCATCTCTCCCACCCCCCTCATCCCCAGCCACTCTGCAAGTCCGTCCAGCATTTTCTCCCTGGTCTACCCGGTGCTCTCTTTCCCTCCAGCTTTCCCGTTGTGACCAGGTGCTCCAAATCCCCCTTCCTCATAAAATGGCCTATAAATGTTGCCTGTCTTTTCCTAATCTTCCTTATGAGTGATCTACTTGTGTCTGCCTCCATCAAGACTGTCTCGTTTGTTTTCTTTGCTGTTCATGGAACTCTCAACATTCTTCTTAGAAACCACATCTCGGCTGCCTCAATCTTGTTCTGGCTTTGTTTGTTGACTGTCCACGCTATCTTCCTCAATGATTTCTATTTCTTTTTGTTTTTCAGACAAGACGTTTCATTCTGTCGAGTAAAACTGAGGTCTATTTCGTCTGTTTTTTGTGTACTCCTACCCTAGCAAGGAAGATAACTTTGCTTTCCCTGTGTTGGGGTTGTAACAATATATTTGTGTAGAATTTATAGGCGAGTAGAGAACTATAAACACACCAAAACCCGTAATATTCACTGGATATGAAGTGATAACTGGTGGCAGTGTGTGTGTGTGTGTGTGTGTGTGTGTGTGTGTGTGTGTGTGTGTGTGTGTGTGTGTGTGTGTGTGTGTGTGTGTAAAAGAGCGTGTAAATTAGAATAGAAATGTGTATGTTTGCATGTATAAGTGTCTGCTGTCTGTACACCCTGTCACTACAGATCAGAGCGTGTTCTCCCACTGGGTAAAGTAAACTGTAAACACCGTATTAAGCCACACCCTTTTTTGTTAATATGAGAAAAATTGATTATTGTTTTTGGCTTGGGTAGAGACAGAGAAGGGGGAGAGCAAACATCAATATGACTGCTATTTTGTCACAGTGGTTTTGTTTGTTTCTTTGGTTGGTTGGTGGGCTGGTTGGTTGGTTGGTTGGTTGGTTGGTTAGTTGGTTGTGTTTGTTTTTGCTTCTGTCTTTTTTTTTTTTTTTTGTTTCTTTCTTTCTTTCTTTCTTTCTTTGCTTGCTTCCTTGATTGTGTTTTTTTTCCTGTTTTTGTTTGTTTGTTTGCTGGTTTGTTTTGTTTGTGTGTTTGTTTGTTTTGGGTTTGTTTGTTTGTTTTTGTTTGTTTATCTCTCTGTTTTTGGTTGGTTTGGTTGGTTGGTTGGTTGGTTGGTTGGTTGGTTGGTTGGTTGGTTGCTTGGTTGTTGGTTCTTTCTTTCTTTCTTTCTTCCTTTGTTTTGGTTTTGTTCCAGGCAGTTCCTCAGAAGCTTGATGTCTTGTTGTCGGTGGAAGGTCGCATCATCACGATGCCTTTCCAATTCCCAGGTGAGAGTTGATTTGTCCATTTACGCGACGTCAGTCGGCGCCCGTATACTGGCACTCACAAAGCGGTGTGCCCATTCCCTGGCACTAAAACTAATTAACAGCCTGCACATTTAAAGGGTTGTTAACTCTTTGTCCCCATCCCTTCTGCTCCCACTAGTGTTCGAATATCCCCCCCCCCTTTTCCCCACCGTCTCAGTACAGACCATGATTAGTGATTCTTATCGCCCGAAGTGGACATACAAGTCAATATAGACACATACCTTTAAATAAACACTAATCAGAAAAAAATACTTTTTCTGGATAGTGTTTATTTAATGGAAAGTATATTGACCAAAGTGTAATAACTACACAGTTTCGTTCAGAATGGAAAGACGAGATACAAAAGTTGAGATAATTTATGTACAGTGTCAATGACAGATTTTTTTTCCACTTGTACTGAAACAAGAAAAGACGAAGAAAATGAAATCAATGCAGCAGAAATGTGGCTCTGTAGACGACTTCTCAAAGTCAAGTGAACAGACAGAAGAACAAACGATAGCGTGTTAAAGCAACTGAATGTCAGGTGCCAGCGACTGACAGAGATCAACAAAAGAAAGCTGAAGTACGAACGTCATGCGATCAAAAACGCCCAAACCAGATCTGATGTCAACGGTCCTGCAGGGGAAAGTTCAGACGAGGAGAAAAAAGGGAAGACTGCACACCTATTTCAATAACATCACTGAAGTCTGTGGGCTGGAGATCCAGGAGGTTGCCCACAGATGTCTCAATCGTCTGACCTGGAGAAAACTCGAGCGTGGTTCCTACCGCAGATCCCGGCGAGGGAGAGAGGTGAGAGGTTAGATATACATACCTTTACAGAGCAAATAAATAGACAAAAAGAGTATCCCTTGCGAGTCTCGATTCACAACTGATTTTTAGCACGTCAAGTGTGTCTGACATCATAGCTTATGAACGTCATATTTAGAACAAGGAGAACAGTGTTTGGTAATAATGATATTATAATTTTACAAGCCTGCCACAAATGTTCTCTCTACAAATAACATTTTGTTACAGTGTGTGAGTGAGTGTGTGTGGGAGGGAGGGCAGTTCAGAGTTTGTTCAAGAGGGGTTCATCGCTTTCGAATAGTTCCAAATGTGCTCTAATTCTGCCAGTAGTTGTCTGGAAGACGCCTTGAGTTTACGCAAAACCATATACACTGGCAAGAGCCTGAAATCAGGGGAGTGGAGGGAGGGTAGAGTGGGGCGTATGAAAGATTAAACTGACAACAACTGAGCTAACTCGATGCTACACTGTTCTGATTATGTTTTAGAAGGGACGGTCAGCTCAGCTTGGTTGAATTCTAATTCAGTTTCTTAAGGGGGCAGACCTACCCAGATTTGGGTACCAAGATTGTGATGTTCAGTGTTTCAGTTCTAATTAATCAATCACCATATTTGGCAAGAAGATACCTCAGGCAGTATTCTTTGGATTGAATATCTTTGTTGGGGTCTTTGAGTTATGAAAAGTTGACAAAAATTAATTAATTAATTGCGATTTTTCGCGAGATTGTATACATCAGACATAATATGTTCAAAAGTTTTCATCCGATTTCCTTGATATTTGGCACCCATATAGCAGGGACAGGTACCTATAGCCGGTAGTAAAACCTTGCAGTTCTGCTTGAAAAAAACATTTTTATCAAAAGTTGTATTATGATTTTTTTTATTAAAATTATTCTAAAAATTGGGGTGATGATTGTACAGAAAATAATGATAGTAGAGCTAAGATTTTACTACATGCCATACACACTATACAGATGTGTTTGCTCACTAAATATCAAATTCCTAACATGAATATATGTGTAGTTATAATTGTCACAGTATGTACTATATTTTTTCATTTTCGCAAGAACATTTTTTAATTAATTAATTTTTGTCAACTTTTTATAACTCACAGACCCTAACAAAGATTTTCAATCCAAAGAATACTGCCTGAGGTATCTTCTTGCCAAATATCATGGTGATTGGTTAATTAGAACTGAAACACTGAACATCACAATCTTGGTACCCAAATCTGGGTAGGTCTGCCCCCTTAAGGTAGTTTTTCTGCACTCAGAATAAATTTCATATCCGCTGACACCATTGATGCCGTGTAATGATAGGACGTAAAATGCTTATGGCAAAAACCATAAACCTGCAGATATGTTAAGTCCTATGTCTTTGTATCTGTCTGTTAAATTTTTAATTTCAAATATAAAAATTTCGATGTACACAGCAAACAAATTGGTCAAACCAACAGCCTTTCCTCGTTGGCTGAAATCAAAAATCATACACGCCTCCAATGTTTTGGCTAATCAGAAAAGTGAGCGACTTTGACCTCAGAGTTCACTGCAGATATTGGTATCCGTTCTTATTACTTCGCTTCATTAGCGAAATTCTCTGAGGAGAACTGGACAATAGAAGGTCATCAGAGGAGAAGCCCTCTAATTTTAAAGTGTGTCAGTGCTTGACCCCTGAGATTGTAAGAGAGCCATGTGTTGTGTCGTCAGCAGGTTCCTGTCTCAAACGGGTCATCATCATCATCAGGTGCCCTGCCGCATGGCATTGGCGATCATGGACTTCCATCTGTCTCTATCTCTCGTTGCCCCTAGCATCTCCCCCACCCTCCTCATCCCCAGCCACTCTGCAAGCCCGTCCAGCATTTTCCCCCTGGGTCTATCTGGTGCTCTCCTTCCCTCCAGCTTTCCCGTTGTGACCAGGTGCTCCAAATCCCCTTTCCTCATAAAATGGCCTATAAATGTAGCCTGTCTTTTCCTAATCTTCCTTATGAATGATCTACTTGTGTCTGCCTCCATCAAGACTGTCTCGTTTGTTTTCTTTGCTGTCCATGGAACTCTCAACATTCTTCTCACAAACCACATCTCGGCTGCCTCAATCTTGTTCTGGTTTTGCTTGTTGACTGTCCACGCCTCACATCCGTACAACAGTATTGGTTATATATATCATTGAAGAACTCTCTTCCTGATGATAATTGATAGGCATTTGTTGGTAAGAATGCTTGTCATCTTCTTGAATGCTGTTTTGGTTTGACTGATTCTGCCGGCTGTCTCTGATGTGCATCTGCCGTCTGGGGAAATGATCGTTCCCAGGTATTTAAACTTATCAACCTGCTCTTCAAACGGGTAACAAACCAAAACACGCGTACAAAAATAACAAGTGATCCCCCCCAAGGCATGAAGTGAGGTGATATCCCGCGACATGATGCGAGGTGGAATGTTCATCTCTTACGGTGCAAAGTACGTGTTATTCGTATTATAAATCATCACCAACACTTAAAATCTCTTGTTGTTGACTGAAAGGAAACTATATCCTTGTCTTTTTGCTCACACAGTTCAGTTTCATTCACCAAAACATGTAAGCCAAAGAGCTTCTGTGATGAGTTCTAGTGTTGTTGATAGTCAGCAGTGGCCATGTACTCCTTGTTGCCAGACTCCCCTTAAGTGGCGGAGATTTGCGCTTCGCGGTGCCTGGTCTTGTCTCCCGATAAAACTAAGGAGTGCTCATTTTATGTTGGAAATCTCGAATGAACTTTTATTTTGTAAAGTTTTGTCTATTAATAATTGTTTTGTCGCATTTACGATAATTTTGACGTGGAAGAAGACGTGCCACTAACTTCTAAAACACTCGCTGACTAATCTGACTTAATTAAGATTTGTGCAGTTAAACGTTTTGTTCTTATTAGTGACAGAGGTTTCCATTGAAGACACAACAGCCAGCCCACATCTAGGTCATGACTTCTGGATGCCCTTCTGCTCTCACTATTATTTTTCTTCTATCTGGGTTCCAACCCACACCTACAAAATGGTCGGGCGCCTTATGACCGAGTCACTCTTGTGACAGATGTCTCAGTCACTTAGCTGTCAGACACTTGCTGTACACAGGACAATTATAGGGAAATTTTAAGCCTTACGAGGTTCACTTTCGTTCCTACTCGACCAGATCAAACTGGAACTCTTTTCAACTGATTTTGCCATTGCCTTTAGGGCTGAAGTCCTCTTCTTCTCGACAATCGATAGCTGTTTATAGGCAGATATGCCCAGCAGGCTCCTTGTTTCAATCTCAACAGCACAGACTTTGGCTTCATCGTCATCATCATCATCAGGTGCCCTGCCGCTTGGCGTTGGCGACCATGGACTTCCATCCATCTCTATAATAATAATAATAATAATTACAATATTTATATAGCGCAAAATCTCGATAAAAATCAAATCTAAGCGCTGAACATACACTTACGCACGCGCGCACACACACGCACACACACACTTACATATGGCTATAAATGGGGAAAAAGAATAAAAGCAATGGAAAATTATAGAGAGCATATTATATACAAATATATATTACAATGTGATTCCCCTCCGAGTGGAGACAGGCTACAGAGGGGGATGAGTGAGGTCAGGATTTTATGCAGAGGAGAAAAGGTGAGTTTTGAGAGCGGACTTGAAGGAGACAAAAGTAGATTGCTGACGGACAGAGAGAGGAAGTTTGTTCCAGGAAAGTGGACCAGAAACAGAGAAGGCTCGTGGACCATAGGTATTGAGCTTGGTGCGTGGAAAGCGAAAAGTCAGAGGATCGGAGGCAGAGCGGAGGGTACGTGAGGGAACATAGATATCAAGTAGGCTTGACAGGTAATCGGGGGCTGCGTTATTAGGCTTTTGTAGCACATGGTGTCTAGTTTGTACTGTATGCGCTTTGATACAGGGAGCCAGTGAAGTTGTGCCAGGAGAGGAGATATGTGGTCAGCTTTTTTCTTTTTGAGTACAAGGCGTGCAGCATTGTTTTGAATGCGCTGTAGGATGTGAATGGTGGAGGCAGGAAGACCAGACAGGAGTGAATTGCAATAGTCAATGCGAGACATTATGAAGGAGAGAACGAGTTTTGCAGTTGTTTCCACAGATACTTCCTGATCAAGCTTATACGATGGAGGTGATAGTAGCAAGATCTGGCAGTTTGAGAAACAAAGTTGTTCATGGAGAGGGTAGAGTCAATGCAGACACCAAGGTTTTTAGCTGAATCAGAAATTGGGACTGATGTGTTACATAATGGGAGAGAAAGAGGAGGCAGCTGAGAAAGTTTCTGACGGGTGCCAATGAGGATAGCTTCTGTTTTGTCGTCATTAAGCTGAAGTTTGTTTAACGTCATCCAGTTCTTAATGTCCGAGTAACACTCAGTGGTGCGAGTCAAGAGGCGCTGTATATTGTTTGGTGTGTCACTGTCTAGAAGTTGGGTGTCATCAGCATAGAAGTGATGTTTTATAGAGTGGGAGTTGATGATGGTGGACAGGGGGGAGGTGTAAAGAGTGAAAAGAACAGGGCCAAGGACAGATCCTTGTGGAACACCACAGGTCAGGCATGCAGGTTGAGAGTAAGTGCCATTAATGAGAACAGTTTGTTTTCTGTTTGACAGATATGAAGTGAAAAAGGAGAGAGCAATGTCAGAGATGCCAAAAGTATGATGAAGTCTAGAAAGGAGAATACCATGATCAATGGTATCAAAGGCTGCAGA
>JAPXFY010000025.1:39917884-39947884 GCA_030674185.1 Monoplex corrugatus | reverse complement strand
CTTGTTTCAGTGGCATGGGTAAGAGGAAAAACGGTGGTCCAAGACATAACAGACACGGTTTGTGAACGAAAGTGGAACTGGGCTGGTCATGTCATTAGGAGATCTGACAACAGATGGACCACCAAAATGACGCATTGGATCCCTCCACGCCCAAAAGAAAAATGGAACAGAGGTCGCCAGAGAACCAGATGGCGAGACGATCTAGAAAAAGTTCGACAAACAATGGACCAGAACAGCAGTTAACCGGCAACAGTGGCGTGCGATGAGGAAGGCTTATTTATGTCCAACAACGGACCGAAACAAGCTGAAGATCAGATCTGCACACATGTTGACCTGGGAGATTACAAAAAATCTCTACCCTTTGTCCATCAGGCAGAGGTGTCTAGGTGCGAACCCAGAACCTTACGACTTGAAATGTGACGGTTACCCACCTGACTATCTTGCCCTTTTCTATCAGTGGTTGCATTTATTTGGGTGACTAAGGCACACTGCAGTGGTAAGAAGTAATCATCAATTGACAACAGCATTATTACTTCCACTGTGCAGAGTGTTTCCGCTGCCCAAATATCTGACCGCAGCATTTGCTTTAGACTATGTTGTGGTGTAATATAAACTTTAAAAAAAACTATATTTTTGAACTTCTATCAGTCCAAAATAATTACCGTGTGATTTCTTAGTTTCTTGTACCCAGAGTTGAGCATGCCAGAAGCTCACTAGGAAGACAAGGACGACAAAATTGAGTTTCAACCACTTTATGGATACGTCATTCAGGGAGTTGATTAAATTTGTTATCCAGCGCCGCGGGTATCTGTATTTCTTTGGTCTGGTTGTCGTCAGTAAACATCATGAAAGTAATTACGCATAGAATGCAACCCTGTCAATCGGCAGAATCGGCCAAGCCAAAAAAGCATTCAAGAAGATGAGAAGCATTCTTACCAACAAATGCCTGTCAATTAACATCAGGAAGAAAATTCTTGAATGTTACATAGAACCAATACTGTTGTACAGATGTGAGGCGTGGACAGTCAACAAAGCCAGAACAAGATTGAGGCAGCCGAGATGTGGTTTCTAAGAAGAATGTTGAGAGGTCCAGGGACAGCAAAGAAAACAAACGAGACAGTCTTGATGGAGGCAGACACAAGTAGATCACTCATAAGGAAGATTAGGAAAAGACAGGCAACATTTACAGGTCATTTTATGAGGAAGGGGGATTTGGAGCACCTGGTCACAACGGGAAAGCTGGAGGGAAGGAGAGCACCGGGTAGACCCAGGGATAAAATGCTGGACGGACTTGCGGAGTGGCTGGGGACGAGGAGGGTGGGGGAGATGGTAGGGGCAACGAGAGATAGAGACAGATGGAAGTCCATGATCGCCAACGCCATGCCACAAGGCACCTGATGATGATGACAACCCTGTCACACAGTCTCGATCTGAAAGGAACTCCATAACATCATCACTATCATTCACATTCTTGTGATCATCATTGCATTGTGGTTCTTCATACCCTGCTCTCATGTTAACCCCACTTTCGGTGAGTTGGGGGGTTGTTGTTGTTGTTGAAGAGACAAAATGATCATTGTGTGGATGGTGACACAGAAGGCTGCAAAAGATATAGCAGAAAAAATGCTGTTTGCATGTAATAGATATATACATGGTGAACTAACTTTTACGTACATGGATGTACTTATGTACATAGCCAGAGACTGTGCACTGAAAAGTATGGGCAGCACGATGCTTAGTATTGTTTTCTCTGAAGGATTCTGAAGCGGAACAGCAGACAAACTGTTAGAATTTAGATCTAAAATGAAACAAACACATGACAAGAAATGCAAGGATTCGAGAGAAAAACACACTTTTTCAGTCACAAAACTACCCTAGGATATAATTGTAAGATGGCGTTGTCAAAGTGACTTAAGATCTAAAGAGTAGACGAAACTAGAACAAATGACAAGAACTGCAAGGGCTCCAGAGAAAAACACACACGTTTTCACTCACAAAATTACACTAGGAAACTGCTGAAAGATGGCGTTGTCAAAGTGACTTAAAACCTAAAAAGTAGAGAAAATTAGAACAGATGACAAGAAATTCAGGGTCTCGAGAGAGAAATGATGAACGTTTCTACTTTAAAAAAGGCCACTAGGAAAAAACTTTTGAAAAAATGGCGGCGTCAAAGTGTATATAGATCTTGAAAGAAACTGGTACAAATGACAAGAAATCCAGGGTCGGTCTCGAGAGTGAAAATACTTTTTTTCACTTTAATCAAAAAAAATATTTGGACACAGCTGAAAAGATGAATAAGTCAAAGGAGGCCTTGAACACACAGTCTATGATGTGTAGACCATTTCGTGCATCGCAATCTATCAGATCTACTCATCTACGTTACAATTTGTTGAGTCTGCCAACAGAATGACATAGGGAAGGAAACTCCATTATATGTCTAAAAGCTCCAATCACCTTCCTCTTTATTAAGTGCTATGTTTAAACTCAGAACAACTCAACGAAGACGCAGCTTTCTGGTGGTTGCAATACCAAGAAACGCACAAATCATAGCCATTCAAAAACATTATAACAAACTGCTATTTTAGTATTACTAAGATCTGATACGATAGAAATAATCTTCAGGACCATTGTTGTAAGTGCCACACGGTTTGCCTATGCAATGATTACATATCAATAAATCCGATTTCTCATTGTCGGAAAATGAGACCACATTTTCTTCCATCGTTTATAGATTTATACCAAACAAAGATGATGAACTGACATTGTATTCACTTTAAATGTACTCCCTGTGAATACGAGAAATCCATACCAGAAATACTGTGTTGACTGATAGTTCACACAAGCGATCTTCTTCTTCTTCTTCTTGGCGTACGCTGCTACACAATCATCTGAGTCCGGGCGATGAATGCAGCCGTCTTTTCCAGCTCCTGTCTGCAGCCATGGAGTTTGGTTGTCAGCGGAGTGTCTGTCGGCCACACGTCCTGTCTTGCCACCTGGTGAAGGGGACATCTTTGGAGTATATGCTCCGTGGTTTGGTCTTCTTGACCGCAAGTACAGGTTGGGGAGGGCTCCAGCTTCAGTTTGCGGTACATGTGGCTGTTCAGCTGTGACCAGTGCGCAACCTCACCAGGGCAACAGGGCAAGTGATGAAAGGATTACATCTGTTCCCCCACAGTGACACTGGTCACCTGACAGTTCGTCAACCAGGATGTTGTGTATAAGGTACATGTCAGTACGACTTTATATGGACTTTATGACCTAAATCTATCTATTTCTCTAAGCCAAACCCAATGATCTACTGTGTTAATCGCCAAATTTCACTCGAAAAGCAAATCCAAATTGGGAGTTGAACTGAACCTTATCCCTAGCCCTCCTCCTTGACCAATTTCCGTTTTTAAAATACAAGACCGTGGCGAAGTTCAATGCATTAAAGGTAAAAGTATCTGTACAACCAAAAATCGATATTTTTGAAGATTGCTACAGCGGTGAAACATCAAGATTTTCACAAATCATTGATTAATGAATGAAATTTTGTTATATTAAAGTGGTTTAGAAGTATATTCTGCATTCTTACACAGTTATGTATATTTCAAAGCTGTTTTCAGGATTTTGCACAAACCAAAATATAGACCTAGTCTTCAGAGACTATAGTATATGTTGAAAACTGCTGGAGCTCTTCTTAAGTCCCATTACCAATGCTTAGGAGTACAAAGAGGGAGAGGTCAGGTTTCTTACCATGCTTCAGCACGTGGACTCAGGCCACAAGGTTGTGAGATCAAACAACCCCAAGCTAAGGACTGGCAGACAATGGAAAGTCTAGGAGGAAATGGACGCAGTGAAGGAAAGCCTCGTGGTCAGAGAAATGATAGGGCACACGCAGACCAATAAGCAGGGACTGAGATCAATAAAAAAGGAAAGATAGCCAAAGGCCAAAGGAAAGGCAAAAATAAATATGATAATACAAAGGATGAAGAAAGAAGAGGATACCAAAAGAATTCAGAAGGCAATCCATCAAAGCCAACAGAGGCAATGGATGACGTGTTAAAGTGTTGTCCAAAGTAGTCTAAGCTGTAATGACATGTGGCACATGGCCCCTCTCAAAATCAGTTTTATCCTCAGATCTGAATATGACCTCTTGCCCTCGAATGCTGATCTGATGAAATGGGGGAGATCAGACGATCCAACGTGAGAGTTACAGGAAGGTAGTCATGGAGACACAATCAAATGCTTCAAGATATGACACAAGCGATCAGTACTGCCAGGGGAACAACATGTCACCAGAAGCTTTGACAACCTTTTACACAGCAAAAGGCAGCAAACTGTGGCATGAAAAAGCTGTGACGTCCAGAGCATAGAAGCAGGGTCTGCTGGATTAAGCAGACATCTGGGAATACATAGCAGATCTTCCACGATGGAAACAACACCCAGAAATCATCAGCAAGAGCAGCGTGAGACTGGACATAGTTCTCCACTCCTATTCATCAGAACAGATTATTTTGACCGACCTCACTGTACCATATAAAAGTTGAAAGGAGGAAGCCTATACTTTCAAATGTGCCAGTCTAACCAGCAACTTAAAGGCATCTTGCGTTCAAGCCAAAGTCTTTGCCATAGAGGCTGGAGCAAGCGAGTTGATGGGCCCATCAGTCCTGAAGTTGCTGCTTAGACTGGCACACTTGAAAGTATGGGCTGCCTCCTTTCAAGTGTGCCAGCCTAAGCAACAACTTCAGGTCATCCTGCTTTCAAACCATAGTCTTTGCCATAGAGGCTGGAGCAAGCGAGTTGATGGGCACATCAGTCAATGGCCTCACGAAACAGCTCTTGATTACTGGGAAAGAGAAGAGTAGAGCCCTAAAGCAATGGCAGAAGCAGCTGGAAAGTGTTCCAGCTGGATGTGGACCAGGAGGAACAAAAGTGAACAACATAATGCTGAAACTTGCCCTATTTATTGCCGGTGTTGATAACGTAAGTGGTTAAGACATCCATTGCAAGAATGACTCGGCCTTGAGGCATCTGACCACCTTCGATGCGCAGGTTTGAACCCAAGTTTAGGACAAATTTCTATGGACAAACAATGGCGACAGCAAAAGAGATCCAGGAGACATAACCTGGATGCAACCTGGCCCCCTCAGAATGTAAGGAGTTAAGGGCCAAGACACTTGCTTAATGGCGTTTCTACTCTGAGGACCTTCTGCTGTCTGATTCTGTGCAGAGGTTCTTGCTACTTAACGTTTCATAAAATTATATTTCAAGCATTTTTTAGAAGTGCGTTTCAACAAGAGACAACCGGATCTCTCTCATCGTCAGAATGGCGTCACCCATTGGATTCATTTGAATTAAACAATATGCTAGATACGCGCGCGCGTGCATGTGTGTGTGTGGAGGGGGGTATGCCTTTCTGACTCTCTTTATCAAAATAACACTAACCTGTAGATTCGTTCATCATCACAGCTTCTATTATGTTTCCAAGTGGGAATGTGCTCCATCAGGCCTGTATATAGCATTTCCCCTTTGATCTGTTTTCTACTGCAGACAATGCTGTCGATGATCGACATAGAATACATCCCGAATCTGTCACCTTAAATACGTCTGAGTATACTTGTCAACTGGTTTTTGTTGTTGTTGTTGTTGTTGTTTGTGGGGGGTTGGGGGGGTGCAATTGTAATGTGTGTGTGTGTGTGTGTGTGTGTGTGTGTGTGTGTGTGTGTGTGTGTGTGTGTGTGTGTGTGTGTGTGTGTGTGTGTGTGTGTGTGTGTGTGTGTGTGCTCGCGTACGCGAGCATGTGTTATTGTAAAGATTTATACACAAAACGTGTATTGGTGCGTACATGTGTTCGCGCACATGTGAAGAAGTCTTTCACTCTTAACACGCACGCACACACACACACACACACACACACACACACACACACACACACACACACACACACACACACACACACACACACACACACACACACACACACACACTAGTTCTGTTAGTTAAAATTTCAGAATCATTGGTTCACAGTCCTGTTAATGCGTTACTTTAAGGTTATTATTTTAATTATTATTATCTTATTTTGTTTTGTTTTGTTTTTTTATGACGATTTTTCTTTTACATTTGATGTTAGCGTTGTTATAGTTTCATTTCTCTGTTCATCCACATCCTTTTGCTTAAGACCTTTCCGCTTCCTTTTAATTTTTTTTCCGTCTCTTACTCTATTCCCCTCTGTCCCCTCCCCCCTCCCCCCCAAAAAAAATCATCCTCCATGCCATTTTTACCCGTCTAATATCACTTAGAGTGAAAAGACGTTAAATCAAGGAACGAACACACACACACACACACACACACACACACACACCCCACACACACACACACACACACACACACACACACACACACACACACACACTAACATACAAACGTACATAGTTATTGGTTTTCTTCTTCTCGTGTCTCTTTCATCCATCCATCTCCCTCCTCCCCTCTCCCTCTCTCTTTCGCTCTCTCTCTCTCTCTCTCTCTCTCTCTCTCTTCCTTTCTTTCATCTTCTTCTTCTTTTTGCCTTTTCCTTCTTTATTTTATCTCTTTTTATTTATTTTAAAGGACCTCATTTGCACGCATATATATTCGTACTCTCTTTCTTCTTCTTTTCTTTTCTTTTCCACTTGTTCCATCCACCTGTCCTAGGCTATAAAACTATGCCAGATTTTGTGATGTTTAACATTGATGTAGGCACGTTACAAATTGACTGGCTGTCATTCACAGCATTAACAGCAGCACTGACAACAGCGGATCTTGAAGTTAGCACTATGAAAATTATTTTAAAGTAAAACCAACATCTCTACTTTCTTTCTTTTATCTGTCTGCTTTGTATTATCAAAGGTATCGTGGAGGGATAAAGTCAATGATCAGCAACGAGCTGGAAAATCTGAAGAGGCAAACTGATAGAGAGGTCTTCTTTGGTCTCCCTCTCACTTTATTTCTAGAAATCTTTTCGTTAAAAGACTGTTGAGCTACCTGGTGGGTTTACATTATTATCAGATCACTTTATTCTCTGCTGATGAATACGATGATGGATTCATATTCATATTCATATTCATTTCTTTTGTCACATTGGATTTACTATGTGAAACACCGGCTGCTCTCTCCTTTGAGAGTGCATTGCCGCAGCGGAGAGCCACCCAATTTTTTAAGACCAAGACTTCAGAAAGGCAAGAAGGCCAATTGGCCTTCATGGGGAGGGACCTGGGAAATCAACCTACGCGTATCTCTCCAATGGATTGATAATTTTCCCACTATTTCTCTTGGAGTCTGATCATGTCCCTTCTTGTCTGTCTTGTTTAGCAGCTCTTCTCAAGCAGTGCATTTCAGGAAGTCATTTTCTGTTTCAGGGGCTTGGTCTGTGTCTAGGTTTGGCACTAATGTGTCAGAGTGGGGATGAAAATAGAATTGTTGAGTTTCTTTTGTTTCAATAAGAATGCTGGGGTGGGTTTCAAGAGTGGGGCAAGTTGTTATCTGACGCTGACTGCTTTTTGAATTCCGGTGCCAATCTCTCTGTTGAGTCTTCTGTCTTGTGTGAAAATGCAAATGTATTTCAATTCATATTTGTACAGTGCCAGAGTATTCGCTATTTGAGGAATTCCAATGATGCTCCGAGTCTGATGTGGTGCAACAGAATTTCAATTGCATAATTTTGAATAAACCTACATCCAGTTCTAGGATCGCTGTCAAAAGAATATGAAGTTTGTTCCATAAACTTTAATTCGTAGAGGCGTGGGGTTGTGGAGCGAGGTTTTCATCATAGCATCGTTGATTTCTCATGTGTTTGTAAGCTGGCCATTTACTAAAGGCCCAGTCACATGTCATACGGAAAACGTTTTCTGTTTTATCCAAACATCGTGACAGTTGAGCGTTCATTGATTGTATTTTTCCACAACAGTTCAGAAAATACCATTTTGTGTTTTTGCTTCCTGTTTTCCATTCTACTTTTTCTGTTTCTTTGTTCGGTCCACTTGTACTGTTTGGGTGTCACAGGAAGATAAATTTGATGATCAGTGGTGAGCCCAAGGCCTGAAGAGGATAAACACTGTGTGATCTCAAAGTCTCCTTTTGCTTTAAATCCACGTGTCTGTTTGTTGTATGGTTGTGGCAGCTCGTGGATTTGATCAAACCACTTCATTCTCTGCTGATAAATATGATGGTGGATGGTGTTGTTCCCACAATTTCTCTGATCTTACTGTTTCTGATCTTGTCACGTCTGGTCTTGTTGACAGGCTTTCTCAAACAACGCATTTCAGAGGTAGTGATTTTGTGCTTCAGGGGCTTGTTTCAAGGTTATATCACGCTCTAAAGTCTCAAAACGAGTTTAAACTAAACGGCGTTCGCAAAACTTTGCACAAACACGAAAAAGAAACATGGAAGAAAATAGCCTCTGGGCTATTTATAATAGAACATTCTTCATGGGTATTAATGTGTAGCTCTCACAGTGTTATCTTTTACATGGGACTTCACTGTAAGTGTTTTTTTTTAATAAGTTTGACCTAAAAAAAATTTAAGTTTTTGTTTAATAAGTTTGACCTAACATTAAGTCAATGATTTCGTAAATTTTAAAAACCTAATCTATTTTCAAAGTTATGACTAACGGTAATATATGATGTCTGAGAACTGAACCGAAATGAGTGTTCTTGCGAGTTTCCTTCTTTTTGATTATTCCTTTCTTATATTCTATGGACAGGGATAAATGGAAGATGAGTTTGTCTGATTTTTTATCACGCATAACTAATTCCATACATACTCGAACAGAATCTACCAGTCAGAATCTGGCAGATCACTAGAGCCTGCACAAAACTCCATGCGCTGACATGATCTTGAACTGGAAATAGGTAGGCCAGGAGAGGGACCTATGGAAGATTAAAACCAAAGCACCTGTATGATTGGTGTATTAAGATGGGCAGTGAACACTCCAGATTTTATATTGCTGAATGAGATTAACTTCGACATTCTAGAGCTTAAGTCATACAACTCTGTCCGCAGAAACAGATAACCCACGTCCTGTGAGCATTTGCCTAAACACACTTAGATCCCTTTCTTCACGATGTTCAGTGCGTCTTGGACAAACCAGTCAATTACAAAGACACTGGCAGAGTCAGATACAGATCTAGAAACCATTCCAGTCTACCAGCTGGCTTGGTCACTGTGGAAATTCTATCCTCCTATCATCATTGTCTTGGGAACGTTCGGCAACGTCATGAGTATCGTCATCATGAGTACAATGACGTCAGGAGAATCCACCGTCAATATTTTCTTCATCGCCATAGCTGTTGGAGATCTGCTTGTACTGTACGCAGGTAACAGAATGAACGATAGTATTTCGTACTTGCATAGGTCTGCTTGATTCCCTCACAAGAATTACACAGAAGAGATGTATCACAACTGTTGAGATTTGTTGAGTGTCCGTCCTTTCTACTGAAAAGGGTTTAATGTGTAAGTTATGAATTTCGTTGTCATCATTTGCCATCATTTCCCAATCACTTGTCCAGCCTCTTCCTCTGATTTCTGCACGTACATAAGAATGTGTATGTGTGTTAGTGTTAGTGTGTGTGCGTGTGTGTGTGTGTGTGTGTGTGTGTGTGTGTGTGTGCGTGCGTGTGTGTGTGTGTGTGTGTGTGTGTATGTGTGTGTGGTGTGCTGTGTTAGTGTGTGTGTTTGTGAGTGTGTGTGTGTATGTGTGTGTGTTGTGTGTGTGTTTGTGTGTGTGTGTCTGTCTGTCTGTCTGTCTGTCTGTCTGTCTGTCTGTGTCTGCGTCTGTATGTTTATATGCGTGTAAAGATGGCAAACCGGTAAATAATGAAAAGGAATTTCATTACTTACACGTTACAACCCCTTTTCAGTAAAAAGGACAGTCAGAAAATCTCAATCATGAGGTTATTTCTTTTTCTTCTTCTTCTTCTTCTTCTTCTTCTTCTTCTTCTTCTCTCTGTCTCTGTCTCTGTCACTGTCTCTGTTTCTGTCTCTGTCTCTCTCTCTCTCTCTCTCTCTCTCTCTCTCTCTCTCTCTCTCTCTCTCTCTCTCTCTCTCTCTCTCTCTCTCTCTCTCTCTCTCTCGCTGTTTTTATGTTTTCTAGGTACAATTCATCTGCATCTCAAGACAAAACACTCAAATAGTGCCTTATAGTCTCTTAATTTCTGTACTCAATTTCCAATATTTTGATCTTAGTTCTCCTTAAGATAAAACAATAATACGGAATGACCATTTTTTTGCGCTGCAGAATACATTTATCTCCCCTGCTTTCTAGTCGCTGCCAGAAATTAAATTTGCCATTTTCTACTGCTCAACTCTACCTTAGGGGAGTTGTCTGCTGTTCCTCCCCCCCCCCCCACCCCCACCCCCGTTCTCCCTTGCTAAATCTTGTGCCTTTAGCCTTTTTTGTCTTTTGTGTATGCTTGGCAAAGGCCAGTTTGCCAAAGACATTCCACCTGTCTTGCTTCATTGTATTTAATACAAGTTCTGATTCCATTTTTGTATTCTCTGGTTCTTGTATGCCTGAATACTGGCAGTCACTTGAATTTAGAAGTGAAAGATCTTCGTTGCTGCCCTATTGTCAGTGGATTAATGGGTGGTAAGTAAGGTATCTTTATTATTACTTGTATGCATTATTAGTAGTAGTTACAACTGGTAAAATGGAGGTTTCTAGCATTGCGTGAGAATCCATGGGAACATTGTATGTATGTATGTATGTATGTATGTACATGTATGTATGTATGCGTGTATGTATGTATGTATGTATGTATGTATGAATGTATGTATGTATGTATGTGTGTATGTATGTATATATGTTTCTTTGTTTTTTTCTATGTATGTATTTATGTATGTATGTATGTATGTACATATCTGTATGTGTATGTGTGTGTGTGCAAGCACGTGTGTGTGTGCGAGCACCACATGTGTGTGTGTGTGTGTGTGTGTGTGTGTGTGTGTGTGTGTGTGTGTGTGTGTGTGTGTGTGTGTGTGTGTGTGTGTGTGTGTGTGTACAGGGTCCATGATTAATTGGGTGGAGCAGACCTTCAATGTTCTCCTCCTCAGTGGACAATCTTTCTTGTATTATTTCTTCTTCTGGATTACTGCCTGCGCTGCAACCACCGTCAGCTGGCTGTTGGTGTGTGTGACACTGCAGAGAGCACTGTCTGTCGTCTGGCCTCACCACGTCCACCGTATTTGTACCAGGAGAAGAGTTGTGATCACAATCGTCGGTGTAACCATTTTCATCACCAGTCTCTACTCTCATTACTTGTACTGCATTCCTGTTGTGATTTCCTCTTCAGCATTAAATGTCGACTGCTTTACTGTGCCTTCATCATCCAACTACGTATGGTTTGTGAACAATGTGTTCATTTACGTGGAGCTGATAGTTTTCAGTCTGTTACCTTTTATCTGTCTTGTGGTGGGAAACGCTATTTTGGCCTCGACGTTGATCGTGTCTGTAAGACAGGCTCGCGAAACTATGACGGCTGTGAATTCTCTGCAAGTCCTTAAGCGAGAAAGAGAAACGTTCTCGGTGACTGTCACTGTATTTGTGGTGTCTTTAACTTTCGTGATTTTGACTTTGCCCATATCCGTGTATTTCTTTTTGTTCCATTTCAAAGATCGCAGTGCCACCTCCAGCGAAGACACAGCGTACATGTACCTGTTCCTCACTGTCAGTTTCCTGATGGCCGACACCAACAATGCCATCAACTTCTATCTGTACTGTCTGACAGGCCGCAGGTTCAGGGAGGAGTTTGTGAAGATTTTGACTTGCAGAAGAAACAAAAAATCCTCCAGAGGTTCTTCGTGATTTTCACGATCCAGTTTAATAAGCTTTTGGTTTGGTCATCTGTTTTGAAAGGACTGTTAGTGTCCTGTTTTCATAGTTTCCAGTTTTACTAAAATGTCATGTCTAATCCATGTTGGCAAACATCATCTGTTCAGGACAACTATGGATGATGACGATGATAATAACAATAATAACAATATTAACAATAATAATACAACATAACAATAATAATACAACAATAATAGCGCAAACATACATGTCAGAGAATGCTCGTTGCACTTTACAAACAGAATAAACATCGCGATGTTAGTGCAGTAACACTCGTATGTATACACTAAAACATCTATGCAGCATAAACATTTCAATGCCAGTACACTATAATGCAGTACAAACATATAATATATATGTGTGTGACCTCCCACCACGAAATCAGTCTTAACTCGTAGTCAGTCAAACAGCACTGGGAGCTGAAAAGGTGACTGAGGGTCTATCTAGGGTGTTTTGACTTTTTCTCAAAATTGATTTCTGTAGACTATAATCTATCCCCCACAGAATTTTTTTTCTTGAAAAAATATTATTAATCAATCTAAAATGGTATTTTAATGCACTGATAGCAGCAGAAAGAACGCAATTTCCTACCAAAAGTACCTATTTTGTCTCTTATTATGAACAGTAACCTGTACAGTACCCGCACATGTAATATTCTACAGAAAGCTCTTTGGTGCATCTTTCAGATAATGACAGCGAAAATTAGAAACAAACTGGGTCAAAGCCACCAAATAAAGAAATTTAAGGAAAATGTGTAGGAGAGCACACAAAAACTTTAGAGGCCATCTTCTCAAAATGGCCGTCATACAACTTAATGACTTTAACCATACATAACTTCTACATTTTTTTTTTAGTACAAGCTTTATTCAAGTATCAAAATAATCAGCAGAATGTACACTTTCCAGTGATATGTATATCTCAAAATGCCCAAAATGCTAATTAAGACTGATTTCGTGGTGGGAGGTCACATGTATATTTCACGTTCAAATATTAGATAGCATAATAGCAAATGATATGATACAAACATATGAGATACATGTATACACCAATAAAGCAATGCAACATGTGATGGCGGTAGGGAAAATAATCAGAGTTGGTTAAGGTTTAGGGAGATATAGGTGTGCAAGGGCAGAGTACGTCTTCATAAGAGGAAGTCGAAAAAGAAGAAGACGACGTAGAAGAAGAAGAAGAAGATGAAAAAGAAGACATAGAAGAAGAAGACATAGAAGAAGAAGACATAGAAGACAGTGCTGTAGTGACAGCAGTCTAACACAGCGTGAGGTCAGTCACTTCTAGTGAGAGTGGCGGTAAGAGAGGATGTGTTATGGATTGATTGATTTGGTTCAGTTTTTATGTCGACACCCATCACCTCAGGTGATATGGCCGACGGCGATAACCATCCCGGGGAAGTGGGGGATGGGGTACGTATCTGATCCTATACTGACACTACCAGAACAACAATGATGTTAAGATGGGACAGTGAGAAGGCCATTTTTAATGTAGCGCACCCCGGGATTCGAACCCACGACCATTAGCATGCGAATCTGACGCTCAAACCAACTGAGCTCCTGGGGCCCGCTGATGTGTTATTGAGTGTGTTGAGTGAGTTTTAAAGTCCTACCACTCTTAGAGTATACGAGGACTAGCGAAAAACATTTTTGTAGAAGCCTTCAATAATTTTAGAACATTGTGAGAAACCCATGCTTTATTCGGTTCTCCTGATCCACCTTGGTACAATAAGTGATGTGTGATGGCGCGCTTTGTCAATTTATATTCTTTGGGAGCAAAGCGCGATCGTGGGCACAAAGCGCGATGGTCATACTATCAAATGATAAGGGGTAATTGGTTGTTATCACATACGCAATGAACACTTGGTATGTGGAGAAAGTTCAATTTGATAGAAAAGAATTGAAGTCTTACATCACTTGTAAGACAGGTTGATAAATTCAAATACCTGGGAACGATCATTTCATCAGACGGCAGATGCACATCGGAGGTGGCCGGCAGAGTCAGCCAAGCCAGAACAGCATTCGGGAAGATGGCAAGCATTCTTACCAACAAATGCCTGTTGATTGACATTGGGAGGAGAGTTCTTGAGTGTTATATAGAACTAATACTGTTGTACGGATGCGAGGCGTAGACGGTCGGCAGACAAAGCCAGAGCAAGATTGAGGCAGCCGAGGTGTGGTTTCTAAGAAGAATGTTGGGAGTTCCATGGGCGGCAAAGAAAACAAACGAGACAGTCTTGATGGAGGCAGACACAAGTAGATCACTCATAAGGAAGATTGGGAAGGGACAGGCAACATTTATAGGCCATTTTGCGGGGAAGGGGGATTTGGAGCACCTGGTCACAGCGGGAAGGCTGGAGGGAAAGAGAGCACCGGGTGGACCCGGGGGGAGGGGGGGGGAGAGTGCTGGACGGACTTGCAGAGTGGCTGGGGACGAGGAGGGTGGGGGAGATGCTAGGGGCAACGAAAGATAGAGACAGATGGAAGTCCATGATCGCCAACGCCATGCGGCAGGGCACCTAATAATGATGATGACATCACTTGTACGTAACTAGCACAGCGCTTCGGTACCCACAACTGGCCTACAAGTCATTGTCGTGAGAGTTTCGGCGGGCCGCTATATTCTGGCCATTACGCAGTGTTTGTTTGCCCATGTACCGAAGGCGGTGTGGAATAAAGACAGTGTTGCTCTAGGTTCTGTACAACCGCAACATAATACTGTGTGTAACTTCAGTTTGAAGACTGGGGCCCTGATGACGACAAACTTCGTGGGCCCAGTTCCAGAACACTTGTATTCATCGTAGATCTGTTCATTGTTTTAAATAGACATGATAAAAGGGTCTTTAATTAAATGCAAAATGTATTAGTTAGGTCTATCGAATGCTCAATGCATAGCTATGGACGGGCAAAGGATATGAAATAAAAGCGCAGTTTGGCTGAGAGAAGGTAAGGTGTTTTTGATCTAAACAAGCACACTGCACTGTGTTGCCTTTAAGTGTCATCACATGTAAATGGGAAAGATCGTAACAGAGCAAGGCACTCTGTCACATAAGCATGGTTCATCAAAAATAACAACAAATATGTTTTTCAATTTATCTGTGATAATCATGTACATGAAAATACAAGTTAAGTATGCATACGCACGCACATACATACACACACATCATGTCAACAACACACACACACACACACACACACCACACACACACACACACTCCTACACACACACATACATTCATAAATACATACAGACAGACAGACAGACATACAGAAATACATACATACATACATACACACGCATGCATACAGAAATACATACATACATACATACACACGCATGCGTGCATACATACATAACATAACATACATACACACACATACATGTATACATACATAACATAACATACATACACACGCATGCATGCATACATACATAACATAACATACAGTTCACACTGTTTCACTGTTTATTCTACTGCAAAATGCTACGTTCTTTTTTACCGAAAATGTTTACTCAAGAAAAGTATTTTGAAAATCACTTCCAAAAAATTACATCAGATCAGTCTTTGTTAGTTTAAATTTCAGAATCATTAGCTCACAGTCCTGTTAATGCATTACTTTAACTTTATTCGGTTTGTGTTTTAGTGTTACAATTTCCCTTCACGTTGTTGAAGTTAATTGTTAGTGTTAAGTTCTCGTTCCATTTTACTGTTCCACTACCAACTAATGTCTTTTTCCTGTCTTCCCTCTGCCCATATCCAACCCGTCCAACTATCGTTCTACATTTCATTTTGTTCTTTTTTTTTATATTATTATTATTATTTACTTTTTATTTTATTCCCCCCTCCCCCGTCTAATATCACTTATAGTGAAAAGACGTTAAATCAAAGAACGAACATACATAACCTAACATACATACACACGCATGCATGCATACATACATAACATAACATACATACACACGCATGCATGCATACATACATAACACAACATACATAAATACATGCATACATACATATATACATACATACATACACACATATGCAGGTATGCAGGTATACATGCATACATACATAAATACATACATTCATACATACATTCATACATACATACATACATACATACATAACATAACATACATACACACGCATGCATCCATACATGCATAACACAACATACATAAATACATGCATACATACATATATACATACATACATACACACATATGCAGGTATGCATACATACATGCATTCATATGCATGCATACATACATAAATACATACATTCATACATACATTCATACATACATACATACATACATACATACATACATACATACATACATACATACATACATACATACATACATACATTACACAAATTGCAATGCCACTGAATTTAGAAAAGTTACAAGGGTTAACGTATGATTTTTGAAGAGACTTATGAAAGAGATGTGTTTTGGTGTGCTGTTAGAAAGTAAGCAGACAACCGCTTTATCTTAAAGATACTGGCAGACAGTTTCATGTTGTTAGACCAAAAACAGAGAACGATTTCTTTCCGCAAGTTGTCAGTGAGAACCAAGGTACTTTTGAGACCTCAGAGCTTTGGAAGCTTTGTATGGCAGAGGTTCTGAGTTCTGACAAGTATGTTGGCATTGTCTTCGAACTAAAACACTGAAAGCAGAGTGTGACAATTTGATAATTGTATTTATCTCTACAAATATTTCACGTTGGATCAAAGGACAATATTCTGTACTCTTATCTCTACGAATATTTCACGTTGGATCAAAGGACAATATTCTGTACTCTTATCTCTACGAATATTTCACGTTGAATCAAAGGACAATATTCTGTACTCTTATCTCTACGAATATTTCACGTTGGATCAAAGGACAATATTCTGTACTCTTATCTCTACGAATATTTCACGTTGGATCAAAGGACAATATTCTGTACTCTTATCTCTACGAATATTTCACGCTGGATCAAAGGACAATATTCTGTACTCTTATCTCTACGAATATTTCACGTTGGACCAAAGGACAATATTCTGTACTCGACAAATAATAGGCTGTAAGTTCTTGGGGTTTTTTTGTTTATTTTGTTCTTTTCTGTTGTAAAATGGGTTAGCAAGTATCTTTTACATCTGTCACTGATGTATAGTTTACTTGTGTTGCCCATTTTATTTTTGTGGCCAACAAGTCAGTAAATAGACACTTGTTTTCCTTGATTTCCTCTTGATTTGTAAAAACTGAACAATTTAAAGCTTATTAACAATAGATGTGTATACATACATGTATATGTATATACATATATATATATATACATATCCATATATATAGAGAGAGAGAGTGAGAGAGATGTATGTACATATATATATATACACACATATATCTGTGTGTGTGTGTGTGTGTGTGTGTGTGTGTGTGTGTGTGTGTGTGTGTGTGTGTGTGTGTGTGTGTGTGTGTGCGTGTGTGTACATGTATGTGCGTGTGTGTATATGTGTGAATGTGTGTGTGTATGCATATACATAATTCTGAATTTATTGAAAAGAGTGGCATTGCACACACACACACAGTTCCACATGCGTTCCACCCACATGTGTCAGTAGTTGTCTGGCAGAAACCTTGTGCCTGCGAAAATCTTATGACGCCAGCAAGATTTTAACCCTTTGACTCCCTCATCCTATCTACCAGCATCCTGCATTGTCAGCCATGACAGTAAAGCGAAAACTTAACCCTTTCATTCTCTCACCCTATTTACCGACTTCCTGCAGGAAACTGGTGGATAGGTAAGAGAGTAGAAGGGTCAGTTTTTGCAGCTGGTCGATAGGAAGCGAGCATGAAAGGTTTAATGTAAGGAGGGGTGGAATAGAATGTGATCTATACAAGACTAAACTGATATTGCCCGGCTGACTGGAGCATCAAAAGAAACTGTTCTGTGCTGTTTTGTCGAGTTTAAAGTCCTACCACTCTCAGAGCATATGAGCAGTAGCTATAAGAACGTTGCTCAAAGAAGCCTTGAAACATTTTCGTGGCACTGTGAGATACCGATGCTATTGTCATTTTCTTTGGATTTGCAATGGATACACTGTACACTCATCATCATCATCAGGTGCCCTGCCGCATGGCGTTGGCGATCATGGACTTCCGTTTGTCCCTATCTCTCGTTGCACTTAGCCTCTCCCCCACCCTCCTCGTCCCCAGCCACTCTGCAAGTCCGTCCAGCATTCTCTCCCTGGGTCTACCTGGTGCTCTCTTTCCCTCCAGCTTTCCCGCCGTGACCAGGTGCTCCAAATCCCCCTTCCCCGCAAAATGGCCTATAAATGTTGCCTGTCTTTTCCTAATCTTCCTTATGAGTGATCTACTTGTGTCTGCCTCCATCAAGACTGTCTCGTTTGTTTTCTTTGCTGTCCATGGAACTCTCAACATTCTTCTTAGAAACCACATCTCGGCTGCCTCAATCTTGTTCTGGCTCTGTTTGTTGACTGTCCACGCCTCACATCCGTACAACAGTATTGGTTCTATATAACATTCAAGAACTCTCTTCCTGATGTTAATTGATAGGCATTTGACACTGTACACTACATCAAGATAAACACTGAACAGGCCAGCTTCTATGTAGCAAGCTAGGATTGAAGTTCAGCCATGAAATCCTCGAATCTCTGTGGCTCTCTTAACAGAATCAACCAGTCTGAATTAGAAATAAAATATAATAATGATAGCAATGAGCATCTTTAGCGCTTAATCTTTACAAACTCTGAGCGCTCATTATAACAAAAACATGTGAACAGTAAACAAAAATCTGATAAGTCAAACAGCACCAACACCATGCGTTTACCAACTCATTTAATTTAATACATTCGCACGCACGGACCACACACACACACACACATGGACACACACAAGACACACACACACAGACACACACACACAACAACAGACACACACACAACAGACACACACACACACACACACACACACAGACACCACACACACACACACTCACAGACACACACACTCACACACACACACACACACACACACACACACACACACACACACACACACACACACAACAAGAGAGAGAGAGGGCCTTCAAGAGAGAGAGAAAGAGAGAGACTTCAGACATCAGATGGTTTATTCATGTAATAGGCCATTGCCCCTCATGAAGGGGTACAAATACATAAGAAATACAACATTTGCCATCATGACAATCACATCATTGTAAACATAGTTTGTATAGACAGAGACAGAGAGTAGAAAATAAGAAGAAAGATAAACAAAGGAGTGTTCATCAAAATGTGAAAAGAGTTCTTTTTCAGAGAGGATATGAACAATGACAGATCATCAGAACTTTGGGTTCATATTTGTCATAGCCCAGCTGACTACTAGAGCCATATCAGGGCTAACACCACGTTAAAAACGACACCCAAGTTAAAGTAAAAAAATTAACATTAAAAACCAAGGTCGTCGTTATCCTTGCGAGTCTAAAATGCAATTAAAGAAAAATATACTCATACGTAAAATCATATCAAATTAAATCTATTGATCTCTTGTAAAAACTGGAAAATTGCATCCAGAGGGACACGTCTTTGAAGAGGTTCTTTGAGGAGTCCGCCGTGTAGTGCTTATGTCTCATATCGTGCAAATCCAAGCATTCAATTAGTGTCTGATGCTCAGTGGCTTGTCGCATGGTACACACCATTTTCTTCATTTTTTTTAAAAGGTACGAATGAGTGAAGGATGTGTGACCCGTGTGTAACTACATAACACTCTTTCCTATGGTTCCCTGCAACAGATGGGAGAATCTCCTTCAGGTTGGGGGGGGGGGGGGGATTGGAAACGTTTGTTGTCTGTCTGATTATTCCAGTCCTCCTGCCAGAGATTTCTCACATAACTGTGCACTTTGGATTTCACATCTGTGTTAGGAATGAAGGATTTTAGCGTCTTTCACCTTGTGACGTTCAATGGCCAGGCAGTCAGCCTTGTCACTGCCTCCAATACCAGCATGGCCGGGACAATCAGCCTTGTCACTGCCTCCAATACCAACATGGCCAGGAATCCAGGCAAAGACAATTTGGTAACCTTCACTTGTAAGAGTAGAAAACAGTTAGCGTCTGAACTGCTGAGTGACAGGCAGTTTGTTCAATAAAGATTGGACCAAAGGACCGCATAGTGCTTATGTCTCATCTCCCCTCCATCCACACTTTACTTCAAAAGAGTCAAGTTCGCTGGGCTGGCCATGTGTACCGGATGTCTGACACCAGAATTCCGAAGCAACTCCTCTACGGGGAACTAGCGTCTGGCAAGAGAACAGTTGGAGGCCAGAGAAAACGGTTTAAAGACAGCTTGAAGGCATCGCTAAAGTCCCTCAACATAGACTGGGAGAATTGGGAAAACCTTGCCCTCGACCGTACAGTCTGGCGCTAGAAGAATCGAAACTGGATGTACCACTTCAGAAGGGTCTCGTATCCAATCTGCACAAGAAAAACGAGCTGCACGGAAAGCTAGGGTTGCAAACCCTTCAACCACAGTAACCGACCACAGATGTCCAACCTGTGGACGTTACTTCCGCGCCCGGATCGGATTGATCAGTCACCTCCGGACACACTGACTCAAATCAACTTCATGAAGCCGTGGTCATTGTCGACGACGACAGACGAACACTGCTTATGTCTCACATCGTGCAAATCCAAGCATGCAATAAGGTGTCTGATGCTCAACGGCTCGTCACATGGTACATACCACGGTGCTTCTTCAATGCGTGGAGATCGGACCAAACGACCTCTGCATGATTAGCATGAAGTTTTACCTGGCTGAGATAACTGACCAAGGCATCATGTTGATAATGCAGAGGTTGTGGCTTCGACAACCAAATGGTTCCCAGCTTGTTGTAGAGGGTCCCAATAACTGAGTTAGCTCAGATGGATTCTAATTAGTTTCGCTCCCTCAAGAAAGCGTCTTTCCGTGCGCGGAATAAATTCCAATACACTGACGCCTTTGAGGTCAAGTAATGGAGAAGATCAATGTGATTATGGCTAAGCCCTATGCGAAATTCCAACGTACACAGAAAACACATAGATCAATCCATTAGCCTTTTCTCGTTTGGCCGAACTTTACACACGCCACAGTTTCAGCCAGTCAGAAACGGAAATGGCTTTGGCTCCAGGGTTCGCTGCAGACATCGGTATCAGAGGCCACAGGTCGTTTCTTACCCACTAGGTGGGTGAGGTTTTTGCAAGATATACTAGGGACACAGGTTAATAAGTTCAAATACCTGGGAACGGTCATTTCATCAGACGGCAGATGCACATCGGAAATAGCTGGCAGAATCGGCCAAGCCAAAACAGCATTCAAGAAGATGACAAGCATTCTTCCCAACAAATGCCTATCAATTAACATCAGAAAGAGAGTCCTTGAATGTTATATAGAACCAATACTGTTGTACGGATGCGAGGCGTGGACAGTCAGCAAGCAAAGCCAGAGCAGGATCGAGGCAGCCGAGATGTGGTTTCTCAGAAGAATGTTGAGAGTTCCATGGACAGCAAAGAAAACAAACGAGACAGTCTTGATGGAGGCAGACACAAGTAGATCACTCATAAGGAAGATTAGGAAAAGACAGGCAACATTTATAGGCCATTTTATGAGGAAGGGGGATTTGGAGCACCTGGTCACGGCGGGAAGGCTGGAGGGAAAGAGAGCACCAGGTAGACCCAGGGAGAGAATGCTGTACGGACTTGCAGAGTGGCTGGGGACGGGGAGGTGGGGAGATGCTGGGGACAACGAGAGATAGAGATGGTTGGAAGTCCATGGTCGCCAACGCCATGCAGCAGGGCACCTGATGATGATGATGATGCTAGGGACGAGGGTTTCTTTGTTCCATCTAGCAGCAAGCATGACTAGGTATTTGCTAGGTAAAGGCCAGATACCATTGAGAGAATCTTTCCATAGAAGAAAAGATGGCGGTTGTTCAAGTCGCCATTGTGTTTGACGCCGACTCTGAATTCTGCTGTGAAAATAAGCGTTGCACATTGGCCGAAATCTACTTCCGCTTCGTGTCCGTTTCAATGCACTTTTTTTTCCTGCCCTCGCCACCCGCTATCTAACATTGTTCATCGTACAAAATCAGCATTCTTCTCCTCACAGATTCTTGCATGCACAACAGCTAAGCAGTTATTTGGTGTCACAAACAATATCCTTGGCAAAGTAGACACTTCTCCTCTTCCAACAATTTATTCAGTGCATGAACTTCCTCAGAAATTTGCAGACTTTTTTGCAAGCAAGATTGCTTTGATCCGCGAAAAACTTGATTCTGCTGTTGTTCCCCCTGTTCGTGTACCCGATGACAGAGTATATCGTGGTCCTAATTTGCATGTCTTTAAGCCAGTCACAGAAGAGTTTGTTAAGAAAATGTGTCTGAATTGTAATCCAAAGTCATGTGAACTTGACCCCGTGCCAACAGCTTGTCTCATTGACTGTCTTGATGTTTTGTTACCCCAGATAACTCACGTCATGAATACTTCTCTCTCCTCTGGTTGTTTTCCACCCATCTTTAAGTTAGCAATTGTTCGGCCACTTTTAAAGAAGGCATCATTAGATCGGAACTGTTTAAAGAATTATAGACCCGTTTCTAATCTGTCATTCCTTTCTAAAGTTCTTGAGAAAATCGTTCTTTCCCAACTGTTAGACCACCTCACTCACAACCACCTCCTGAATCCACACCAGTCAGCATACAGGCAGTCACACAGCACTGAAACAGCTCTCCTGAGGATAGTCAACGACATTCTTCTCGGTCTTGACAATGACCGAGTTTCCATTCTTGCTCTCTTAGATCTCTCCGCTGCCTTTGACACTATTGATCATTCTATCCTTCTGTCCAGACTTCAAACTTCTTTTGGCATCTGTGGTTCTGTTCTGAGTTGGTTCCAATCCTATCTAGTCGATCGCACTCAAACTGTCTGTGTGAAGGGTGTTTCTTCTGAACCATCTGTTCTGTCTTCCGGCGTCCCACAAGGGTCTGTTCTGGGACCCATGCTTTTTGTGCTGTATGCGTCACCTGTGTCCGATGTCATCAGTCGTCACGCCATGTCACATGAGAGCTTCGCTGATGATACTCAGGTTCATCAGTCGGCTTCCATTAATGAAATTGATGGGCTGATGGCTCGGACGCAGGGGTGCATTTCAGACCTGAAGGTATGGATGACACAAAATAAACTTCAGCTAAATGATGACAAAACGGAACTCCTCCTAGCTTGCCCCAAGAAATTTCTCAGCCAACCATCTTTGCCCACTTCTCTTGAAATGGGCAATATCACAGTTCCCTTTTCTTCCGCTGTTCGCAGTCTTGGGGTCACTCTTGACCAAACCCTCTCTTTTCAGCAACACATCTCAAATGTTTGTAGAAGTGCTTACTTTGAACTTCGGAAGATTAGCTCTGTCCGCCACCTCCTGTCTGCTGACGCTACTAAAACTCTAGTCTGTGCTTTCATCTTCTCTAAACTTGACTATTGCAACTCTCTTTTGGTTGGACTTCCTAAACATCTCTTACATAGACTTCAACGAATACAGAATAATGCCGCCCGTCTGGTTTGTAGGTCCTCTAAATTTGAACATGTCTCTCCTTTGCTTCACTCACTTCACTGGCTTCCCATCTCAGACAGGATAGATTACAAAATTTCTTCACTGACCTACCATGCTGTCTCTGGCACTGGCCCTGAATACCTCTCTGAACTTGTTCACATTTACACTCCTTCTCGCTCTCTCCGCTCTTCATCTGACACTAGACTTCTCCGCATTCCCTCTGTGAGGACAAAAACTTATGGCCAACGATCTTTCTCTTACCAGGCTCCCACTACGTGGAATACCCTACCAACTCCTCTCAGGCACGCAGAGTCTATTACCTCTTTCAAAACCTCACTCAAAACACATCTGTTCTCGTGCTGACTTCTCCTCTTCGTGGTGCTTCTTCTTTATGCTTATGATATTGACAACCTGCGATTGTGTATGTTGTGTGTGTGTGTGTTTGTGTGTGTGTGTGCGTGCGCGCGCGCGTGCGTGCGTGTGTGTGTGTGTGTGTGTGTGTGTGTGTGTGTGTGTGTGTGTGTGTGTGTGTGTGTGTGTGTGTGTGTGTGTGTGTACTTGTAAAGCGCCAGAAGCAATTTTTTGGACTGTGCGCTATATAAATGCTCATTATTATTATTATTATTATTATTACGAAAGGTCTGTTGTTGTTTCATTGCGTAAGTCAGTGTTTGAACTTGAATATTCTGTGGTTTTTGATGTATCTTCTTACTTGTGTAGCTTTGATGGTGGTTGTTTTCTCATTGTATACGTAGTTGTGAACATTTTTTGTTTTGCGAAATGTAAAGCGCTGGTGAGCATGTTTGCATGGAATATGCGCTATATAAATAAACATTATTATTATTATTATTATCTCGCCACCTACGCGCGAGCATGCTAGCGTGTAAGAAACGGGCATCTGGTCTTCTCTGTTGACGTCAGATTACGTCTTATTTGAATAAGAGTCTTCATAGCGTACGTACCATTTTGGTCGGGATTATGATCGCAGTGAACGTATCAAGCTGCATGCTAATGGTTATCTGTGTGAACTGCCTCACAAAAAAATCCAAAACAAGTGCGACTGTCCGCGTTCACGCAAACAGGAACCAGAAAAGAAATGGAATCTTTATTTAATGTCTGTTCACATTAGTGATTTTACACACACACACGCGCGCGCGCGCGCGCGCACAGGGAGAGGGGAAAAAAAGTGGGGGACGGGGATGGGAAGGGGTAGTGGGAGTTTGAATGTAAGAAAGGGAACAATTACAATTAAGAATTCAGAACATTAAGTTAAACGGTGTCAATTAATAACAGACAATAATTAATTAACTCTTCGTAACAATCTGCCAACAGGGGATCTGAGAATCAGCTGGACTACCGAAATAATATCATTTTTTTGTTGTAAAGGATATCTCTAGAGTCAGTACATGAAAAATCGAGATTGTTATTTCTATACAGAAAAGAAAATTAGGAGAAAAAGAAAAAAAAACACGAAAATAGAATCAGAACGCGTATTTAATGCAACCAGACAAGACAGACGCAAATTTTCGGTCAACAGGCCTTTGTCAATCGTGAACGTAAGATGACAAACGAATAAACATCAAATACAAAACATTAGGAGAAAGAGACTGAAACTTCCCTGCTGCTTCATCTGTGATCTTACGTTTACGTTTGCAAAGGCCAGTTGGCCGAAATGTTGGGCCTGTCTTGTCTGGTTGTATTTTAATACGCGTTCTAATTCTATTTTCTTTTGTGTGTGTGTGTGTGTGTGTGTGTGTGTGTGTGTGTGTGTGTGTGTGTGTGTGTGTGTGTGTGTGTGTGTGTGTGTGTGTGTGTGTGTGTGTGTGTGTGTGTGTGTGTGTGTGTGTGTGTGTGTGTGTGTGGTCTCATGAACTAGAAAAAAAAAAAAAACACTGCTCCAGCAGGGAAGTTTCAGTCTTTTTCTCCTAATTTTTGTGTCTGGTATTTGTTTGTTTTTTTGTGATCTTACGCTTGACAAAGGCCAGTTGGCCGAAAATTTGCGCCTGTTTTGTCTTGTTGTATTAAGGATACAGGCAATGGAGATGAGATGCTTCCGCAAACTCCTTGGTATCTCGTACAAAGATCATATAACCAATAAGGAAGTGAAAACCCGAATCGAAAACGCCATCAGGCCGTATGAAGACCTCCTGACTTCAGTGAAAAGACGCAAACTGAGGTGGTACGGGCACGTCACACGATCATCTGGACTGGCTAAGATCGTCTTGCAGGGAACAGTTCAGGGAGGGAGACGAAGAGGCAGACAGAGAAAAAGATGGGAAGATAATATCAGAGAGTGGACTGGCCTTGAATGGAACATCATTCTGCGGAAAGCTGACGACCGTGAGGAGTGGAGGAAGTTGGTTGCAAAATCTTCAGTGGTGCCCCAACGGTCAACCAGACTACGGGACTTGTGATGATGATGATGATGATTAAATACGCGTTGTGATTCTATTTTTGTGTTGTTGTTGTTGATTTTCTTTCTGGTTCCCGTTTGCTTGAATTGGCTCATGTTAACAAATAGGTGAAGTCAACAAGTGACATGTGTTGGGGAGGGGGTGTCGTAGTCTTTTCTTGTAGACTCTGACTGACAGTACAACAAGACGTGACAGAAGTATAATCTGTTGGAGCCAACTGGAAAACAGTCTGCATCGTCGTCATCATTATTATCCTCTTCGTAATAATTACCAATATAAATGATGATGATGATTATGATAATGATGATGACAATGACGATAATATCGATGATAAAGATGATATAATGATAATGAAAAATAAAAATGGTAATGATAATAGTAATAATAATTATGAAAATTAAACTCATAATCATAATAGTAACAATAATAATGATAGTGATGATGATAACAATATACACGCCTCCGATAAAAAGTGGAACGCTAAGAAATAATAACTACTGTCCTGACACAACCGCTTGCTGCAAGCATTGGCATCATACCTACAACGTTGATCATGTTTCATTTAACCCTTTGATTCCTGCAGCCTGTCCATCAACAGCCTTCATTGTCAACAATGCTACCCAAACAAAACCTTAACCCTTTGGCTTCCTCAACCTATCCATCAGCTTCCCGCAGGAAGCTGGTGGACAGGGTGAGGGAGTCAAAGGGTCAAGTTTTTGCAGTTGATGGATAGGGTGCGGTAGTCAAAGGGTTAATATATTCAACATTTAAAAGTAACAACTGGAGTCGTCTTTCTTCTGCTTTTTTTTGCTTTTTTTTCTTTTTGTTTTTTTTTTTGTTTTGTTTTGTTTTGTTTGTTTTTTTGTTTTTACCCCCCACATGTTCAGAGGTGGTGGCCGGTGCCACTGGAGCCGTCAACCGTGTCCGGTCTGATTACTGCCAGACGACAGGTATGTTTACGCATCAGTGATTCATTCTTTGTTTATAGATTTGACTGACGATTGAAGTTCAACGCTGTATCAGCTATATTGTGTACAATTTGACACAACAACAACAACAACAACAAAAATGGAGCAGTCCTTTCTTCTTGCACATCCAAACCCGACATCGTGTTGATGACTTTGTCCGTTCTGTCACAAGAAACACCCGAGGGTTCTGGATGGGATCCAGAGCAACAATACCTCACACCAGGCCAAATAATCCCCGCCGAACTACCGACAATAATCATTTTGCCAAATAAAGGGGTTTCGTCCATTCTTTGCATAACCCATTCGGATTTTTATCATCAGTTACCTTTCCAAAACAAGTGCGACTGCCCGCGTTCATGCAAACAGGAACCAGAAAAACACGAAAATAGAACCAGAACGCGGGTTTAATACAACAGGACAAGACAGGCGCAAATTTTCGGCTAACTGGCCTTTTTCTCTTAATTTTGTATTTGGTGTTTGTTTGTGATCGTACATTCACGCTTGACATTGGCCAGTTGGCCGAAAATTTGTGCCTGTCTTGTCTTGTTGTATTAAATGCGTGGTCTGATTCTATTTTCGTGATTTCTCTGGTTCTTATCAGTTACCTTGTTTACAAGCCGAATGTCAAGGTGGCGAGAAGACAAATCCTGGGACATAGTCACGCAACGCTCGCCAACCAGGTCCAGCCCAGCTACCAAACCAAGAAACAAAGAGCCCTTTCATCGTATTGAGACTTTAGTTAGACAAAACCTAAACAAACAATAGGAAATAAAAGAGGGAAGCAGGGAGAGTTTTAAATATTAACTAAGGGTGTAGTTGCAGGGTATAGGGGCAGACCTGGGCATTCCTTTTTTGAAGAATGTTCTGAGCTTGCAATTCTGTGCCTTGTGGCTTCGTCTATGCTAGCTGAATGGGTAGCGCAAACTGTGTTGGATTTGAGAAATTCTACATGGGAGATAACTCCGTGACTTAGTTAATATTTAAAACTCTCCCTGCTTCCCTCTTATTTCTTTTGGTGTTACGTATATGCCTTGGAAGCAACCCTGTATATGTTCTGTCTTGTCTATATGTATGTGTTTGGTCAGTTCAAGAATAAAAGACTGTGTCAATCTTGAACATGAGACCAATATATTGTATGAATTTCTCTCCTCCCTCGTGGTTGTGTGTGTGTGTAGTTGCAGGGTATAGGGGCAGACTTGGGCATTCCTTTTTTGAGGAATGTTCTGAGCTTGCAATTCTGTGCCTTGTGGCTGCGTCTATGCGAGCTGAATGGGTAACACAAACTCTGTTGGATTTGATAAATTCTACATGGGAGATAACTCCGTGACTCTCAAGAGTTATGTTGCTTAGCTAATAAACAAACAATATTTTGCAAAGTTCATGGTGGTGGTATTTACTGTAATTTTGTTATAGTGGTGATAGTGGTGGTGGGTGAATGGGTGGTTGTTTGGTTGGTTGGTTGATTGGTTAGTTGGTTGGTTGATTGGTTAGTTGGTTGGTTGATTGGTTAGTTGGTTGGTTGATTGGTTAGTTGGTTGGTTGGTTGGTTTTTGTTTTTGTTTTTGTCATTCTTTCCGTCGTTTTTCTTCTTCTTTTATTCTCTGTGTACATGGTCAGTTCACATCTGGAATGAATGTGGCCATTTTCTCTTGTTCCAACCGGCTGCCATGGAGCTTAATTAATGGTTAGGAGCGTTGTAACGGGTCATATTTCCTGTAACCCCGTTTGATGGAGGTAATTTCACTGCGATGCAACATGTGTTCAGCTGTGTTTGTCTGGTCCTCAGTTTCAGTTTCGGTTTCTCAAGATGACGTCTCCGTGCTCGGAATAAATTCCATATGCACTCACGTCAAAGGTGCCATGTGATCGAGAAGAACCAGAATGATCATGGAACTAGCCTTAAGCCAGCATATAAACCTATGAGCTGGCCAGGTCCTTAGGTCCTACCTAGATAGTTCCATAATCCTGGGGTCTTTGGGAAGTGAGGTGGCAGAGATCTCAACTTTTCCCGGGGCCAGCACCACGATTGCGGCGCCCATCCCCTCTCCCTCGCTTCAAATTCATATTCACTTTTTTTTTACAAAGACTTCAGAAAGGCAAGAATTCTAACTGGTCTTCAAGGGATGGGACCTGGGAAATCAACCTATCTCTGCAATGTTTTATACCAAGGCAGCCGGGCAATACCCTGTTCTTCACGATTTTCAACTGCCGTGGGATCTTTAGCGTGCGCAGCCAGAAGGCACACGGGTCCGACTCGTTTTTCGTCCCCTTCCGAAGAACTAGACATTCAGTTCGATTTTCCGGTCTAACTGAGGAGAAAAGTCGAGGCCTCTACGGGGAGCAAACCCTGGCGCCTCGAGCTAAGTTATCGGCAGGGGAACGTCTGAACCATTCTGCCACTCTTCTCCCTGTCAGGTCCCCATGACCGCAAGGACAGTTTCGTGAAGGGATCAGTTTGAGCTTATGAGGGTCAGTTTGAATTTATGGCTCATGTGTGTATTGAGACGGTTATGGCCAGTGTGGAGCCTCGTCAGGTCCCACCTGGACGGAAGGTGGTAGTTGTCTGTCTCTGTCCGTGGCTTAAGGATTGACATGATGACGCTCCTCTACTTGCTGTAGCTGATGCTGTTGTCTGGTTGGTCTTCCTGGGCTTCTCTTTTCGCCATCTGGTTTACGCTGTCCTTTCCTTGTATCCCACACTGGTTGGAGAGGAGGGGAGGATCCACTACAGGACTACTCTTCTGGTTCTTTCGACTTGCTGAAAGGCCATGGTTAGATTGAGGGAGGAGGGAGGTTGTTATTCACCAGGGCTTGGAGAATGAGGAATGGGATCCTGTGTACAGCAAGCGCTCTGCACAGTTGATAATTCCAGGATAACAAAGTTGTTGTCCCTGGCAAAATTCTGTGGCAAAATCTACTTTCACAGGTAAACGAACATACAATCATCATCATCATCATGTGCCCTGCTGCATGGCGTTGGCGATCATAACTATTGTCTTTCTAGTTGGTCGATCAATTCTTCATGTCTTTCCCGATCGAAGGCCTTGGTATAATGACAAAACATAGATATAAATCCTTATTCAACTCGATTGACCTCTCCATTATAGTTTTTAGGATGTATATGGCATTAATAGTCCCTTTCCCTTACACAAATCCACACTGTTTTTCTGCTATTTCTCTTTTG
>JAPXFY010000025.1:39910384-39912884 GCA_030674185.1 Monoplex corrugatus | reverse complement strand
CAAGGTTCAGTGATAGCACCGCTTTTATTTAATATCCTTATACAGGATCTTCCTAAAGCACTCTCAAATCGTGTTGTTTTGGCACAGTATGCTGATGATATATGTATTTGGATGAATATTACTTTAAAAAAGACAACTCCACAGAGAGCACAGAATTACATTAGGAAATTGTATCAATCTGATCTTGATAATCTTGGAAACTATATGTTAGAAAATGGTCTGTCGTTGTCAGCGGAAAAAACTAACATGATGCTATTTAATTCTGGTGGTACTTTAAGTAACTTGCCTACTTTCAGATTGCTTGGTGAAGTGTTACATTACAAACAGGTTGTAAAATTTCTGGGAGTCTTTATGACATCGAAATTAAACTGGAATGTCCATTTTGATTATATTTCAACAAAAGCAAGAAAAGCCCTAAATTTTCTAAAGATAATAAGCCGATTACCTTGGGGAATGGATACGAACATACTAATTCATCTGTCAACAGCACTTGTACGATCTAAATTATCCTATGCGCAAGAAGTGTTTTTCAGTGCACCAAAATATTTATTAAAGAAGATACAAAGCTTAGACTGCAAAAGTATTAAAATTGCTCTAGGTGTCCCTACTCATGCCTCTAATCTGGAAACGTACAAAGTTGCTGGAATTCTGCCTCTGAACAACTATCGTGAGCTAGCGACAGCAAAATTTGCAGTTAGAACTACTTCACAAACGGACAATTTTGTGAGTAAGGAAATTAAAATCAGGTCTGATGTTGACTTTCCAAAGCGAGCAAAAAGCATTTCATCACAAATGACTGTTTCAACTTACATATCTGACTTGGTCAAACAGTCTAACATAAATATGGATGAAATAGCTGAGACACCATCAACAACGCCTATCCCTACATGTGAAATGCAAAAAGCCTCTTTTGATATTGATTATACAGACGCTAAGAAATCTGAAAACGTCAACATTTCGATATCCACAGCAAGAGAACACATCGATGAAAAATACCGTACCCACCTTCACATTTTTAACGATGGATCAGTCTTAGAAAATAAATGTGCTGGAGCAGCATTTTATGTTCCAAAATTTAAGATAAAAAAGTCATTTTTCGTTGGGGCAAACTTATCGATCTTTACAGCGGAATTAGTCGCTATTAATCAAGCATTGCATTATCTAGTAAATCTTAAACCCATGTCTTTCAAAGTAGTTCTCTTTGTTGACTCAAAATCTGTATTATATGCCTTACGGTCTTTTAATGCCGACACAAGACCTGATTTAATTACTGAGGCAAATCATCTTATACATCGTTTAAGGGTCAAAGGTACAGATATCAGTTTATGCTGGGTGCCTTCTCATGTTGGTCTTCACGGCAACGAAGTAGTTGACAGAGCAGCTAAGCAAGGCGCCCAGAATGCTGATAATGCTATAGAATTACATGTTCATACCTCCGTAAAAGAAGCTTGCAACTTGCTCGAATCAGCCTCATGGACTCGATTTCTTGAACATTCAGATGAACAGTTTGTGTCACAACAAATGATAAAACTTACCGTTCAAAATGTATGTAAAAAATTGCAGTATTCTTCTATGTATCATTTGAGATCGATTGTTGCTGTTTGTTTTCGTATTCAGCTAAACGCATTGAGAACAAAATATTGTAAAAATGTCAAGTGTATTTGCGGCGAACAGTTCACACTGTTTCACTGTTTATTCTACTGCAAAATGCTACGTTCTTTTTTATCGAAAATGTTTACTCAAGAAAAGTATTCTGAAAATCATTTCCAGAAAATTACATCAGATCAAACGTTGTTAGTTAGAATTTCAGAATCATTAGTTCACAGTCCTGTTAATGCATTACTTTAACTTTATTCGGTTTGTATTTTAGTGTTACAATTTCCCTTCACGTTATTGAAGTTAATTGTTAGTGTTAAGTTCTCGTTCCATTTTACTGTTCCCCCACCTGCTAATGTCTTTTTCCTCTGTCTTCCCTCTGCCCAAATCCAACCCGTCCAACTATCGTTCTACATTTTATTTTGTTCACTTTTTTTTTTTTTTTTTAATAATTTCCCCTCCCCCCCTCCCCCGTCTAATATCACTTATAGTGAAAAGACGTTAAATTAAAGAACGAACGAACACACATACACACACACAGAGACACACACACACACAACACACACATACACACACAGACACACACACACACACACACACAACAACACACATACGCACACACACAGACACACACACACATACGACACACACACAGACACACACACACACACACACACACACACACACACACACACACACACACACACACACACACACACACACACACACACACACACACGATGCTGAGCTAGAGTACTAGGGTACACAATCTGTCAGTGAACAGTAGCTTATGGAAACATGAAAACACCGAACTTGCACGCCCACCGAAGATGGAGCGTGCAGACTGTGCAGCTACATACCGCCTGCACAGAGAGGTCAAAACATGCATACACGCTGGCGAGAA
>JAPXFY010000025.1:39892884-39895384 GCA_030674185.1 Monoplex corrugatus | reverse complement strand
GCACTAACGTCACAGGTGCCATGTAATGGAGTAGATCCAGAATGATCGCGGCACAAGCCCTTAAGCCTGCACATAAATCCACGAGCTGGCCAGGTCCTGATGTCCTACCTAGATATGTCCATAACCCGGTGTCGTACGGAAGTGAGGTGGCAGTGCCCTCAACTTTTCCCGGGTTCAGCACCACGAGGGCGGCGCCCATCCCCTCTCCCTCGATTCAAATTTATATTCATATTCACTTCTTTTTTTTTTACCAAGACTTCAGAAATGCAAAAAGGCCAGTTGGTCTCGAAGGGATGGGACCTGGGAAATCAACCTGTCTCTCCAATGTTTTATACCAAAGCAGCCGGGCAATGCCTTGTTCTTCACGATTTTCAACTGCCGTGGGATCTTTAGTGTGCGCAGCCAGAAGGCACACGGGTCTGATTCGTTTTGTGTCTCCTTCCAAAGGACAAGACGTCCAGTTCGATTTTCCGATCATACCGAGGAGAAAAGTCGAGGCCTCTTCAGGGAGTAAACCCTGGGACCTCGAGTTTAGTTATTGGCAGGCGAATGTCTGAACCATTCTGCCACTCTTCTCGTTGTCGAAGAAGACCACGACTTCAATTTTAACTGGGGTATTGGCGATTGTGGGTCCGGAGATGCCTGGTGAGGCCAGCTGCGGCCAGGAAGGCTCGCCCAAAAGTAGGACAAACGTCGGTTGGTGCAACTGTAGTTGGTGCAACTGTAGAAATGAAGGTTGCTCGTGCCTTGCGCGCTTCTCATTTTCCTCGAGCCTCTACTGTACGTCTTCTCTCTGCTGCTCTTGCTCCGATGGTCAGCTTGCCTCGCCAGTTCGGCTGATCTAGTGCAAGTGTCTTTCAGGTATTGGGGTCGATGACCAGGTCGTTGATGGATACTTTCAGGCAATCTTTAAAGCATTTCTTCTGGCTACCAACCGAGCGCTTCCTCTGGCTCAGTTCTACATACATAAGTTGTTTTGGTAGTCGATTTTCAGACATTCTCACCACATGTCCGGCCCATCTTACTAGGGCTTTCCGCATGCAGGAAGATGTGTATGCTGAGGTTGCTGGCTCGTTCCAGAACTTCCATGTCCGGGATGTTGTCTTGTCACGTGATATGGAGGAGTCTGCGAAGACAGGTCAGGTGGAGGTGATTGAGCTGTTTGGCATGCCTGCTGTAGACTGTCCAGCTTTCATTGGCCAGTAATTCATCATAGAGAGTAAGTCTACGAACATGGCATTAAGACCAATGAGTGATATCGTTAAGTCTACGAACATGACATTAAGACCATGAGAGATATCGTTAAGTCTACGAACATGACATTAAGACCCATGAGAGATATCGTTAAGTCTACGAACATGACATTAAGACCCATGAGAGATATCGTTAAGTCTACGAACATGACATTAAGACCCATGAGAGATATCGTTAAGTCTACGAACATGACATTAAGACCAATGAGTGATATGGTTAAGTCTACGAACATGACATTAAGACCAATGAGTGATATGGTTAAGTCTACGAACATGACATTAAGACCAATGAGTGATATGGTTAAGTCTACGAACATGGCATTAAGACCAATGAGTGATATCGTTAAGTCTACGAACATGACATTAAGACCAATGAGTGATATCGTTAAGTCTACGAACATGACATTAAGACCAACGAGTGATATCGTTAAGTCTACGAACATGACATTAAGACCAATGAGTGATATCGTTAAGTCTACGAACGTGGCATTAAGACCAATGAGTGATATCGTTAAGTCTACGGACATGACATTAAGACCATTGAGTGATATCGTTAAGTCTACGAACATGACATTAAGACCAATGAGTGATATCATTAAGTCTATGAAATGACATTAAGACCAATGAGTGATATCGTTAAGTCTACGAATATGACATTAAGACCCATGAGTGATATGGTTAAGTCTACGAATATGACATTAAGACCCATGAGTGATATCGTTAAGTCTACGAACATGACATTAAGACCAATGAGTGATATCGTTAAGTCTACGAACATGACATTAAGACCCATGAGTGATATGGTTAAGTCTATGAACATGACATTAAGACCAATGAGTGATATCGTTAAGTCTATGAACATGGCATTAAGACCAATGAGTGATATGGTTAAGTCTACGAACATGACATTAAGACCATTGAGTGATATCGTTAAGTCTACGAACATGACATTAAGACCAATGAGTGATATGGTTAAGTCTACGAACATGACATTAAGACCAATGAGTGATATTGTGTCAAACAGATAAGCATCACTAAGACCTTCGGGCTGCGCGTGGGTACCTACACCTGCTTACGTCAATGGTGCGACAGAGCCAAGGAAAGGGTGTTCACCAAGTATGGGTACTCCAAGTCATCTTTGAAAAGACGTCCCTCTCAGTCAGGTGAGCCGTTCAGTTGCTGAATTCCGGAACATGTGCCACCGCCTGTTTTCAAACAAACAGGAACCAGAAAAACAACGAAAGCAG
>JAPXFY010000025.1:39875384-39885384 GCA_030674185.1 Monoplex corrugatus | reverse complement strand
CTGGTGTCGTCGTCAGCCAAGTAGTCAGCAAACCTAATACTGGAGGGGGAGAGGAGAAGAGAGAACAAGGGAAGCTGACAATGCCACGTCTGGTGACTACGAGAGGACGAGCTTACTTTATGACTAGTTCGAGTGAGTATGACAAACTAACGAATAAAACAAATGTTGTTAACATATGTACCATACATGCCTCCTGTTATTTTAGATTATGTTCAACCTAATAAATTCTTTCTTCTCCCTCTGAGTATAACAAGCAAAAGAATAAAACAGATAATGTTATAACATAACACTACACATATGTTTCTGTCCATGAAAGATGGAAAGACTTAACATTCAGTATTTTAGGACTAGGGGAAGTGAGATGGAAGGGAGAAGGCATGATACATCAGGAGAATACACAATGATATACTCTGGTGTAACTCACATGAAAGAGGAGTAGGCATCATGATGGACAAAGACAAATCAAAAGCAGTTAAGGGATACTGGGCTGTATCCGACAGAGTTTTGCTGGTCAAGTTGGGAGGCAAACCATTTGATATCAACATCATTCAGGTGTATGCACCAACATCCGCAAGTACTCAGGAAGACATCGACAACTTCTACGAAGTATTAGAGATGGCCAAAGTCCAATGTAAATCACAAGAAGTTACTAGTAATAATGGGAGATTTTAATGCTAAAGTGGGACAGGATAGGGTGGAGGATATAGATGGACCTCGTGGCCTTGGTACGCAAAATGAAAGGGGTGAGAAACTTGTAGAATGGGCACAGATGAATGAGTTCATAGTAGGAAACACCTGGTTTGAGCAACCAAACAGAAGAAAATGGACTTGGAGGAGTCCAGGAGATAATACCAAAAATCAGATTGACTACATCCTGATCAACAAAAGATTTAGAAATTCTTTACTGTCACAAAAAACTACCAGGCGCAGACTGCAACAGTGACCACAATCCTGCTAGTGGGAAGATTTAGACTGAAATTGAGGAAAAGGAAACAGACCAAAAACAACATCAAATTAAACCTTGGATTCTTAAAGACAGATGAAGTGATACGTAAAAAATTTAATGTACATATTCAAAACAAATTCAGTGCTCTGGAAGACGCTCGTGACGGTGAGGAACAATGGACAAAGCTGAGAAGTTCGATAAACGAAGCTTGTGAGGAAATCCCTAGGCAGATAGAAAAGCAAAAAAGAGCTGGATGACTAATGAAATTTTGGGCTTGATGAGGAAAGGAGGAGAGCAAAGAGAAACGAACAGATCTACAAGAAGATAAACAAGGAGATCAGGAATAGGTGCAATGAAGCTAAGGAAGCTTGGCTGAAAACAAAGTGCAGAAGAAATGGAAGAACGACACAAAACGGATCCTCAGGGTATGTACAGACGAATTGAAGAAGTTGTCCACAGGAAAAATACATGCACATCAACTGGTGCTTGAAATCGAAAGATGGCACGCTCATCATGGAAAAGGACAAAATATTAGATAGATGGGGAGAGTACATTAAAGACCTTTTTGAGGATGACAGAAACGAAGAACACATTATAAAAAAGAACCTTGAAGGACCACCCATAATGAAAGATGAAGTTAGAGCGGCACTGAAAAAGATGAAACCAGGAAAAGCCCCAGGACCAGACAACACTACAGAGATGATTGAAGCCCGGAGGAATTTGGCATAGAAAAAATAACAGTCCTCCTAAATGAAATTTACGACACTGGAAAAATCCCCAAAGATATGTCAAAATCAATTTTTATTGCACTTCCAAAGAAGACAGGGGCTATAGAATGCGAACTCCATCGCACAATCAGTTTGATGAGTCATGTAACAAAACTCCTGTTAAGAATAATCATGACGAGGACAAGGAATAGAATCAAAAGAGAAATAGCAGAATAACAGTGTGGATTTGTGGAAGGGAAAGGAACTATTAATGCCATATACATCCTAAGAACTATCATAGAGAGGTCAAATGAGATGAATAAGGATTTGTATTTATGCTTTGTTGACTACACCAAGGCTTTCGATCGGGCTAAGACATGATGAATTGATCAACCAACTGGAGAGACTCAATATTGATGGAAAAGATCTACGAATAATCACAAATATGTATTGGGAACAAACAGCTGCAATGAGAATAGAAAACAATGTAAGCTCTTTCCAAAACATCAAAAGAGGAGTCAGACAGGGTTGTGTTTTGTCACCAGATCTGTTTTCACTTTACAGCGAAAACATCATGAGAAACCTAGAAGAAGACCCTGGATTAAAGGTTGGAGGGAAAATGATAAACAACATTCGATACGCAGATGACACCGTGCTAATTGCAGAAAGTGAAAGGGACCTACAAAACCTTGTGAATATACTAGAAATAGAAAGCAAAGGTAAGGGGCTGGAACTAAACAGCAGGAAGACGGAAGTCATGGTGATCAGTAAAAAAAAAACATGAAATCCCTTCATTCAAAATAACAGCAAATGGCACAACCTTGACACAGGTTGATAAATTCAAATACCTGGGAACGATCATTTCATCAGACGGCAGATGCACATCAGAAATAGCCAGCAGAATCGGCCAAGCCAAAACAGCATTCGGGAAGATGACAGGCATTCTTACCAACAAATGCCTATCAGTTAACATCAGGAAGAGAGTTCTTGAATGTTATATAGAACCAATACTGTTGTACGGATGTGAGGCGTGGACAGTCAACAAACAAAGCCAGAACAAGATTGAGGCAGCCGAGATGTGGTTTCTAAGAAGAATGTTGAGAGTTCCATGGACAGCAAAGAAAACAAATGAGACAGTCTTGATGGAGGCAGACACAAGTAGATCACTCATAAGGAAGATTAAGAAAAGACAGGCAACATTTATAGGCCATTTTATGAGGAAGGCGGATTTGGAGCACCTGGTCACAACTGGAAAGCTGGAGGGAAAGAGAGCACCGGGTAGACCCAGGGAGAAAATGCTGGACGGACTTGCGGAGTGGCTGGGGACGAGGGGGGTGGGAGAGATGCTATGGGCAACGAGAGATAGAAAAGATGGAAGTCCATGATCGCCAACGCCATGCGGCTGGGCACCTGATGATGATGATGTGTACATATACATATACATTTGGCCTACATATACATATATGGACAGCAAAGAAAACAAACGAGACAGTCTTGATGAAGGCAGACACAAGAAGTTCATAGATAAGAAAGATTAGGAAAAGACAGGCAACAGTTATAGGTCATTTTATGAGAAGAGGGGAAATAGAGCACCTGGTCACAACAGGAAAGCTGGAGGGAAAGAGAGCACCAAGTGGACCCAGGGAGAAAATATTGGACGGACTTGCAGGGTGGCTGAGGACAGAGAAGATGTGCTTGCGGCAACAAGGTTAAGATGGTATGGAGGGTCATGATCGCAACGCCATGCGGCAGGGCACATGATGATGATGATGATGATGATGATGATGATGATGATGATGATGATGATGATGTGTGTGGTGATGATGATGATGGTGGTGGTGATGTAGGCCTGCTGGCTCTATACTTCAGATTATGTTCAACCGAACAAATTCATTCTTCTCCTTCTAACTCCTTAATTGTGAATCTTGTGAACATGACAAACTAATTAACACAACAATAATGTTGACATATGCACTATGTAAACCTGCTGGCTCTATAGTTTAGATCATGTTCAACCAAACAAATTCCTTCTCCTTCTAATCCTTTAACAATCAATCTTGTGAGTTTAACAAACTAACGAAAAATACAGATAATGTTAATTTAAACATATGTGTCGTACTGGCTTGCTGGCTCTATAGTTCAGATTATGTGCAACCTAATACATTCTTTCTTCTCCTTCTAATCCCTTACCTGTGAATATTTTACTATGAATATTAATCGGTCTGCTTTGCTCTTTGCTTCAGATTATGTTCAACCTAATAAATCCCTTCTTCGTTTTCTAATCCCTTAACTAATGTTAGTATTTGTGCTATGAATATTAATGGGCTGCTTTGCTCTTTGCTTCAGTTTACGTTCGGCCTAGTTAAGTCCTTTTTGTTTATTCCTGTGACTAATGTTAACCCTTTGATTCCCGTAGCCTGTCCAACAGCATCCTTCATTGTCAACCATGCTGGCAAAGCTAAAAACTGAACCCTTTGACTCCCTCACCCTATCCACCAGCTTCCTGTGGGAAGCTGGTGGATAGGATGAGGGAGTCAAAGAGTTCAGTTTTTGCAGTTGGTGATGGGGCGCGGGAGTCAAAGGGTTAATATATGTACAATAAAAATATTTATAGGCCTACTGGCTCTTTGCTTCAGGTTGTGTTCAGCCCAATTCTTTCTCTTTGTAATCCCGTAATTAATGTGAATATATTCGTGTAAGGAATATAGACAGGTCTGCTGGTTCTTTGATTCAGATCACGTTCAGCCAAATTAATTCCTTCTTCTTCTAACTCTGTAACTCGTGTTAATAATATATGCACCATGAATATTGATAGGTCTGTTGGCTCTTTGCTTCAGATCGCGTTCAGCCAAATTAATTCCTTCTTCTTCTAACTCTGTAACTCGTGTCAAGTATATGCACCATGAATATTGATAGGCCTGTACTTCAGATCACGTTCAGTCTGATTAATTCCTGCTTCTTCTTCTAACTCTGTAAAACTCGTGTTAATATATGCACCATGAATATTGATAGGCCTGTGGGCTCTTCACTTCAGATGACGTTCAACCTTAAAATTTCCTTCTTCTTCTAAACCCTTATCTAACGGGTTTTTTTGGTTTTTGTTTTTGTTGTTTGTTTGTTTGTTTGTTTGTTTGTTTTGTTGTTGTTGTTGTTGTTTGTTTTTTGTTGTTGTTGTTTTAGAATATGGGGGATGAGACAGAGGGAACATTGTTCTTGTTTAAAGCCAGGCGGCTGCGTAGAGCCATATATGCTAATGGTTGTGTGTTCGAATCCCAGGGTGCACTACATTAAAACTGGCCTTCTCACTGTCCCATCTTAACATCATTGTTGTTCTGGTGGTGTCAGTATAGGATTAGATAAGTCCCCCCCCCCCTTCCCCCGTATTCCTGGGATGGTTATCCCCGTCGGCCATATCACCTGAGGTGGGTGCCGACGTAAAAACTGAACCAAATCAATCAAAGTAGAGGCATATGAGGGTTAGCTGAGGGAACGAAACAGTAGACGGGATCCTCCATCTGTGTTTCTGGGGTGCTAAAACACTGTCATCATCATCATCAAGTACCTTGCCACATGGCGTTGGCGATCATGACCTTCCATCTGTTTCTATCCCTTGTTGCCGCAAGCACCTCTTCCGCCCTCTCTGTCTTCAGCAAGTCCGTCCAATATTTTCTCCCTGAGTCTACCTGGTGCTCTCTTTCCTTCTAGCTTTCCCGTTGTGATCACGTGCTCTAATTCCCCTTTCTTCATAAAATGGCCTATAAATGTTGCCTGTCTTTTCCTAATCTTCCTTATGAATGATCTTCTTGTCTTTGTCTCCATCAAGACTGTCTCGTTTGTTTTCTTTGCTGTCCATGGAACTCTCAACATTCTTCTTAGAAACACGTACACCAGGCAAACTGAGGTTGTTCCAGTCTTGGATATTTGCTATCCAACTCTTCATCTATCGACGTTGGCGACAGGCCACCTTCCAGAGTACCCTGAAAGGATAGCCTTGGACTGCGTGTGTCACGGAGGTATGACGTGACCAAACTATAGATATGAAGAGTAACACAGATTGGCCACAGAGCGTTTTCTTGGCCCCGTATTCCTTTTCTTACATTGAACGAAGCAGCAGGGAAGTTTCAGTCTTTTTCTCAAAATTTTTGTATCTGGTGTTTGTTTGTTTGTTTGTTTGTAATCTTACGCTTGTTGGCCGAAAATTTGCGCCTGTCTTGTCTTGTTGTATTAAATACGCGTTCGTATTCTTCTTTCCTGTTTTTTCTGGTTCCCGTATGTCGGCTTCAGCATCAACTCAAATTCGTTTTTGTTAAATTAACGCCTTATACATCGGTACAACATCGAGACAAGTTAAAACTATCAATAATATTTGTCAACGATATTGTATTTATATGCCGGTGGTTTGATCTATTTGTGTATTATAATGACCAAGATAGTACTTTTTTTTTTCTAAGTCCCTGTCGTTTTCTGTTTCACATGGGGCATTCTTATGGTAAACTTCTCCGTTCAGAAAACGAAATAAAAATTTTAAAAATTTAAAAAAACATCCAGCAGGCATGCCCACCGAAGACAGAGTATGCAGACTGTGCAGCTATATGTTGCCTGCATAGTGTGGCCATAATGCATTCTAAAAAAGAGTATTTTTCAGGTTACTGTATGTCATCTTCTATCAATGTAATACTAGAAGTTTTCTGCCACATTCGAATTGAAACCAGTTGTCCAATAGGGATTCATCGCGCTTGGACAATTCCATATGCGCTCCACCCATATCTGACAGCAATTGTCCAGTAGATTCCCTGAGCCCGGGTATAACCACAAGCGCTGGCAAGGTTTTGAAATGGGGAGGGGGTGATGGGGAGTGTGACCTATCAAACACTAAGCTGACACCATCAGAATGGTGGAAGCATTAAGATGGGCTGCAAACAGGTCAGATTTTAATGTTGTGGGCTGAGATTGAACCCGAGACATCGGATCTTGTATCTGCTAATCCATCAAAAGGACCAACCAGCACGTGGTTTAAAGAATGTAGCCCACCTGAGGATCAAACTGATGACCCTTCTCATCGCATGAGTTAGTTATATGAGATACCAACGTTGTTCACAGAGAGAGAAAAGACACACAGAGAGAGAGAGGAGAGAGAGAGAGACACAGAGAGAGACAGAGAGAGAGGAGACAGAGAGAGAGACAGAGACAAAGAGAGAGACAGAGAGAGAGTCCATCGTAGGATTGTGAATAGGTCTGAGACTGAGTGTGTGTTGAGAGAATGTGTCTTTATCAGCGTCTAGACCCGTATGGCAAGGCACTATCAATACAAGTCATTATTATTGTTGTTGTTGTGTGTTGTTGGTTGTTGTTTTGTTGTTGTTGTTGTTGTTTGTTGTTGTCATTGTCGTCGTCGTCGTCGTCGTCATCATCATCATCATCATTATTATTATTATTATATTACTATTATTATTATGATTATCATTATTTTTATATTTTTATTATTGTTGTTGTTGTTTTACTATTATCAGTGTTGTTGTTGTTGTTGTTGTTGTTGTTGTGTTGATGTATCATCATCATCATCATCATCATCATTATTATATTATTATTATTATTATATTATATATTATATTATTATTATTATTATTATTGTTGTTGTTGTTGTTGTTGTTGTTGTTTTTACTATTATTAGTGTTGTTGTTGGTGTTGTCGTCGTCGTCATCATCCTCATTATTATTATCATCATCATTATTAATGTCATCATATCATCATCATCACATTAAAGTCTGTAGTCCTCCAGAACTAAAGGACGTGTCTATTCATTGTTTGTGCGAGACAATCCCTTGTCCCCACTATCATAATACGAACGATGGTCCGCTTCATGACAGGTGACCCACAAACAACAACAACAACAGATCACCAACACCCTACCTGCAGGAGTCAAGGTGCCCGCCCTGCAGCTGCCAGCCACAGATCGCAGTGAGAGAGGCAAGACCGCGGACCTCGACAGCGGGGGTCACGCCGAAGCCCTGTTCACCTCCAGGCTCAACACTTTCGCAGAGCTGACCGACACGCCCCCCACCCCTGTAGACGATGGTGCCACGCAGCAGACCTTGTACGGCAAGAAAGACAACCCGCAGACGACTACCACCCACAGAACTGACGTCACAGGACCAGCGACGTCAACGCGCTCGCTCCCGGCCGGCGGGAGGAAGAAAATAAAGAAGAAGCGTGTGACGTCAGCGCTGCTCTTGTCCAAAGCCACAGCCACGGACGGCGCAGTTCCGCTGCCGCTCATCTCCAACGAGCGAGACCGTCGGCCTTTCTTCTACTACAACGGGCAGAGGGAGGAAGCTTTCGTGCTGCCGACCATCAACAACTGGTCCAAGCACGCGGACAGCGAGGTGGGCAGCACGCCTCGCGAGCGCGCCATCAAGTCTATGTCCGTGGCCAACGCCTTCACGGAGAAGCCCTGGCTGAGTCAGGTGCGTATCGCCCTCAAGATCGCCACCAACCCCACCAAACGTAACGTGCGCAGGTTACGGCATACCAGCAAGAGACGGCCGTTTGCCGCTTAGTTTCTGCTGTTTGGTTTGCTGGTGCAGGTTTTCTCTGGGTCTTCGGTCATCATCATTAGGTGCCTTGCCGCATGGCGTTGGCGATTATGGACTTCCATCTGTCTCTATCTCTTGTTGCTGCAAGCATCTCTTCCACCCTCCTTGTCTTCAGCCACTCTGCAAGTCCGTCTAGTATCTTCTCCCTGGGTCTTCCCGGTGCTCTCCTTCCCTCCAGCTTTCCCGTTGTGACCAGGTGTTCCAATTCCCCTTTCCTCATAAAATGGCCTATGAATGTTGCCTGCCTTTTCCTAACCTTCCTTATGAATAATCTACTTGTGTCTGCCTCCATCAAGACTGTGTCGTTTGTTTTCTTTGCTGTCCATGGAACTCTCAACATCCTTCTTAGTAACCACGTTTTGACTGCCTTCGGTACATACTGTGTAATCCTTTGTCTCCCGCACCCAGTCTACCAGCATCTAGATCTTGCATCATCAACCGTGCTAGCAAAACAAAAACCTAACCCTTTGACTCCTTCACCCTATCCATCAACTTCCTGCAGGAACCTGGCGGATAGGGTGAGGGAGTCAAAGTGTTACGTTTTTGCAGTTGGTGGATAGGGTGCGGGAATCAAAGGGCTAATACCACCTGAAATGATGAAAAGTCAGAACGAACGTACCGCATACTTTTCTAACGTACACATCGACGTGCTGAGATACAGTTGAGAGAAAACTGAAACTGGATATAAGTTCGTACAGTATAGGCCAGAACAAGATTGAGGCAGCCGAGATGTGGTTTCTAAGAAGAATGTTGAGAGTTCCATGGACAGCAAAGAAAACAAACTAGACAGTCTTTATGGAGGCAGACACAAGAAGATCATTCATAAGGCAGATTATGAAAAAAACAGACAGCATTTATAGGCCATTTTATGAGGAAATGGAATTGGAGCACCTGGTCACAACAGGAAAGCTGGAGGGAAAGAGAGCACCAGGTAGACCCAGGGAAAAAATATTGGACGGACTAGCCGAGTGCCTGAAGATAGAAAAGGTGGAAGATGTGCTTGCGGCAACAAGGGATAGATGCATATGGAGGGCCATGATCACCAATGCCATGTGGCAAGGCACTTGATGATGATGAGGACGAACCTCTGTCATTTACATGTAACCAAGATTACTCCAATGATAGACTGATACGATACCAGTATAAAATATAGATTAGATAAAACACAGGTTAGGTAGGGCCTCAGAAACTTGTCAGCTCATGGGTTTGGGCTGAAGGCTTGTGCCATGATCACCATACACAATGGCACCCGTGACGTTAGTGCATGTGGAATTCGTTCCGAGCGCGGAGACGTCGTCTTGAGAAACTAAAACTGAAACTTAAATACTCTTATGTGACTAGGCATGAAAATAAGCGAACAAGAAAACACACGTGTGTACACATGCAACACGCACACGCACACACACACAAACACACACATACAACACACACACACACACACACACACACACACACACTCACACACACACACGTACACACACACACACACACACGTACACAATCACACACACACACATATATGGTCTCTGCACCCTTCAGAGAGGTTTTCTCCCCAAGTCCTCAGTTTCATTGCACATCTGAAGTGATCGACGCGCTTGTTCTGTGAGACAGGCCCAATGGGACGTAATCTTACTGTCCTTGAGTAATGAAGTGTTTTGATGTTTCGAAGTTTGTTCTTTTAAATTTTATCACCAGTCCGTGGGATGATGGTATTTGCCGTGAAATGATCTGGTAACTTGTCAACAAATGGTATT
>JAPXFY010000025.1:39825384-39872884 GCA_030674185.1 Monoplex corrugatus | reverse complement strand
AAACAGAACAAAATAAAATACTAGAAATCATCATCATGATCATCACAACTGCCATAAAACCACACCACATGTAGGCCTATGAACATAACATCTTTTATAAATCCACACAAATATATACAGATCTTACAAGACTTTAGCAATATATATACATGGGACCATGTAGAACTGAACTCATGCATGCTGTACCTCATAAACAAAAGCGCATATGCCTGCCACTGTAATTCTGGGTTTAGTGAGAAAGGATTTTTCAACCATAACTTACATTTGATAAACTGAAAATGGTAAGGTTGTCCTTAAAATTATAGCTGATAAATGTACCTACTACGATTCACAAATGTTAACAATATATGGCCGGCCACTATCTTTCTTTTATTGTTGTTTAAAGCCCAGCCGACTGCGCAGAGCCATATCAGGGCTATAACCGCTTCAAATCACAAAACTTCAACAGGAAGAAAAAAAATAAAAGAAAATTAAATACACATACCAATGCATTCGCACACATAATCTAAGGACATGCCCCCAGCGTAGGACCATTCTGTCCAATTTATCACACAGGGGAGATTTAAAAAACACACCTGAATACAAATATAAGAAGAATACATAAGGACACCAAAACATATATAAAAACAGGCATAAATTACCTAAAATTGCTTCCGCATATATATCTCACCTCCTTAGAGCCAAAAATGTACTTAATACATGTACCCAATTATCAATCCGAAGAAAAAGCACGTAAGATTTTATCGAAAAAAATACAGGTGAATGGACCATTCAGGCAGAAAATAAGTAGAAATGACAGAAAGCAAGGCAACAAGGCAGAAACAAAGAGAGTGACAGAAAAGAGGAAATTTCTAGCACAGAATTTCCAGAAGGTGGGGATACTATTTATACTGAAAGAGCCCCCAGCCGGCCACTAACTATTCCTGCCTCATACAAATAAAAAAGTTGTGCTGCAATTTGTGTGGCTAACAGTTTTACAAGCTCCAGGACCTCCAAAAGCCACAATGACAAGAACAAAGATGACACCTACACCCGATTCTTACGTAGGCCTACAACATGCTTGAGGAGCTAGTGCCTGTGTCTTCACACTTTCTTCACATCAGCAAACAAGAAGAAAACCAGGGTACAACTAAAAGACATTTGCCAATAGTACTATGGAAAACTTCATTACCAAACTGTCAATTAACAACTAAATACAACTGCCAATTGATAGTACCATGGAAAACTTCACTACCAAACTGTCAATTAACCACAACACAGCATTACTTATGATCCAGATTAGTCATACAGAAATTCGATTTTTATTAAAACTATAATACACTGGAATAATATATGGAAAACAAAACAGTGACAGCACCATCAACAGACCACTTTCTGCCCATGAATCATTACCATGTCCTGTTAATGAACGAAGCGCAGTAGGCCTACCCCTCTCCATTACATTTATGCCAATAATAGTTTCCGAGACGTACAGATCAAGAGCAAGGACACTGACAGCATCTCTATCCTACCATCACATGCCGTAGTTGCATGCACATACGTATTAGCCTTTAGCAGCATAACATCAAAAAAATAAAAAAAGACTCACAATTCATCAAAGAAATAAATGCACATCTTCCTTTTCTCGGCTTACCTTCCCCATCTCTACAAAGTGTAGGATGCTGAAACCAGGGCACAAATCTTGGCACATCTCTATTTGCCAACCATAAGTGTTAAACACAATTATGGTTGGCAAATAGAGGTGTGCCACGACATCCACAAAGAATTTACTGCAAATGATGTGATTAACTTCCCAACAGATTTCAATCTGAAATCATAGGGAAACAGCTTCTGTTCACATACCAACATTTTCATTCCTAAGTTGTATGGTTGTCTCCCTTAAGTTCTCTCTGCAAAGCTTGCCAAATAATGTCAACTTATACTTTGTTCAAAAAGACAAAAATATGGTTGAATATATCAAGAACCAGATAAACAAGAAAACCGAACCAGAACGCGTATTCAACACAAAACCAGGTAAACAAGAAAACCGAACCAGAACGCATATTCAACACAACAAGACAAGCCAGACGCAAATTTTCGGCCAACCGGCCTTGTCAAGTGCAAATGCACGATCACAAACAGACACCAACAACAGATCATAAGAAAAGACTAAAACTTCCCTGCCGCCTCGTCCAGTGGGTAACAGTTTTTACCTGCTGGATGAGGCGGCAGGGAAGTTTTAGTCTTTTTCTTATGATCTGTTGTAGAACGAGGCGGCAGGGAAGTTTTAGTCTTTTTCTTACGATCTGTTGTTTGGTGTCTGTTTGTGATCGTGCATTCGCACTTGACAAAGGCCAGTTGGCCGAAAATTTGCGCCTGTCTTGTCTTATTGTGTTGAATACGCGTTCTTGTTCGGTTTTCTTGTTTTTCTGGTTCCTGTTTGCTTGGACGCGGGCAGTCACACTTGTTTTGGATTGAATATATCAAACTTGAATCTTACAAGGGTCTATAAGATTATGAGATGGGTTTTTTTTTTCTAAAATGTCTCCTTTACTGTTTTTGTATTAGCTCACAGCATTCTCTTCATTTCTTGTCCCAACTTCTGTACAGACTGAAAAGCATTGATCCCGCATTGTTCATTCCACTTCAAAAAATACACCAACCACTCTACATTCATTCTGTCGAAGTCCTGGTGCCAGGAAGCCTATTGCAACCAGGAGATGCCAAACTACCAAGAGGACACTCAAAAGCTCACAGCTTTTGGGTCTTTTTTTTTTTTCTCTTAATTTTAACATTAGAATTAATTTGAAAATGGGTAATCACAAAGTAAGTTTGATTAGTAATGCAGGAGAACTGTATTCCTTAAAAATCATTTACAGGTAGAAAAATTAATACAAAAATCATTTATGGATTGAAAAATACAATACAAGCATTGTAAAAAAAAATTATTAATGCATGATCATCATGAAAAATCAAACTGTATAGAGGTCAGGGTAACTTGCAAATTCAGAACACACTAAATATACACAGTGTCACAAATGACAGACTGACAGAGTTGGGGTCAATACCTCATTCCTAAGTTAGGCCGGCTGAAATCACAGTGATTCCGACTTGGTTGTGAAACTCTCCACGCTGGACTTAAACTCTAAATTCAGTAATTTCAGTAATTTAACTTTGTGATTATGGTTGTGAAACTCTCCACGCTGGACTTAAACTCTAAATTCAGTAATTTCAGTACCTTAACTTTGTGATTATGGTTGTGAAACACTCTGCGCTGGACTTAAACTCTTAATTCAGTTATTTCAGTAACTTAACTTTGTGATTAAAAGAAACTTGTAACTGGGAAACTGGCTCATTCTTCCATCTTTTTAAGGGTAGAATAATTTTCCTCTCTCTGTTTTGACTCCACCCCACTGTAGGTTCTCTCATATGGATTGACGCCATAATCTAAGCCTTCAGGAGCAAGTGCTCTAACTATTATGCTATCCCATTCTCCATTAGGGACTTAATTTGAGATAGCTAGGCTTATTGACCACAAGTTCTTTGCCTGATGTCTTTGAAACTTAAAGATTAACAGTCCTTAAATTATAAAACATAGCAAAAAAATCTTTGAAATTTACCCAATTACAGTCCTTAAATAATATCAAGAAAATCTTTCAAACATATGATATCAACAATAACTTTGATAAAATATAGGGAAAATCTTTGAAACGTATAAGATTAACAGTTCTGACTTAATAGTGAAAAATCTTTTAAAGTTACAAGATACAGTCCTTAAGTAATAAAATATTCTGACAATCTATAAAACTTAGATTAACTGTGCTTAGATAACAGAATATTAGGAAAATGTTCTCTACACATTTTCAAAAATTACAAAAATCTGCTGATGACCACATCAAAAAGCCCTACTAAAAATTAACAGTCTTGATTGTTGTGACCCAAAAATGGGTTCTGCCTATTTCAAAGTTTTTGTGACTTCCACTGGAGTGGATGTATTGCCCAAATTTGTCCACCAATAAACAGTTAACAAATCTTTTGCTCACTTTTTTTTCTTGCCACACACACACACATGTGTGTATTAGATGTAAACAAAACACCCACCCTTCACTGTATATGAGCAGTCTTTTTCTCTTTAAAAACACAAAATATACAGTACCGGTATCAACACAAATACTTTGTGAAAAAGCAAAATCACGAACAAATACTTTATGAAAAAGGACAATTACAATTATACATGAGTTACTTAGACACCTAAGTAGCTCTAAGGATTGAATAATGTACAGTACCGGTAACTGACATTTAACTTTACACCATGTCAGTCCAATATTTTCATTCAAAGATTAACAACATAAAACTGGAAATGAAGACTGTGCAGCTGATTACTCGGGGGACTAACTGCTCTGTGAGTGAGTGAGTGAGTGATTGAGTGAATGAGTGAGAGTGTGTGTTCGTGCGTGTGTGTTTGAGTGAGTGAATGTGAGAGAGGCACAGAGGGAGAGAGTGTGTGTGAGAGAGAGAGCAAGGGAGAGAAAGACATAGACAGACAGAGGCAGAGAGACAAACAGAGACAAAAAGGACTAGAAAGGGAGAGTGCATGACATTCTAATTCAATATGCACACATGCATACACATGCTTAGACTGCATGTGTTATGTTTCAGTTTCAGTGTTCTCAGGACAGCATTTCCACGCTCACAATATGTTCCAGAAGCACCAACACAGATGCCATAATCCTATAAACCCACCAGTAGGCCGAAACAGAAAACTACGCTTGCACATCATTCCCAGCCACTTGGGCAAAGTTGAAGAACTTACACGAAAATGAAAATTATCAAACACAATTTTAACACACAAATACGAAAAGCCATAATGTAAATAAAATTTTTAAAATGTACACGTACAATCCTTATACAAGGGATTCCATACCAGAATTTGTTGACTGCAGAGCAAGTGGAAGCGACTGACAATTTATCCTTACTGTCCAAAGACCAGCTGACCGCGTAGAGACACGTCAGGGCTATAACCATTTCGAAATGTACACATCACCTTGCTGAAAAACAAACATCGAGAAAGAAAAGAAAGTACACATGTCAATAAAATTTACACACATAATCCAAAAATATACCCTGGTGTTGACCATTCCTCCACCAGAGGGACAACTGTGAAACAAAAAAAACTCTAAAAATATTTAATAAAAATACTGAAAACTGGTCTAAATTATCTAAAATTGCTTCTGCACAACATATCTCCTTAGACTAGAGCAAAAAATGCAGGCATCATATATACCTAATTATCAAACCTACGGGAAGGTATGTAAGGTGAAGACTAAAATACATCTTAAAGATCTTCTTTCTGATATAAACCTGTTCGCAGTCTGAGATCTGCTTCCAAGTCTCTTCTTCACGTTCCTGGGACAAGGGATGTTAAAACCAAAAGATATGGTCAGCGAGAATTTAAATACCTTGCCCCTACCAAGTGGAACATGCTTCCCATGAGCATCAGGGAGAAAAAGACTCATTCATCCTTTAAATCTAGTCTCAAGACACACTTTTTCTAATGTTGTATGGGATTGCTTATTTGAATGTGAATACCTTGAATGCCTTTATGAATGTTGGTGCAAAGGCTGTGTGGAATTGTTTTTGTGCCCCCCCCTCCCCCCCCACCGTGCGCCGCGAGCATGCTTTTATAGCATGGAGATTTTTGTTGCGCGATATAAATTTTCATTCATTCATTCATTTACATTGGCCATGAGTCACACAGCAAGAACACGGACCTCATTGCAACCATTTTTCAAGAAAAACTGGCAAAAAGTAAGAAAGGCAGACCTCCAATCTCATACATTAAGAACATAACCAACATCAGTGGCCTAAATATTCAAGAAATTGTCCACAAAAGTCAAGACAAAGCGGCCTGGTGTCAAAGAGTGCAGCGACCAACACTGAAGCCGTGATGCCGACAGGTGAGACAGGTGAGATACAGGTGAATGGACCAGCAATGCAGAAAAGGACAGAAGAGATGACAGAAAGCAAAAGAGCAAAGGCAGAAACAAACAGATTTTACAGAGTGACAGTAAAGAGGAAATTACTAGCACAGAATTTCAGGTACAGATATTATTTATACTGATAAGAGCGCCTCCAGGGGGGGGGGGGGGGGGGGGGGAGCAATTAACAAAATCTGTCAGAATTCTCTTTTGTTACATTAAGTATGGCCAAGTTGGGCATCATCTTGCATTCAAAAATACAGCATGGAAACATTAAGTCAAGACGTCAAGACATACTAATAAATAAATTCCCTTTTCACGACCATTTAATATGCTATCAGCAATGTGAAACTCGATTCTTTAACTGGTCTCAATAAAATGAACAAAAAAGTATTAAAAGCATGTTCATTAAACAACACACACTTTCACTTAACTTGTATTATAATCGATATCCTCAAGGAACAATATTTACATTTTGGCCCATCCACCTGTCATTTGTGAACTCTCATTAGAATGGAAGGGACCAGACAGAATGATAAGACACATATCCTTCAATGTCAAAATTGTTATTGTTAATGTTATAATTTTTGTTTAAAGCCGAGCCGAGAGCAAAGAGCCATATTGGGCTGTAACCTTTTCAAAACATACAATACTTCAACAGGAAAAAAAGGAGAAGAACATTAAGTACACATGTTAATGCAATCACGCACAAAATCAATACACATGTATATTAATGCAATCGCACACATAATCTAAGGAGATGCCCCTGGCACTGACTTCTCCATCCTATTTATCATACAGGGGATTTAAACAACATGCCTCAACACAAATTTAAACATAACTAAGGACACCAAAACATGTGTGTAAAAATGGGCCTAAATTACCTAAAATTGCTTTCACATCATCTCGTTTCCCAAGAGCCAAAAATGCACTTAATACATGCAACGAATTATCAATCCTAAATGCACTTAATACACGCACCCAATTATCAATCTTAAGAGAAAGTAGGTAAGAAGTCATCAAAACACATACTGGTAAATGAACCAGCAAGGCAGAAAATGACAGGAAGAAATGAAAGAAAGCAAGGGAACAAGGCAGAAATAAACAGTGAGACAAAAGAGGAAATTTCTAGCACAAAATTTCCAGTTGGAGATACTATCTATACTGAAAGAGCCCCTGGCATCCCCATGGGGGGATGTCAAAATTAAATAATCTAATTTTTCTGAACTAAATAAGGCCATGCAACAACCATTCTACCTCCATTAAAAACTATGTATAAATGAATACGCATTCACAAAGTCAGCAATATTTAATTAACTTAATACCAATGTTCTCCAGCAATCACAACCTGACATCAGCCTTCTTTTCCTGGTTGCAAAACGAGTTCAGCTCATCCTGCAATTTGTCCAGTTGACTGCACACAGATTCCTTCAGACCACGCTGTGTACAGAACCGCTGAAGTGTGGCAAGACACTGTTTCGCTTCAATGTTTGTCACCATTGAAACAGGTTCTTCTGGAATGAAATGATCGAGTGTTGCATCTTCAACAGGTGTCGGTTCAACAGGTGTCGGTTCACTGACATCATCCTGAAGACTGGTAGCATCAGCATCAACAGCTACATCAGGGCTGTGTGGTGTGTCGCTTTCTGCAGGTTGTTCCTCCTCACCAGACCAAGGCTGTGGTGCAGTGCATGTCTCTTCAACCTGAGCTGATAATTCATCTAGCTGACGCCTTTTGGCTGCCACCACCATCTCCACCAGATCTTCATCAGGGTTGCTCTCCTCCATGCACTGAACAGCATCATCGATGCTGTTGAAATCTTCCCAGTTTTCCAGTTTGGGCAGCCCTAGTCTTGCCAGGCTGTTCTCCACCTCTTCTGCACCTGATTCAAAGGACATGATATCGTTGTCATTCAAGCCTGGAACTTCAAACCCAGCTCTAATAAAGGCCGCACTGATTGTGGATTCTTTTATTGCTCGCCAGCTTTTAGCCAAAAACTGCACGGCATCCAGTAAGGTGATTTTAGAACTGACATCAATGGGTTCTGTGCTGCCTTGCTGCGAAAAATTTAACTCCCTGCAGGACTGAACAAGGCGAAGAATCTCAATTCTATACAAAGTCTTCAGTTTTTTCACCACACCTTGATGTAACGGGTGAGCTACAGAATCAGGGCAAGAGGGAAGAAACTCCAACCGGATGTTGCGCAGTGTGGTGACAGGGGGATGGCCAGAACACATCTGCACCAGCAACAGGACTCTGCGACCCTCTGCCCTAAGACGTGCATCCCACTCACTCAGCCACTCGTCAAAGACGCCTGCAGTCATCATGGCGTTTCTGCTGGCTCTGTACGTGACAGGCAGTCGGTTCACATCCAGACCCTTGAAACAACCAGGTTTGGGGTTTTCTGCAATCAACATAAGTTTGCGTTTATCTTGTCCTGTCATGTTAGAACACATAAGCACAGTCACCTGTTCCATGGCTTTTGTGAATTCACTTCTCTCAAACGAAAATGTAAACGAAGTGTCTGGAGCCGCTCTATAAAACAACCCTGTCTCTACAGCATGATACACACTGTGTGGTTCATACTCCTCCATCAGTTCCGGCAACACTTTGGAAAACCAGTCCAGAGTGCTAGGTACGTCCATTTTTATAATATCATGCCCACGGCCACGTTTGAAGCTGACATTGTGTCGCACCTGCCAGCGAGACAGCCAGCCATCTGACGCGGAAAACTCTGTTCGCCCAAGTTTCTGAGCCAGTTCTTCAGCCTTCACTTTCAGAATGGGTTTGGTGATCATTAATCCTTTGGCTCTGGCTGCATAGAACCAGTCTTTCAGCATCTCATCCACATCAGGATCTTTGCAAGGAGTGTAACGCTTAAAATATCTGCAGTACTTGAAATTTTCACGGATCTTATCCTCAGATTTTATGATTCGACTCAAAGTTGATTTTGGTATCCCAAATATTTCACACATCCTAACATTAGATGTGCCAGGTGGTAACTCTTTGATACGATTTAACAAGTCAACTTTTTCATGCAAAGGTAGAGAATGATGACTTTTCTGAGAATGTGAGGTACTTGGAAAAGATATACTTGACCCATTCTCGTGAGTCCCCATCATGCTTAGTCGGTACATGAAAATTCTTCTGCCTTGTACCAGATAATAGACAGAACATGTACAGCGGAATAATCACATTCTCTTACAATTAGAAATTAACACACTTACGCAAATTATACCATTACATACACACACACAAAAATCTTGAGTCTCTCTCAAAAATTGTTTTAAAAAATGTACCATCAGAGAAGTGAGATGTTGGTGATGATCAATTTCTTAACTAACTGGAGTTCCTTATATCTTAAACTGAAACCAGACAATAATGTTATGTATCTGCTGGAGAGAAAAAAATATTGATAATCAACTCAACCCAAGTCTGAGCGCTTCAATCACTGAAGTATCAAAGTCTCGGCTGAGCAACACAACCAAGCCTCTATGGTCAAGACGGCAGCTTCCCAAACTTGTCTATGCTACAGGTTCCTGTGTGTTCTGAAGCTTTTGATCATATGACAAAACTCTACAAGGGCCTACAGTCTGAAGCACTCATTTGCCACTACCAGGAGGCACTTTCTGTTCCTTGTCAGTTCCCAGCACATCCTTTTCCAGATCCCAAAGGTTCAGTTTCTTTTCTTTGATAGCTTTCTGAAACAAAGATATTAATATTCAGGAGTTAGGGCTTGGAAATTTTGGCAGGCAGTGGTGTGATAACTGTGGTGGAATGGGTGGTGGTATGTGAAAAAAAAGATTGAGAAACATTTCAGAGCAAGAGGTAATATCACTAATATGTGAATATAAATATATATACATGTATACGTAAAATTTTACCAATATAAACATGTACAGCATACTATTTTTGCTAACATTCATAAATAAGAAAATTGCAAAAGATCACCACCATCCCTTTTCATAATTTTTGTTTTGTTTTGTTTTAAATTAAACAACAAAGTAACACTAAGTAACAAAGTAATTAAGGTCTGGCTGACATCAAGATCTCCCCTGTCTTCTAGTAATGCATTCCAAATTGACAGCATGAGCTCAAGACTGACTCAGAGAACTAGGCAAATTTTGTGCATGGAGCCTCAAGTTCTCCAAGTAAAGCAGCAGTAGAAAAATGGGACCCCCTTCTAAAAGCTGGCCTGACAGTATTACACTCAGTGACTCACTCCACTTCCACTTACTTTGGTGCACTAATTACGACTTTTACCTCTGACCATTTAAACTGACTTATCAACTGACTAATCAAATGAATAAAATGGAGTCTATATACATATACATGTACAGTACACACACACACAGAGTAGGCTTAGCCTATACAGTATAGAAAACAATAAGTTGAATAACAAAGAACAGAATCATTTGTGCTGTGTGTGAGTGCCAGTAACTGTGCGAGACTGGTGAGGTTTAGAGTTTTCCATGCCAGCACACACACACACACACACACACACACACACACACACACACACACACACACACACACACACACACACACAAAGATACATACAAACAAGCGCATGCCAGCACACACACACATGCACAAAAAATGCATACAATACATCTTCTTTTCTTCTTCTTCTTCTTCTTCTTCTTCTTCTTCTTCTTCTTCTTCTTCTTCTTCTTCTTCTTCTTCTTCTTCCTTCATACGGCCAACATCATTCTGCTGATGGTTTTGTCGTAGTTTGGGGAGACTGCCGAAGATTGCGCTGTTGGGAGGATTTGGAACATTTTCACAACTCCAACTGAGCCAGTCTCATTTCCTTGGAGGTACCCGGGGTCAAGCCCCTACCAACAGTGCCTCAGCCTTCATCACCGCTACTTGGCTAGGTCCGATAGAGGTGTGAGAGATGGTGGGGGTGATCATGAAAAAGTAACAGGGGGAGGGGGGCAGGGATGGAAAAATGACTTGGAGGGATGGCATGGGGAGGGGGGTTTTAGGGAGTAGTGGTCAAGAGGAGGGTAAGGGGGGAGGGTTGGGGTGATGGGGGGGTGGTTGTTACAGGTTCTAGAGATGGGAGGCCAGCCTGGACTTGAAGCAGTCCAGTGACTCAGCTGTTGCAACCTCCTGAGGCAACTTGTTCCATTCTGGTATGGTCCTCGGGAAGAACGTCATCTGCCTGTACCGTGTCGTGCAGGTAGGAATGTCGTAGCTCAGGTTGTTGTTTGTCCTAGAGCTCGGCCTGCTGTCAGGTGGTTTGGGCAGGTACATGGAGCTAATGGAGATGAGACCGTGACGGAACTTGTAAAACATCTCCAAGCGGGCTTTCTTAAGACGCTGTTACAGGGAAGGCCAGTTGAGGGAGTCAAGGATGGTGTCCACGCATGTTTGGCGGTGGCGATTGGAGACCCATCTTGCTGCTCTTCGTTGGATCTTCTCGAGGGCCTCAATCTCGTTTGCAGTGTAGGGATCCAAGATGGTGGCAGTGTACTCAAGGAGCGGGCGAACAAGGGCTTTGTACGCGGTTTCCTTTGTCTTCTTGTTGCTGATCTTGAGGTTGCACCGGATGAAGCCTAGGGTCTTGCTGGCTTTCTTTGTGATGGAGTCAATGTGAGATTCCCACTGCATGTTGTCCTGGATGTTGACACCAAGGTACTTAGTGGTGTTGACGTTTTCAAGATTTTGTCCATGAAGCTCATACACAGGGGCGATCTTGTTCCGCTTCAGAGAGACTCTGTGTTGAGCACTTCTGTGGATGGAACTCCATGGACCACTTCTTCTCCCAGGTGGTAAGGGAGTGGAGATCTTCTTGGAGTACCCGCTCGTCTTTTTTCTCCATGATGGTCTTGCTGTACATGGTATCGTCGGCAAATAGGCGGACCTTCGACTTCATGCCATCAGGAAGGTCGTTTATGTACAGGAGAAAAAGATTCCGCCCAAGGACCAAGCCTTGAGGGACGCCGGATTCCACAGGTAGGAATTCGGATCTTGTTCCCTCCACCACCACAGCCTGCTGTCTGTCCGCAAGGAAGTTCTTGATCCAGGCGTTGGTGCGGCCTCTGATGCTGTAACGATGTAGTTTGTGGACAAGTAGGGTGTGGCTGACTTTGTTGAAGGCTTTTGAGAAGTCGAGGACGATAGTGTCCTCCTGGTTTCCCTTCTCGATCTCTCTGGTCGCTTCGTCCACATACCCTAGAAGTTGAGTCTCACATGACCGTCCGCATCGAAAGCCGTGCTGCTCTGGACAGAGAATCTCATTGTTCTCAAAGTGGGACATGATGTGGCTGGTGACAATATGCTCCATCAGCTTGCAGGCTATGCAGGTGAGGGAGATGGGACGGTAGTTGGCTGCGTTGTATCTTTCTCCCTTTTTGAAGACAGGTGTGATGTTGGCCTGTTTCCAGTCCTGTGGCAGGGTACTGGAGGAGTATGAGATGCGGTAGAGCAGGGTGAGGGCTGGAGTGATCTCCTCTGCAATCATCTTCAAAAGTCTGGGAGTAATGCCATCTGGGCCACAGGCTTTATTGGGGTCAATGCTGAGCAAAAGTTTCTTCACGCCGTCTTCTGTGATGTTGATGTCATCGCATGCTGGATAGTCTGGAAGTTTTGGTCCAGATGGGCACCGCTGTTCGAACTCTTCAGCTGTGATGGTGTCTTTGGGGCTGAATACAGAGTGGAACTGGGTGTTCAAAATTTGTACTTGCTCCTTGGGGTCGGAGACGAGTTTCCCAGCTTCTTTAAATGGAGAGACGCCCACTCCTGTTTTTCTTGCTTTAATAAGCTCCAGAACTTCTTCTTGGAGGTAGTCTGGCTTTCTCCTTCGTCAGAGATCAGGCCTTCTACGTGTCTCCAGTAGGCGCGACGTAGACGTTTCTGGATAAGGCGCTTGAGTGCCTTGAATTCCAGTCGGAGGGCCTCATCTGCGTTTTTCTTCATGCCTTGTTGATCCTGTCTCGTCTACATATGAGTTTCTTAGTCTCATAGTCAACCCAGGGGAGGCTTGGTTTGGATCTGGTTTGCTTATGGGGGACGTGGTCTGAGAGGGCTTGGCTCAGGCCAATGCGGATTTCAGACCATACTTCCTCAACATTGCTCTTCTCGTCAAAGGTGGTCATAATGTGATTGTTCATCTTCTGTGCTGCCTCTTTTAGTGGCTCCTTGCATTCCTCAGTATAGATGGGGGATGGATCTGTAATTCCATGTACACTGTGTCATGGTCAGCAATACCAGGGAATGTTTCAGTTCTGGGGACAAGGTTGGGGTCTTCTTCTTCTTCTTCCGTAGAGTGACCACAATCAACACACTGATTCTCCTGTCGCTTTTGAAAGGGGGGTCTACCGATCAGCGCTTTAAAAAAAAAAAAAAAAAATCCAAATTTCCTCTTGTTGGCTCCATTACCATCTGCTCCCAGCCTACATCATTGATGGGTCCATAAATTGTCTGTGGATATCTGGTATGTATATAGTGACACAGTTTTGTACTGTAGGGATTATGTAGGGTTCACACAGAATGAGAATGGATTCATGCAATATGGATTCACACAGGGGGAATTCATGCGGTATGGTACACACGTACACACGCGTGCAAACACACACGCGCGCGCGCGCGCACACACACACACAACACACAGGACACACGGTGATAGATGTAGTCCTCATGACACAAATTTCCAGACAAGCCAGGAATCTTCAGATGATTGAGTGTTGACAAATTTAAATGCTTCAAAACTTACATGTAACCTGAAAATAAAAAAGCGCTTTGTGATGAACTTATAACACACAAACAATATAGTCGAAATAAACAATGCGGTAAGCCTAACCATGACCCAAATCACCTTGACACACTGTCGATATACATGAAACAGCGGAGCACACGAGTCTTCTGTTACACCTTTGAGAAATTTCTCTGAAAACCATTTATTGAAGCACTCTTCATAAGCCTTTTTCAGTTCCCCGCATTCGTCGCCAACACTATTCATATTCACAGTGGTCTGCAAAGTGCAAAGAATTTTAAATGATTCAGTGCATCAAAATTACCACAAAAAGAAAAGCAACTTTCAATAAAACTGAAATAGAAGTACTGTAAGCGTGGAGGAAGTAATGCCTGTTTACAATAATACAGCAGTAGTCCCTTCATCTTCCGGTAATAAGTTCTCGTATTTGAAACCACATTCACTTTAAGGCGTGTCAAATGTCGTTGAATTATTGGTAGTATTTATTTGAATTTAGAGATACTTAATTAGTTTGGATCGATGCTGGATGAATGTTCTAATGCGGACTCGTACATAATATCCATACGCGACATTGGAAAGAGCAGACGACTTTTTTTCGGCCATGTCTGCAAGTCGAATTCACAATATTCTACGCCAGTGTTCAGCGTATCGACGTTTTTCTTCAAAGGTAACTCATATTCATAAGTGATAAATTGTGCACATAGTCACAGTACAACGTGCAATGCTCCATGAATTTCATCGTGTTGCTGACAGGCCTGTAAATGGCCTTAGCAATGATTCTATATATTTCAGTTTTGTGAGTTCAAGAGTTTATCAATTTATGCAGGCCTGTCTTTAAAAAAATTAAACAGAAGCTGCAACAACTAAAAACCAACCAACCAACCAAACAAACAAACTGTTGCCACATAAATACAATACAATTTACCAAATAACAATCTATAAATTGTAATTTGTTGTCTGAATATTATGTGGAGGTACAGAGGCAGTCAGCAAAGAAAACAAAAGAGACAATCTTGAAGGAGACAGACACAAGAAGATCATTAATATTATAAGTAAACGAGGTTAGGAAAGTACGAGCAAAATTTATAGGACATGAAGATGAAAAGCATTCTTACCAGCAAATGCCTATCAATTAACATCAGGAAGAGTTCTTGAATGTTATATAGAAGTTAGAACAGATACTGTTATACGGTTGTGAGGCATGGATAGTCAACATGCAAAGCCAGAACAAGATTAAGGCAGCAAAGAAAACAAACAAGACAGTATTGAATTGATGGAGGCAGACACAAGAGGGTCATTGATATGGAAGATTAGGAAAAGACAAGCAACATTTAATGGGCCATTTTATGAGGAAAGGAGAATTAGAGCACCTAGTCACAACAGGAAAGCTGGAGTAAAAGAGAACACCAGGTAGACCCAGGGAAAATATATTGGACGGACTTGTAGGGTGGCTGAGGACAGAAAGGGTAGAAGCTGTGCTTGCGGCGACAAGGGATAGTCTATGCATATGGAGGGCCATGATCACCAACGCCATGCGGCAGGACTGTGATGATGATGATGAGTGTTGTATGTGAAATTAAATTACCCTGTTGATGTTCTTCTGCTTTCTTTGATTGATTTGGTTGTCAGATACCTTTTTGTTGTAGAATTACTTTTTATAATTAGAAACTTTTTTTATTCTCACCGCTTGTTTTCCATAGATCCCAGAAAAACCAACCTGGATACCTGTGGAAAGCAGCAAACTTCCTCAGGTTAGTTTAATTTTGTTCCTGTTTGTTTGTGTGTTTGTTTTTGTCAGTCTGTAACCTACAAGAACGGTTTTGTAAGCGAGTTATTCCTGGTTTTTCTCAAACATGAAATAATTATAATATGTATAAACATTCTGAAATCATATGCGTAACATACATGAATGTACGCACAAAGTTGTACACATTTGCATGCTCACACACAACAGTGCAGTACATGCACATATGCACTCTCAGAATACACACACACAACACACACACACACACACACACACACACACACACACACACACACACACACACACACACACACACACAAAACACACACACACACACCACTCACCGATGTAGCATACACACAAATGCATATTTTTTGTTGTTGTTGCCCATGAATAAGAATTATAGATATTTTCTTCTCTGTTTTATCTTGTGTTTTTAATAAATAAATGAATAAAAAAAAAAATAGAGGTCATTTTTGGCATGGAGGTGGAAAAGACCTAAGTTTCATATTTCCACTATTATGAGGATAGTGCCCAACCCCTCCTCTTTGCTGCTTTACCTTCCCCAATGGTAAACAAGGTCAGGTACCAGGTAAATGGTGGCTGTACACTTAGAACATTTCTCAACCAGACTTGAATCTAAGCAGTGGTACTGAAAGGAAAGGTTCTCTCCATCTACGCCAACCAGGCATGGTTGACAGTTGTTGATTTATTTATCAACATTCTTAGTAGGGATAATGATTTTATGAATTGAACAGAATACTGCCTATGGCTCTTGGAGTCATTGACTCATGTATTTGTCTTATAGGAACTCAAAAAGGACTTTTTAATAAGACACATATTTGTTGTGTAGTAAGTCTCACCTGGGTTCGGTGTTGGCCGCTGCACATCTGGACTCTACCATCTCCCTCCAGGCCGCTCTGTCTGGACATTTGTGGACAATTTCTTGAATATTTAGGCCACTGATGTTGGTTATGTTCTCGATGTACGAGAGAAGGCCTGCCTTTCTTCCTTTTTGCCTCTGTTTTTCCTTGAAAAATGGCTGCTGTGAGGTCGATGTTCTTGTTGCATGACACATGGCCAGTGTATTTTAGTCTTCTCTTGTGGATGTCTATTAGTAGTTTTCTGATGGTATGAAGTTCTTCTAGGACACTTTCAGTAGTTCTTCTGTCTGTCAAACGTAGTAGCCTTCAATAAAACCACATCTCTCGCTGCCTCAATTTTTCTGCAATCAGTTTTTCTCAGAGTCCAGACTTCGCAGCCATAAATCATGACTGGCCAGATCAAACATTTAAAAAGTTTTAACTTTCAGGCCTTTTGGTATGTAGTAAGCAGAGGTTAAGTATCAACAGTAGAGGTTAAATATCAACAGTTCATGATGTTACATAATCATGGCTTTTGTGTGTATATGTGTATTTGTTTGTTCTTTATTTTTCTGTTATCAGGCAGTGTTCAGCTTAACCGAAGTGACCTAGCAGTAGTGCAGGGTCTCCTCCAGTGGGTCACTTTTTAGGGCTTTTCAGCTTGGGCTCCTTTGGACTCCTTAGCATTGGGACTCCAGCTGAATGAACTTAGGGTTGGTGGTGCATTAGAGAACCAGAATAAGTGGCATGGAATCAAAGCCTCTGAGACAAAACACAAAACAAGTTATTTTACTACTGTCCACAGGTGGAGGAGATCAGCCGTGAGCTCGTGGAACAGCTGGAGCGACTGTCACTGGTGGAGTTCAGTAATGAGGAAGGTTTGCAGCGACTGTCGGCAGCCATACACTCTGCCAACAAGCTGTACATGGTTGACACCGAGGGTGTGGAGCCTTTAGCCTGTGTGCTGGAGGATAGGTGAGAGTTATTATGTGTCTTTCTGTACCTGTCTGTCTGTCTGTGTCTGTGTCTGTGTCTGCAGGCCTGCCTGCCTGCCTATCTGTCTGCCTATCTGTCTGTCTGCACACAGACAGAATATGTATGTCAGCAGTTTTGAAGCATTTTTATGGCTTGTTCTTAAATTTGAACTCGATGCCTGATCCAATAAAAATTCATGAATGTGTTGATGTTTCAAGCCCAGCTGACTGCTTAGAGCCATATCAGAGCTATAAGATAACCATGTCAAGCAAAACACACACATTAAACCACATCCATCAACCCAGATAAAAAGCCTGGACAAGAAAATTAAATACACATATCATTGCATTCAGGCAAATAATCTAAGGAAGTGTTATCAAAGGCTTGATTGGTTTGGCGTAGTGTGATCAGTTTATTAAACATAATTCAGTAAAGTCACAGTGATTAGAAATGTTAAAGATTTGACAAAATGGATAGATTTTTATCTGTGCTTGGTAGAAAGTTTGGCTTGTTATTGAGTAGGGAGTCAGTTGTGCAAAATGTACAAATTACACACATTGGGATGATAAGAGGTTTTTTGGAGGGTGGAGTGGGAACAGAGATGATTTATAATTATATGTCTTGAAATAAAGTTTGTTTGTGTTTGGATGTGGGTGGATGGGTGGTTAATGTTGAACATGACACTCACCATACAAGAAACAGATTCATTCAAAGGTTCTATTGGTAATATTGTTTTCTGTTTGTTGTTGTTGTTTTCATTTTGAGAGGGTAGATACTGGTTGGTTACGTATTTTAGAAAGTTTATATTCCGAAGAAGCATACCAGACACTTCTGACACTGACAGATCTTAATTTTTCCCATCTTTGACTTTCATTTTGTTTAATTTTTCTGTTATGCACAATCAAGTTTAATGCATTAACCATGTTAGATCTTGACTCGTGTACTGTATGATAAACCAGAAAAAAAATTGTTTCATTAGAGCTATAATAAACCAGAAAAATTACTTCATTTTCATCATTAGAATGTGCTTATCTAAAAATGCTGATTATTTGTTGAAAACTTCTATAAAAGTTCATCATTTTGAATGGTTGTATTTTGTTTTTCCCAAGAGTTTGTAACTGACAGAACGAGACAGATATGCATTTTCAGGCCAACTTGTCTTTGTCAAGCACATGTAAATGACAACCGCAAAACAAAATCACCAGATTCAGGGCAGAACAACAAAACAGAAAATCACTGTACTTCTCTGAATCAGTTGAGCTGGAGATTTTTGTGTTTATTTTTCTACAGAGCACTGCACCTGCGAGAAGATAAAGAGACTGAAGGCAACTGTCGAGCAAAAGTTCTGTCCAATGCAAGTAAAACAGAGGAAGAGTACTTTGTTGCACCACCAGGTAACCTCTGTCTCTCTCATCTTTTTTCCAGTCATCTTTTTCAAAAATCTGAAAAGTTTAATTCAACATCTCCTTTTCTGTCTATCATTTCTTTTTTCGTTCTTCCTCCTTTAAAAGGTGAGGAATCCGAATCAACCCATGGCATCAGTGACTTTGTTGCCCCGTTCTAGTAGCAAAGGTTTCTTGTTCTCACACTACCAGTTTATAGCTAGTTTATGCTGTATTATATCATTAAGGCTTCCTGAAGTATCATTGATTAAAGCTTCATGGAGTATTGTGTTTTTAATTATTTTTGTTGTTGTTTTATCAACTGTAAGTGCTTTATTAGAATACAGCACTGATGTCATTCACAATCGTGTGTGTTACTGTTAGAATTCTGTATTCTCTTCTTTCAGTATTGTTTTCTCATTAAGTAGCAGAGTAAATCTAAGCTTAATTTTTGAAGTCAGAGATCAAAAGATATGACAGTGAATAATCTTCAGTTGTTGTCTTTTTATTTTGTTTGTTTTTGTTTATGTATGAATTTGTTACAAATGTATATCTTGAACCCTTCTGGATATATCCACTGATTCAGCCATTTTCATATGAGTCTGTATTGAGTTCAGTTGTATTGCCAGTTTTAAAATCACGAGATTTAGATTTACAATAGCAACAAAATGTATACAGTACACAGTTGCTAGACCGTTCATTCTTCCCCTCCCCAATAGAAAATGAGGACAGAAAATGACTGGAGAAAGGAAGCAGTTGAGAGACAGAATTGCTTAGACATCTTTCAACGAAAATTTGTCAAAGCATTCCATTTTTTTTTCCTTGGGTAGATGTTTCACAGTCTGCATACTCTGTTTTAAGTGGGCATGCATGCTTGGTGTTTGTATGTTTCCGTAAGCCCCCAAACATGGACATGACTTACAGGAACTCTAAAGCATAGTAACAAATCTGCATACATGTTGCCCTGGGAGATCCACAGAATCTTCACCCTGTGTTCTGGTGTTAGGTACTAGGCAGGATCAAACCCTGCACTTTCTGATTGGTAGCCTGACATCTTTCTCGCTTGACTACTACTGCACCCGTCAAAATCATCCCCTTCAAGATACAAACCAGCAACCACTGGATTAGAAGTCCAGCGATACAAATGATTTACATCACTTGACATTTTGTTTGATTGTATCCTTGATTCTTTCTCTCCCTCAACCTGTCCACTAAGTGATGGCAGGATGCTGATGGAGAGGTTGAGGGAATGAAAAGGTTAAAATTAACTTTTAATTTCACTTACTATACCATGACTCATGAGTGCTTATATTCTACAGCAATTAGCTACTTCTATCTAGTGAAAGACAGAACGCTTTGCTATTATTTGCTCATGAGTGCTTATGTCCTACGGCTATTAGCTACTTTATCTAGTCAAAGATAGAAGCTTTGCTGCTACCATAGAGATCAAAATAACAAGAATACTTGTTACCATAGGTGGCAGGCAGACCTGTGCGCATTCAATTTTCCTCTGCCTTCGACATCCTCCATCTTCTGTTATGTCTCGAATTTTGCTCAGACAAGTTTTCACTTTTTTTAACATTTTGAATGTGTTGCTGTATTTGTTTGTTGTGGTGTCTGTGTCTGCATTTGTCCAAGGGGAAAGCTTACTTAGCTAGATTAGGAGGCAAAGCTCACTCGAAATGCGTTCGTTTGTCTCACCTGTCTGTCCAGTTTCTTTCTCATTTGTTGGTCTGTGTACCTGTCACTTCTCCCTTCTCATCTATAAACAGTTCCTTTGCTGCTCCCTCCCCCCCACGGCCCACCCCCCATCGAGACAACAGCTCTAGGTTCTGCTCTGGCAGTTCCAAGCTTACATTCGAAAGCTTTCAGTTTCATTACACTGTACAAACCTAAGGCGTTGGTTCCTACAAACTCATCTTTGTCAGGGCCACCAAGCCCACACCTTGACAGGAATTGTACTGCTGCACTGCCTTTCAGCCCAGATATGTTGGTCTCCGTAAACTCTGCTTATGTGAATCAAACTTTCTATCTTCATAGTAATTATCACACTAAACATCAAGAAGTCTCACAGCCACACACACAGCAAGACAAGAGACTTAGGTATGACAGTTCCCCGTGGGGATGCCATGGGCTGTTTCAGTAAAAATAGTATCCCCACCTTCTAGAAATTCTGTGCTAGAAGTTTCCTCTCTTCTGTCACTCTTTTTTTCTGCCTTGTTCCTTTGCTTTCTGTCATTTCTACCTATCATTTTCTGCCTTGCTGGTCCTGTACATGTTCGATGAAGTCTTAAGTGCTTTTTCTTAGGACTGATAATTGGGTACGTGTATTAAGTGCATTTTTGGCACTAGGGAGGTGAGATATGCGGAACCAATTTTAGGTAATTTCTTATATATTTTTTGGTGTCCTTAGGTATACTTAAATTTGTATTCAGGTATGTTTTTTAAATCCCCTGTGCAATAAATTGGACGGAGTGGTCAACACCAAGGGCATGTCCTTAGATTATGTGCACGAATGCATTCAGATGTGTACTTAATTTTCTTTCTTTTTTTTTATCCTGTTGAAGTTTTGTATGTTTTGAAGCGGTTATAGCCCTGATACGGCTCTACGCAGTTGGCTGGGCTTTAAACAACAGTAACAGTACGGTATGGCAGTTACACACAGTTCGACTCCATTACAGCTTAGTGATGTGTTGTATGTTGCAGGAAACATCCCCCTGAAAAAGTCGGAAAAGGATTACAAGCATAAACTGCAGTAGTCACAGCTACAGTGGATACCTCTTCTTCGTTTCATTTAACATTACCATTGTTTGAAAGCTGCCGTTTGAGATGCATGTGTAATTACTGTGGATGTAAAGAGGGAAGGGTATGTTTGAGAAAGTGCAAGAGTAGAGATGAAATTATGTGCTTGTTTACAAGGTTGTGTGCAGGATTGCAGTGTGTGAGTGTTTGTGTGCATGCACGCATTCATGTGGTTGGATAGGGAGAGTGCTTTCTGCATGTCTGTGCAAGGTGTGACTGGTGGATCAGAGGATTTGTAAGTATGGCATCATGTTCAGTTTTCATTTTCACCTACATTTTATTTTTTAACCAACATTTAGTAAATGTTTCACCATGGATATACATCCAAGATTTTTTTACAGATATTTACAGATTTGTTTAATAAAACTTCTTCGAACTCATTAACAAAGAGAGTGAGTGAGTGTGCATGTGTCTGTCTGTGTGTGTGTGTGTTGCCTCAGTTTTTGTGCCTACTCATTTCTTTAGGGGAAGGGAGAAGGATTGTTTCAATTCATTTATTAAATTAGTGCTTATCTTGGCAACAACGTCTTAGTTGTTGATATTGATGATCAAACTGAGATACCCTACAGATCTGATCCAATGGATAATGAAGAACCTATTCATGTACAAATGAACTTATGGTTAAAGAAAAACTGCAGTGACTGTGACCCAGTCTCTGGATCACACTGATCAGAAACAAAAAATCCAAATCAAAATAGGGATTTTCCGTCTATGGATGGGTAAACAACAGCAATGATTTAAAGAGAGTGTATGTATTTTTCGTATCAGTTGTGTGCGTCTTAGTTTGCCCTATTTTCCATGCCATTTCAGTGCTCGTTTTATAAACTCAAACCTAGGACAGATGTCAAGTGAATGACAAGAACAGAAAATATGGAACTTATTGAAAAACTAGAGTCCAGGAGGCAGTGTTTTGTGTGTCACTCTGAGCCTCTGCAACCATCCCCATGCTTCTAATATATATTCGATCTTCTCACTGCTTAGGATATCATGGTCAAGTGAAATCTATTTGCCTAGGTTTTCTTGCTAAAATGGGTGTTCATTTAAAAAATGTTAACCGATTTTTGTTATTAGACAAACACCCATAAAAGTATCTTTTGTTTCTCAAAGATTAGAATAAAGATTACTGAACAACTGACATTTTCGTATTTTGCATTTTTTTCAAAAGTATCTGCTGGAAGTGTCTGTTGTGCACAGAGATTTTTTTGATCAGCAAGTTTTTGAAAGAAGGTGTCATCTACAAAGATGAGTCATTTTCAGCCCGATGCCCAAAGTAAAATCTGGAATGACAGCTGAACATTGTAGGCTTTACACCGACACCGTCAAACACACCAGCCATGTTGGGGCCTACCCTTTCCCTTTTCATGGCTGTTCATGTTGCCCTGTGCCTAGCGTCAGATCCCTCTCTCACCCTTCTTTTACCCGTCTCTATCTCCTGAGCTCCTACCATCCAGGAGTATCTATAATTAATCTGGAAAATAAGTCAAAATAGGGCAGGGTGTTGGAAGGGGGGTGTCCTGGAAATCCAGTTTTCTTTGACCTGTCCGGAAAACAATGAAATCTCAAGCAATGGTTATCAATATGCTGTTTCAATTCTTTGCATGCACTAATGACTAATGTGTACAGTCCCATACCGACGGTGACTGACATGAAAGAAAAACTGTTCATTCCTTTATCGGCTGGTCATGCATATAGTGTCTTCTACACTTAGAATTACTATTCCCGTTTTTGTATGTAGTGTAGATGAAGGTAAGTTAGGTGCACTTGTTATGCATGTCCTTGGAATTGTTCCCTGTCACTACTTTTTTTTATTTTTGTCCATGGAAAGCAAAATGAGGGGTAAAGAGCCCGATCTCCTTGTCAACTCGATCTCAATGCCCCCTTCATTGTCAGTTGCATCATTCAAATTACTGCTGTGTACTTGTCTCAAAAACTGCATCATTGACATTTTGATCATCAGTCTTGTCTGTCTCTTCATCACTCACACCGCTTTGGTACTGTGTCAGCATTCTTCTGCTTCAAGTCAGCATTCCATTTCTTTCCAAGCCTCTGCTAAAGATATACATTTTGGTCATTCTGAGATACCACATAAGTTCTTAGGCCTAGTGTCGCCATTTTGTTGAGAGAGCGAGTGGATGTATTGTGATGAGGCTCAGTTCTCCAATAAAAATGATCAACTACAACTACCCTATGATGTAGAAACAGTTTCCAGCTGTCAAATAGATTCTAGGAACTTTTATTATTCTAAAGTTACTGCTGGTTTTGTTAACAAACCCAATATGAATTAAGAAAATGTCTGGATATATCGGCAACAAGTTTAACTTGTCAGTCATGACAACAAAGTGTTCATGACTTTACAGCCAAGTTATCTCCTCAGACATAACAGTGAAAAGACTAAGAGGGAAAAGATATGTCTTAAAACACTAATGAGGAAAAAAATTATGTAACAGTGAAAAGGTATAGGGGGAAAAGATATATCTTAAAAGGCTAATGAGGAAAAATCATTTAACAGTGAAAAGGCTAAGGGGGAAAAGATATGTCTTAAAGGGTTATTGGGGAAAAGTTACGTCACAGTGAAAAGACTAAGGGAGTAAAGACATGACTTAAAAGGCTATTGGGGGAAAATTATGTAACAGTGAAAAGGCTAAGGGAAAAAAGATGTCTTAAAAGGCTATTGGGGAAAAGTTGTGCTACAGTGAAAAGGCTAAGGGGGAAAAGATGTGTCTTAACACATTCCGTACCACGTCACGAGATCCTCCTGACTCGGCTTTCTCTCTCCGTGGACCGCGTCACGAGGATTTCGTCACGAGGAACCATAGTTTCAGTTTCAAATATATTGAAAATGACCGCATTGCTGACGTGAATCCTTTTCCGGCAAAGGGAGTATACTCTTGTCATTTCCTTTCTTCGTTTACATGACGTTTGAAGTGGCAAAAATAGCAAAGCTGTACCTTGTTTTCTAACAATACCCCCTCCGGCCTTTCTCTCTCCTAACATTACTTGGTCAATAGTTAAAAACAGTGACCTATTTTCTTGGTAGGAAAAGGGCTATTGGGGAAAACGTTATGTAACAGTGAAAAGGCTTAGGACGAATTATGTCTTGAAGGGCTATTGGGGAAAATGTTATGTAACATTGAAAAGGCTTAGGAGGAAATTGTCTTGAAGGGCTATGTGGGGGAAAAGTTATGTAACAGTGAAATGGCTTAGGAGGAAATTGTCTTGAAGGGCTGTTGGGGAAAACGTTACATAACGGTGAAAAGTCTTAGGAGAAAATTATGTCTTCAAGGGCTGTAGGGGAAAAAGTTATGTAACGGTGAAAAGGCTTAGAAGGAAATTATGTCTTAAAGGGCTGTTGGGGAAAACGTTATGTAAAGAAGGTTAGGGAAAAGGTTTGGGGGAAATTATGTCTGAAGGGCTATTGGGGAAAAAGTTATGTAACAGTGAAAAGGTTTAGGAGGAAATTATGTCTTGAAGGGCTATTGGGGAAAAATTAAGTAACAGTGAAAAGGCTAAAGCGGAAAGATATGTCTTAAAGGGCTATTGGGGAAAAATTGTGTAACCGGGAAAAGGCCAAGGGAGAAAAGATGTCTTAAAAGGCTATTGGGGAAAAGTTATGTAACAGTGAAAAGGCTAAGGGGGAAAAGATATGTCTTAAAGGGCGAACGAGGAAAAATTGTGTAATGGTGAAAAGGCCAAGGGAGAAAAGATGTCTTAAAAGGCTATTGGGGAAAAGTTATGTAACAGTGAAAAGGCTAAGCTGTGAAAAGGCTAAGGGGGAAAAGATATGTCTTAAAAGACTATTGGGGAAAAATATGTAAAGTAACAATGTTACTTGCACATTTTTCCAATGATCTTTGCACACAACGTACCAGTAAACACACACACACACACACACACACACACACACACTGTTCACATAACACACTAAGAAATGAAATGGTGGTATTCTTGTTTTGATTTTCAGTCTTGACAAACACGTGAAAAGTTCCACAAAAATATTTTGGAATGTTAAAAAAAAAAGTACATGTATATATACATATCTGACATGAAATATATCTGCTCCATTATTTTGCCAAAAAGACGAGAGAAAAAAATTCTGGAAAAAGACAATGTACTGGACAAAATCGAACCGACACATTAGGACAAAATCAATTCATAGATTCATGCATTTGGACAATTATGAAACAAAATACTGTCACACATTCTGATTAACTAAACAAAATATCCACAATGTCATGCACTTCATAGACAATTATGTTGCACATTTTTCAGAATTAATATAAACTGTAAGAACAAAACCAATGAGAATTGCTGAATGAAACGCTGTTGCATGTTTAATTCGGATAAAAACTTGTTGCACATTTTTCAAAATAAGAAGAGAGGAGGGCCTGGTGGAGAGAAAGATGTTTACTGATTTTCTTTTCCACAACCAAACATGCATGCAGCAAAACACACACATTCCATGAATTGAGTGCACACACACACAACCATTTTGATGAAATCTTAAGACACAATAATTAGTAGGGCCTACATAAAAAGAAATACATTACTGGCAGCCCTGGACTTTCCATTATAAGAATTTCACTCCCAAATAACCCCCTTCCATTAATTTTTCTATATTTAGCCTCGTACTAACCATTTAACACATGCTTATATTCTACAGTCTTGTACAATGGAAGGATGGTCTGTTAGTTTCTTGTTGCTTTCAGTGGGCAGTCACCTTGTTCCTAAGACACAACTTTTAAAGTCATTCAGATATGATGGGGGGTGGGGGGGGGGTTCTTAAACTTTGGTGGTGAATACTATAAAGCTAAGAGGAATGAACTGTCATGTTTTATGACAGAAATAAAACCTGAAAACAACTGTGAAAAAATGTGACCCAGTTGCAAGATGACCTGTTCACTGCTGCTTTTAACTTGTGGTATCTGTTAATCCACAACTATGACCAATGCGATTGCATTCTTTTCACTTACACTAATCAACATAACTTCGCACCCACAAAGTGGAACCATCAACAAAACATTTAGCCATTAGTACACAGTATGATTTTTTTTTAATACGATTATTATGACTAGTGTGAAGTAAAGACACACTGAAAATTGGGGGGGGAGTATTGCCTTAGAAAATTATGGTGTTACATGTTCTGACTAAAACAGCAGCCATTTTGATTTAAAATTCTGACAAAAAAGTGGGACGGAAGAAAGATAAATCTGTTCTCAAAACTCTCCTTGTTAAGGTGATTTAAGTACTTCTGGGATCAATGGGAGGAGATAGGGCACACACACATAAGAAACACAAATCATTAGTATAATTATGTAGCTGACAGTACACTTGGTTGCTGGTGCAACATCAAAACAGTTCCTTTTCGTGAAAGTGTATAAGGTAAGATTGTTATAAGATCTTTCTATGTACGAATGTACAAAAACTACAGGGTGCTAACTTTAAAACAGATCAAACCCATTCCAATCTGAGCACTCACTACTGCTCTGCGACAACTAGGGCTGATAATAAGCGTCTTATTCATTGTTGTACAAATTAAACTGGGAAAATCTGTTTACAGACGCATAACTGTGCCTCAGTTCAACCGGAGAACCCATCCCTCTCCTTGAAAAGAAAAATTTAAAAAAAGAATAAAAGCAAGCTTACACACACACACACACGCACGCACGCACATACACACACACACACACTTACTCACTACGAACAACACTTATACTGTGTTCCTGATCCTTAACCAAGTTTCTCTATCTTTGCGAAAAACTGGCGAAGAACAAGATACAGGCACCACTGTACAGAGATCAGAATTAAACCATTTTCAAGGCAAACCTTCTGCCCACCCCCTCTTCCCAGAAAATCAGTAAAACATCAAAAGAAGAACTCGTCGGTCATACAATACAAAAATTATCAGGATCACTGAAAGCTGTGACTTGACCTTTCAAGCATGTAAACACAGTTGCAAAAAGAGGTATCTGAATCTCCACTTCCTCCCAATAAGAAAACGCACATATAAAACATAGTAAAGTGACACCACACTGAAAACCAACAACAAATGATTCAATATCAAAAGAGTGGTGACTGAACAAGTTCTCAATGTAAATGTACAAAAAACGGGGGGAAAAAAACAAGAATGGGATTTGGACCATTAACAATAATGTACACCTGAAACAAACCAACATACTAAATGACTTGAGACTAACATAAAACAATCTCTATGAAAACTAAAAAACAATCTCTTCAAATCAAACAAACATCCAGGGCAATTTTGTTCTGTTTTACAAGTTCAAAAACGATTCTCTCTGAAAACAAATATCAAAAAAGAACAAATAATTGACACTTACTCATAATCAATCAATGAGACCTAATGATCATGTTCATTCAAGTGAAAGATACAGCAGACTCAATGGAATACTATAAAACCAACCATGCTACAAGACACATATATTTCTATGTTGATGTGAACACTTAACACAAAATCACCCTGTGTTTAATGCAGAATTGACAATGACATTTCTACGACATTACCAGAAATATAGTACAGTACAGACTGACACAGGCATTTTATTTCCTCCTCTGCACAGACTTTCTTCAGAAAAAAGAATACATCTCCCTCACAATCAACATGGCTAAGATTAAATTTCTGCACGTTCCAAAGATAACCTCGTCCCATCAATTTGGCGATGATGTTCTTGTCAAAGAATGAGGGTCATATACAAACAGCTTTATGGCATATTCATTTCTTTATTATGCAAAGGAAATTAGGAATTTTTTCCAAGTTGGAATGATCCAACCGATTGAAAATGTTGGGAAATGCAGCCATCATGCTGCCATCTCTTTACAAATTTGTAGTCATTGTCATTTTTAAGAACACACATAATTATCACAATGCACTAAGGTATATATACTAAACATACTGACTGATTTATGGAGACCAATGCCTGATACAAACCAACCATGTGTGTCTGAAAACTTATTAAGTAACCTGTCAAATATTCACGACAGATTCTTTGTCAAATCTCTCCTATCTGTCTCATGATCCAAATCTTCAAAGAGTATAATTTCATTTTCTTGTTTGCCTCTGCATTCTAGTCAGTCATTCTGTAATATATAACAGTATTCAGTCGAGAAACTGTCATATAAACAGCATTTTACTGACCTGCTAGCTTTGTTGTAGTGAACTTTGAGTCGCACAATATCATTGCCAACCACAACAGTTAATATTAGTACTCAACCATCACTGAATGCTTTTTTTCACTGGGAATTGGTAATCTACTAAGGAAACATTAAAAATCCAACGGAAGTTGTTATATGTTGGAAAAATGAGGCTTTAGAATACAAAAAGCTTGTCTTTGAACTCTTACACTGCCAATGTTGCCTTCTGGCACCAGGCTGGTGCTTTATGGCACTAAATCAAGATCTGTCATCAGCCAATCTAGCATTCTACACTTATGGAGGTAGAATAGGCCATAAACACATCACAGAAGAATCACCAGCTATTCACACAAGCCATTATGTTCATCAATCAAAAAGTTACATTTCCTGGTTGTTTTTTTGTTTGTTTGTTTGTTGTTGTTGTTTTTGTTGTTGTTGTTTTTTCTATAAAATCAGCTGGTGCCAGAACTGTTGCACTCTTCAATTCACTGGTGGTGAAAGATTTAAAGTTTCCATATTCAAAGTCAAATGGCTGGCGGTGAAATATATAAAAAGTCTCCATGTTCAAAATCAAATGGTGCAGCGTTCTTTCTCAACGCAATTTTTAAGAATACAATCAATCATTATTTGTTTACTGATGGCCAAACCTTTTTCCTCAAAAAAATTACTTCAGATCATTCAATTTGAAACTCATACTGCCCCCACCCCCACCTCATCTATTTACTGATTTAAAAAAAAAAAAAAAAATTAACATGTACAAGAAAAATCCACATTTGTTCAGATCTGTAGTCTGATGCTATATCCTCAGAAACTGAAACAAATCTGTAAAGGTATACTCTTTCTTGTCATAAAACATGCTAAAAAAAATTGGTAGTACTCCTCTTCATTCTGCTGCGAAAGGGCCTGAGGTTGCCTTCAGAAAATTTGGGGTGCATGGGCACTTGGTTGTTTTTGTTAAATAGCATCTCTCATTACTGACAGAACTACAAATAATTTTTACATATTTTTGTTATTTAAATCTGTCAAAATAAAAATCTGTATTCTGAAGATGTTTTGTACTATAAGTGGTAAGTGGTTATTTGGGGTTTGTTTGGGGTTTTTTGTCCATAATCAATACAATTATCATACCCAGGTCTGATACACTAGCATTTGTTGAAGGCACAAGCACATCAGTTTTGTCCTGTTCTGAATCACTTTCAAATCAGCTAAAAATTTGTTCCGACAGCATGCAAAACATCAACCAAACATTATGGGAAGTAATCAAACATGGGAGATAACTCCGAGCCTAGTGTAGGGAGAATTAGAGCCAGTTTTGTACCTTTAACTGGAAAAACTATGATTGATGCTTCCCATTACAAAATGTGTTAAAGCTGTCCTTAAATATGCCCAAATACTCACAAATCTTTTTGACATACAACACGAACCAACAACTGTTTTCTTCATTAATCACAAATGCTAGTTCTATTTAATATTTCATGATTGCTCCTGCTCATTCACACGTGAAAAAAACTATGGGCAATCAATGACACAGACTGTGTCTATGGGTATGAAATACTCTGTGATGTGATTTAAAGCATAAAACAACGAAATCCAAGCGATATTACAGTTTGCTGCACACCTCTACATAGTCTGGTATTCACCCTTTGATTCCCTCAACCTATCCACCAGCACAATGGAAGCTGCTGAAGTTTGGAGCTTGTTTGAGAGGGATTCATCGAACTCGGACAATTCCACATAACACTCCACCCAAGTCTGCCATCGATTATCTGGCAGACTCCCTGAGTCTGCGCAAAATCCTATGAGCTGGCATGGTCTTGACTCTGGGGATGGAGAAAGGGGAGAAGAAGGGATCAAGAACTACAATCAAAATGATGGAAACATGAAGATGGGCAGTGAACAGGCCAATTTTAAATATTACAGGCTGGGACTCAACTCAAGATATCAAATCTTGAGTCCGTAACTCCAACAAAAGAACCTGCCAGCCCGTGTAAAACATGGACCACCCGAGGGCTGAGTCACTACTTCTTGTTGAAGAATGATGTGCAAACAACTGAGCTAATGGACCACCCAAAAAAAGGCCCACTCGAGGGTTGAACCCATAACCTCTGCATTAACCCTTTGACTTCTGCATCCTGTTCACCAACTGCAAAAAGTTAACCCTTTGACTCCTCACCCCATCCACCAGCTCTCCTGAGTCAAAGGGTTAACTTTTGCAGGAAGCTGGTGGATAGGGTGAGGGAATCAAAGGGTTAACTTTTTGCTTTGCTAGCATGGTTGACAATGCAGGATGCTGGTGGACAAGTGCTGGGGTCAAAGGATTAATGAACAGTACTCTTGCAACTGAGCTATTGGACAATTCAAAGCAGGTGGACAGGTTGAGGAAGTCAAAAGGGTTTGCAATGAACAATCTGTTACCATGATCTAAGACCACAAATGAAAGAATCTGACAAGTCATAACAGACTAAAAGTTAAAAACCTTGATCAATCTTACAGGCAGGTTCACACACACATACACACACACGCACATGCAAAAAAAAACACACACACACACACACACGCACATGAAAACACACACACACACACACACACACACACACACACACACACACACACACACACACACACACACAACACACACACACACACACGACTAGACAAGGACACAGCACCTAACAACAAATATCAAACAAAGGCGTAATTCAGTACATGATCAAACACAGATAGTTATCAATTGCACACAGACTGACACAGTACTTCAAAACTCAAACAACATAGAAAGAAAAAAAACGACTTCCATTTTTGGCAAATTTGTCCATGCTTTTCTTAAAACTTCTGATTGTTCTATACTTTTGGCCACAAGGCCCAGACAACAGACCTGCTAATCCACTGACATGGAATAAGTCACCAAGAACCTTCGTTAAGTCATTTAACGGGCAAATCAGTCACCATGAACAGTCTTTACCCGTGTGACTAAAACTTCACGATCAGTATGACCAAAACTAACGATCACCTCTATCAGCTGGTCTTGAACATTACATGAAGTCTGGACGATTCGATCACTAAAGATGACGCAGGAATTCTCTTTCAAGTACCACTAACTGAGTAAAAGTGTTGAGGTCACATTTATACAAATACCTTACACATTACTGATGTGAAAAAAAATCTAAGGACTTTTCGATCAATCAAACAAAGAAACAGAGAGAACACATTGGCAAAAGAAACATGCCTTTGTCTGACTACAAATGGTCTTGTCTTCTAAGCAAAGACTCTGAATCAGAAAACTGATCAGCGATATTTCAACACTGTGCCCAACAAGGTCATAGAGAAATAAGCTGCTACAGTCTATGACAGCTGGTAAGAGAAAAGTTAACAGTTAAAATAGAAAACAGTGAAATACTAACGGTTATTTTCTTCTTGTTCTTTTGCTTTTAAACTTGAAGAAATTTCCCCAGAACATTAACATTCACTCCTGACACTTTTTCATCAATAATCAGTAGACAGAGAAAGATAATTACACAAAGAATGAGATGTCAGAGATAAGAGACTGACAGTAAACTGATTCTTCGTTTTGTTGTCTTTGATTTATTGCATGACCACACTTTGCTCTTTAGTCTTAAGCTAAACGCTGTGAATTTTCAGACTTTAGCAACCGAGTAACTGCATGATCAGGTTAAGTCTGTTTTTGACACTACAAGCAATACAGATGTTTGTACTGTGCGCACAAAACGCATAGCAGTGCTGTATATAGCTTGTAATGACCCTTGCAGTTATTTTGATGATCTGGTTTTAGTACACTTGTTCATAAAACACTTATACTGTGCACACAAAATGCATCACAGTGATGTACATAGCTTGTAATGACCCTTGCAGCTATTCTATGATCTGATTCTAGCACGCTTGTTCATAAAACCCTTACTTCTCATACACAAACAGGTTGTGAATGAAGCTCTGTCTCTCCATCTTGACTTCAAAACTTAATTCTGTCCATGAATCATTTTCAATAACACAACACAATTATTTCAATCACTACAGTTTGAACACATGTTTCGAGGTCAAAATATGAAAAATCAAATTCAACAGCTTCTGGAGCTCAAAATTCAGACCAAAAAATGTCAGGCTGGAAAATCAAACAGGTCTCTAGTACATGTTTTATCGACACATAGCAAGTCATTACCTGTACGGAAAATCAAACATGTGTCTAGTACATGTTTAATTCAACAGATTGCGAGCAATTACCTGTATGAATCAAGGAAAATATTAATATACATACCTGTATGGAAATCAACGTCTCTAGTAAATATTTAATATGACAATTACCTGTATGGAAAATCAAACAGGTCTCTAGTAAATATTTAATATGACAATTACCTGTATGGAAAATCAAACAGGTCTCTAGTAAATATTTAATATGACAATTACCTGTATGGAAAATCAAACAGGTCTCTAGTAAATATTTAATTCAACAGATAGCAAGCAATTACCTGTATGGAAAATCAAACAAGTCTCTAGAAAATATTTGATACAACAGATAGCGAGCAATTACCTGTATGGAAAATCAAACAGGTCTCTAGTAAATGATTAATTCAACAGATAGTGAGCAATTACCTGTACATTTTCCACACCCTGCCATCAGTAAGTTTCAATTACCAGAACAGAGCAAGAAGCATCACAAACACTCCAGAGACAGCAAACCAAGAGCCAGTTTCCAGCCTCGATCTGTGCACATCCCAACACAGACAGAACAGAAGAAACACACAGAGAGGAGTATCAATAGCCGCCCAAGTTGGGCGAAGACAAAGCAGATCAACATAATAAATAAAACAATAAATAAGCAGAGGATGAAGAGGACTGGTGATGGGCGGATGATGTTTGTATGTGGCGATGGTGTGTGAAGAGGGACTAGGAGCCGCCATTGTAGGCGTAGTCAGCCTTGTTGTGCATGATGAGTTTGTCCTCCACAAAGTAGAAACTGTCTGACCGTGTCTCGTAGGGTCGCTCCACCATTTCCCGGACTGCAGACACACAATGTATTCAAATCAATACCCATGGGTAACTGTGGACACACATCCACCAAACGTTCACATCAATCCTGTATTGCAGATACACACATTCACATCAACACTGTACTGTAGACATTCACACATATTCACATCAATCCAGTATTACAGATACACACATTCACATCAACACTGTACTGTAGACATTCACACATATTCACATCAATCCAGTATTACAGATACACACATTCACATCAACACTGTACTGTAGACATTCACACATATTCACATCAATCCTGTATTACAGATACATACATTCATATCAATACTATACTGTAAAAACAGTCACACATATAAAACATTCACATCAACACTGTACTGTAGACATTCACACATATTCACATCAATCCTGTATTGCAGATACAACATTCACACCAATACTATACTGTAAACACACTCACACACTAAAAACATTCACATCAACACTGTACTGTAGACATTCACACATATTCACATCAATCCTGTATTGCAGATACACACATTCACACCAATACTATACTGTAAACACACTCACACATATAAAACATTCACATCAATATTGTACTGTACACACACACAAAGCATTCCTATCCAAACTGCACTGTAGACAAAGACGCATATTCATATTAACCCCTTGAGTGCCAACAATTTTTGACATTCGGTGTTTTCCATGTGCCAGGGAAAAATGTTGCATCACTACCATGTACAATAAAACAACTGTTGCTTCCATATTAATGATGCATTAGGCATGACTAAATGTATTTTCAGATGATTTATGTAGTAATTTCTTGAAATTACTACATATTTGTAATACATTGTGGAAATTCCCATACACAACTCATAACCGCTCACAATAGAAACAAAAAAAACAAAGGAAAAAATAGAAGATATGACCCTCCTGACGAAATCTAAAAGTATTCAGACTTTGGCTGACCACCTACTAACAGATCATTGACAGCTGACGAGTTAGAAAGAGCCACAGTGTTACCGGTGCACTGAGTGGCTTGACCACTCAAGTGGTCCACTGCAGCACGCCCCCACCCCCACCCCTCTCCATCACCCTAGTCCTCCCCTTGCAACTTATAATACTACTCACTGAAAGTGTTGGGTTATTCTGCAATGTGTGAAGGGTGTGATGTTGGCTAGCTGCCAGTATTGCCTGCCCCCATAAACCCTTTGTGTCACACCTCGTAAAATCAATACTTTCTGTGTTGGGTCTGTCTGGTGCACATTTCATACCACCAACCAGTAACTACTGCTGTTTTCAACCTCTTCTTGTGTCAGAATTGTCTTCTGAATCATCCTACAGTCATTTAAAAGTTCTTGACTCAACTCACATGCTTTCAAAGGTTGAAAACGTGCAGCACTGCAAGACAGTCCTGGTGTTAGCATTTTGCTGAAAACCAGTCTCTTTTTCAGATAAATAAAACCAATCTGGTGAGGGTTGCATAGATCAAAAAGTCATGTAAAGGAAGCCAGTCACTTTTATGAACCCTCTCTAAGACTGACAACATCAGTCAGTGCTTCTCTCCCATTTACATTAGGCTGAAACGTGCGTCAGACTATCTCCGTAAATTTTACGTGTGTAGGCACCACAGAAGGCTCTGAGAGCTCCGTAAATTTTACACTGACGGCACTCAAGAGGTTAATATTGTACTTAGACACACACACACATTCATATCAATACTGCACTGTAGACATACACACAAAGCATTCACATCCATACTGTACAGTAAACATACACACAAAGCATTCATGTCAATACTGTAATGTACAAACACACGAAGCATTCACATCCATACTGTACTATAGACACATACACACAAAGTATTCACATCAATACTGTTACATATTGCACTGTAGGCACACACACAAAGTATTCATAAATATTGTTCTGTAAACACACACAAAACATTCATATAAACATTGTACTGTGCACACACACAAAACACTCACATCAATACCCAAGAGTACTGTTGAAACACACAATATTCACATCATTCCCATTAAAATAAACTATCTACATTACACTTCTTTTTTTAATCCCTACTATGAAGTCTACTTACTTTGGTCAGGAGATAACTCAGGGAACTCGTATATGTGTTCCACAGTGTTGCGACTGTGAGGGATGCAGAAGCCAAACTCGAAATCAAAGCTTTTCAACATTCGTTCACGGAAATAGTGTTTTTCGATCATCCGGAACTTCTTCACCTCTTTATCGCCAACAACAAACTCCACCCTGCAAACAAGCATGCATATTTAAAGTATGCACGCGTGTGTGCGCGCACACACACACGCACGCACACACACACAAACACATGTGTATGTTTAAGTGCACACTGGACATACAGTGATACACAGAAATAATGATCACAACACACGTATTCAAAATTAATTTCAAATATATCCAGTGTATTCTATATCCCACATTTTCTGTGCCTTCAGATTCATTAAAACTGATAAATGTGACTTTGAAAAACAATTTCAGAAAAGTGATTTCAGGCAAAAGTTCAATCAAACATTTAAACTAAATCTGGGTTTTAAAACACTTTTAAAAATGAAATATATCAACAAATAACTGAGAAATTATCATTACTATCATGTCTTCCATCAAAAATACTATCACTTTCTCCACTTTCTCATGATGTCTTATACTGAATAAACAATTATTCATTTCAAATATCCTCAGAAACACTGTCACTTTCTCATTATATTTCATAATAAATAATTACTGAATTATCAATGTTTTGTTTCTGTGTTGGTAGTTGTACATTAATAATGAAATATGTAGATCAGAAACAGCAAGTTTCAAAAATGACTGCAACCAATAACTTCTACTGCTGGAAAAAAAAAGCATCATTATCATCATCATTGTCACTGTCTGCCCCCCACTCTATCCCCACCCCCACCCCTCCGGTTCACAACTTACGTGGCACCCACTGTCTTCAACTTGAGGAACTGAGGGGTGAACTGGTATCGAACAAAACGACCAGCATTGGGGTCCAGATCTTCCGCCTCAAGTTCTAATTCCTCTCCGTCCGCTGTTACACAAACATCATCATGTTTATTCCCTATATCAATTGCTCAGTTTATAACATTTCAATTCATCAGACTGAACCTATCATTAGTATCAACAACAACAAAACAATGAACACACATGATCACATCGACAGCTTGGAAGTTGCACATAAATGAATGTACGTGTACAACTACTAGTACTATGTACAAAGTGCACATAAAAATAAACTGAGTAAAACACAGACATGATGACACTGCACAAACAGTTCTGTTCATAAGAGGAAATATCTTAAAGAATATGCTTGAGAGACATACATAAATGCATGTACAAACACAATGGTGCCAAAACACACACACACACACCACCACGGTGCAAACAGTAACATTACAGTGCTATCACTAGTATCAGTCCCAGTCATGAATTTCAACCAGTTGCCAAACATAGAGAATCAGTTTGTATACTTTTTATATAAATTTTAACTTCAAATTCCTGACGGAATTCTGGAAGCAAAAATATGTTTTAACTTTTTATGTTACATTTGCATATTTATGTTTTTGCGGACTGCAACAATTCACAGAGCAGATGTGAAGCTATATTCCTGTAGATATCAGCCACGCAATGCCAATCCAGACTGATCTGCTCATCCATTGACAAAGCCACCGACACATCATCATCATCATGTCGAGCTTGCTCGGCTATCCATGACACGTTTCTTCCATCCTTCTCTGTCAGACATTGCAGTAGGTAGTTCATCATACTGACAGCCCGTATCATCCATCAGTTGGTCGATGAAGGTCTTCTTTGGACGTCCTGATCTTTGTTTGCCATGGCTGGGTCTCCATAGTAGAACATCTCCCACCAGTTCTTCTTTGCTATGCCAGCAGAGTCCCGCGAAGCGCAGTCTTTGTTGACGTATTGATTTCTGATTGGTGGGATCTTACCATATAACTCTTTGTTAGTTGGATGTTCTCTCCAGGATTTGTTCAGGGCTGCACGCAGCATTCGTGTATATGCTCCATCAACCTTTTTCTCCAATGTCGTTGTTAGGGTCCAAGAGACTGAGCCATATGTAAGAACGGACTCTACTGCTGCTCAGAAGTTCCTTTTCAGGTTGTCTGGTAGATTGGATTTCCAGATTTTGTCTAGCTGATTTAGAGCGCCCCAGGCATTTCCGAGTCTGGTGTTGAAAGCTCACAAAATAAAATGTGGCTTGTTCGCTGCCCACCTTCAAGTGCAATATAAAGCCAGCTTGGTATTTCTTAAGCCGCATCATCCCCTCCCACTTGAGACTTCACCATCACAAATGACAAGGTCTTGTGCAGACTCAAGAGTTTGGAGTTTGTTCAAGAAGGACTCATTGGGGAATGGGACCTACAAAACATTATGCTTACACCACCAGACTGATTTGAGCATTAAGATACATACTAACAGGCCAGGTTGTATGTTGTGCTGGGACTGAACTCGAGACATCAGATCATAAATCCACAGCTCTATCAACGAAGCCAGCCAGCCCAGAAAAACCTGTGGGTGTGGCTAACCCTGTATCAAAACCACAACCATGCATTATCAGCACAGCACTTTAACAAACTGAGCTAAAGGGCTCTTACACCTTAAATCACTTGAACAAATTCCAAATCCACTTCAATCAGGTGACGTTATCTAACAATATACAAATAACACTTTAACAGACTCCAATGGCACTCAAAGCCAATATGCACACACACACACACACACACACACACACACACACACACACACACACACACACACACACACACACACACATCCCTACCTGAGGGAGGAGGTTTGGCCACTTCAAACAGCACAGTCTGGGTGTCTATGTCTCGCAATCTGAAACGCGTGAAGTCAATGCCGTATACATTGGCCTCAGGTGGGCACAGGTATTCTGAAAGATACAACAAATTAGTTTCTTTAATCACATCAGTAATTCAATGTTTCACCTCTTCTACATTTAACTCAATTTTCACTACATAAAAGATTGCTGACATGCCAATATTTTCACTATTTTTAAGATGTTAACCCCTTGACTCCTGCACCCTGTTCACCAGCTTCCTGCACTGTCAACCATGCTTCCAAAGCAAAAACTCCACCCTTTGACTCCCTCACCCTACTCCACCAGCTTCCTGCAGGAAGCTGGTGGATAGGGTGAGGGAGTATAAAGGGTTAAGTTTTTGCAGTTGTTGAATAGGATGCAGGAGCCAAAGGGTTAATGTGATACAAAACTATGAGGAGGCCTGGTTGGCACAGAGGTGAAGTCTTAACCTTCAACAACCTGCACAGATTTGCGAGGATTCACTTAATGGGCCAAGAAAACTTTTGGGCATGCAACCTCTAGTCTGCCCAGTTGTGAATGAGTACTTGTCCCTCTATATCATGAATGTAAAGCAGCAAAGGAAAAGAGATGGACAACCCCCTCATAACACTGGTCCTGAGAAAAGTTGAGATCTCCAACACTCAATCTAGACGAGACAATCTTTACCTCCAGTATGACTCAGTTACGGGACAACCTTTACCTTTACTCGGCTTTAGGCTTTACTTTATGGTACACAAATGCTTATTCATACTCACTGTTACTACTGATACTGTGATAAGCAAGATCAATTCAAGAAAAAGATTCACTTTTTGTGAACAATTTAAGATCACAACTACATAATAGACTGGCAACTTAATCAAATTACATGTATCTGGATCAAAGTAACTGCTAGCGTTCAAGCAACTACGAACCACAACAACAAAAAATAGAATAAGAACACATTAAATATAACACTATTAACAGAACAAGATAGGTGCAAATTTTCAGGTCTCCTTTTGCAATGTTAAATATGGATTCTAATTTATTTTTGTGGTTTGTAAATTACTTAAGTTAAAAAAAATCAAAAACTAACACACATTTTAACACATGAAAAGGGTTCAAGAACACAAAACTGTTATAATCATTATCATTCAAAGACAAGCCAACTGTGCAGATCCATATCAGGTCGAGACGTATCTAAATACATATAAAACACCTCACCCACCCTGAAAAAAAAATATTTGGAAAGAAAATTAAACACATATCAATGCATTCATGCGCATAATTTAAGGATATGCCTCTGGCATTGACCACTCTGCCCAATTTATCATCAGGGGGTTAAAAAAAATAATAATAAATTTCTAGCACAGAATTTCTAGAAGGTGAGGAAGGGGAAGACGGGGAAGAAAACAGAAAACACTGCATATATGGAAGTGGTTGCTGTAAAATCCCCAAAATAAAACATGACATAACAACAACAACACTGAAAAGCAAGAAACAATAACAATAGTCAATAGTAACACTGGGAACAAATTTAATATCAAATCATTTGGCTTCATATTAACCCTTTGATTCCCGCACCCTATCCACCAATATCATGCACTGTCAACCATACTAACAAAGCAAAACCTTAACCCTTTGACTCCCTTACCCTATGCACCAGCTTCCTCCATGAAGCTGGTGGATAGGGTGAGGGAGTCAAAGGGTTAAGTTTTTGCAGTTGGTGGAAAGAGTGCAGCAGTCAAAGGGTTAAAAAAAAAAAAGTCCTGAAAGGTACAGAATTACGTCTCTCCTGAGAGCCAAAGCAGCATCAGCACACACTAAGAATAAATATTCCATTTTAAATCTTATCAATATGTCACGCACACTCACATACAGTGATACACATTATGACAACAACCTCACTCACACCAGTACAGCTGAAAGCAACAAGCTGGCATCACACAGCCTTATCCTGCCAGGACAAATTGATCTCATCAAGCCTACCACTATTTATGGCCGACTAGTGTGTTTCTCAATGAATGTTGTCACGACTGCCAGACAGGGCAGTCTCTATCATGTATTATTGATGAAGAGCTGGAGAGAGTGCACAGGAGTGATTATTTTTATCCAGATCTAGCCTTTGTGCCCGGGTCTGTTGTCTGAACTCCCACTCTCTCCTCTTTTGCTACTCACCCACTGGATTTTCTCATTGCCCCTCTTCATTATGATAACAAACACAATAACACAATGTCGCTGTCGGATTTGCTGGTCTGACTAGGTCTATCCAAACACAATAACACAATGTCACTGTTGGATTTGCTGGTTTGACAAAGTCTGTCTCAGGGGCTGGGTGGTTCACAAATTGGTCTGTCCATTTGCCCACTACATGCTTGCTTGTTTGCTGGGTTGTTTGGATACATAGTTGATTAAATGCCTGGTGGGCTGATCTGATTTACTGTCCTGATAAAAACATTTAGAACTTTGTACTGGGGGTTTCTGATCATCAGTTTCACATTTTTATTCACAGTGTGCCATACCAAACAGGAGGTTCTGATCATCAGTTTCACATTTTTATTCACAGTGTGCCATACCAAACAGGAATGCAGTTTTCAGAGCATGTTCTACCATTTTTCCTACTGTTATACTGCTGTCTACTACTATATTGTTGTTTAAAGCCCAGCCGACTGCGTATAGCCATATCAGGGCTATAACCACTTCAAAACATACAAAACTTAAACAGGAAAAAAAAGGAAAGAAAATTAAGTACATTATATATATCTATACATACATACATACATACATATATATATATATATATATATATATATATATATATATATATATATATATATATATATATATATATATATATCAATGCATTTGCGTACATAATCAAAAGACATGCCCCCGACGTTGACCACTCCGTCCAATTTATCACACATGAGATTTAAATAACACATATGAATACATTTAAGCATACCTAAGGACACCAAAATGTACATAAAAACAGGCATAGATTACCTAAAACTGCTTCCACATATCTCACCTCCGTAGAGCCAAAAATTCACTTAATACACGTACCCAGTTACCAATCCTAAAATAAGTATGTAAGACTTTATCGAACAAATACAGGTGAATGGACCAGCAAGGCAGAAAATGATTGGAAGAAATGACAGAAAGCAAACGAAAAAGGCAGAAGCAAAGAGTGACAGAAAGAGGGAATTTCTAGCGGTACAGTTTTTCCCACTGTTTGGATGTGTGTGGTGGTGTGTGTGTGTGTGTGTGTGTGTGTGTGTGTGTGTGTGTGTGTGTGTGTGTGTGTGTGTGTGTGTGTGTGTGTGTGTGTGTGTGTGTGTGTGTGTGTGTGTCTGTGTGTGTGTCTGTGTGTGTGTGTCTGTGTGTACTTTTTTTTTATCTTTTCTTTTTGTTTTTTCTACTTGTTCATATATTCATTCCTTTGTCTGTTTATCTTTCTCTTAAGAGTCTATCATTTTTGATGAATTCACGACTCACATTGACATAAAAACTGTCACTGACATCTGTTGCTCATGTTTCTATGCAGTTTATTACACAAGAGCTAGACTTGACAACAATGAGAACTGTATGTGGCAACAGCTTTCAGTACATATACCTTTAGTAATAATTAATATGTCTATATTTCTTTGCTTCAATCAAACTTATTACATCAATACATGACACTTGATACTTGTAGTTCATTCTGTGATCATGTTTATTCCACCTGAATGGTGTAACTTCTCTACCGAGTTTTAGACATAAGGATTATGTGTACTTTATTGCCTGTATAATGATTTTCTTCTAACAATAGACTCTTGTTGTGCGAACTTGGGTTCCCTTCCTGGTGAGAACAATGTGTATCTCAACAGCGCTGTAAAAACAGAGAGAGACAGACAGACAGGAATAGACAGACAGACACAGAGTGACACAGAGAGAGAGAGAAATATAGTGTGTGCGCGCGCGCGCGTGTGTGTGTGTGTGTGGTGTGTGTGTGTGTGTGTGTGTGTGTGTGTGTGTGTGTGTGTGTGTGTGTGTGTGTGTGTGTGTGTGTGTGTTGTGTGTGTGTGTGTGTGTGTGGTACATGCCGTATGATGTGTGTGTGCGCGTATGTGTGTATGTGGCGTGTGTGTGTGTGTGTGTGTGTGTGTGTGTGTGTGTGTGTGTGTGTGTGTGTGTGTGTGTGTGTGTGTTGTGTGTGTCTGTGTGTGTCTGTGTCTGTGTCTGTGTGTGAGTGTGTGTCTATCTCTGAGTCGAATGCTACTGGTATGTAGTGTGTCTGTGTCTGCATGAACTCAGGTTTGTTGTCTTTTCTGGAAATGCTAGACGAGTAACCCCCCCATGGGACCTCTCACTTTATAAACAAGTGCTTCACCATTAAGCCACTGTTCCTTTCTCCTTCCTGTGGATTCTATGACCTTTCTAGATTACAAATGAGTACTCAAAGCACACTCTTCACTTTGTGGCATGGCACTGAGTAATTTAAGGGTCAGGCCAATTTGTACGTTAAAGGTCCATATTTCTCGAAAATGGGTCATGTACAAATATGCGTGTGTGTGAGTGTGAGTGAGTGTGTGTGTGTGTGTGTGTGTGTGTGTGTGTGTGTGTGTGTGTGTATGTGTGTGTGTGTGTGTGTGTGTGTGTGCGCGTGCGTGCGTGCGCGCCGTGTATGCGTGAACATGCGTGTGCATATGATAAAATGAGTAAATATGTCAAGACAGATAACAAGAATTCAAAACAGATGACAATCACAAAGAGACTGATGAACAAAGGCAATGAATGAAGAAAGGAGATACTCTGGCACTCTCAGTTTCAAGACTGGCTCTGGGAGAGAGATGCATAGAATAGAAACTCAGAGAAAGAGACCACACTGAATAATACTAACAATCTTAAAAAAACTAAAGTGTGACTTGCGACAGATTCAAATGATAAACTGCCGTTCTCAAGTAAACCACACTGATGTACATTGCCAATCATGGTTTTATACATTCAGGCAACGCATTCTCTATACACAGCCTGCTCAAGCCTGTTATTGTTAAACTCTCTGTCCCTCCAACTTAGTTCCAGATCAACTACCTGGAGACTTATTGATCAATCTCAAAATGTATCTTCCTCATCTGAAACCCAACTCCCAAACCAACAGTCCCTTTGTAATAAATCCCCTTGCTGACTGTTGACACAGCTCTCACGGACTCAACTTGCTTGTCTTCTCAGAAAATCAATTCGACTTCTGTAACTTCTGTGAATGCCAATCCTTCAACCTGGATCCTTCCTAGATCAAGCCGTTCATTACTGGGTGCAAAGAGATTAAGTATTGTAAACTGAATAGCAACTTCCTTCTTGGCTTAACCCTTTGACTCCTGCACCCTGTTCACCAGCATTCTGCATTGTCAACTGTGCTAGCACTGCAAAAACTTGACCCTTTGATTTCCTCGCCCTATACGGTGAGGGTTATCAAAGGGTTAAGTTTTTGCAGTCAGTTGTTATGGTGCAGTAGTCGAAGGGTTAGGTTGAAGGAATCAAAGGGAGAGGGAATCGAAGGGTTCAGTTTTTGCAGTTGGTTCATATGGTGTGGTAGTCAAAGGATTATTAAGAGCATTTACTGTCAGATCAAAACATGATGAACACTTTGGTACAACTCAAGCTAAAAACAGAACCACAGTTACACCCATTTCTTTCATTTATTTGTTATACTTATTTTGTAGCAATCAGATCTCTTTTCTTTCAGTCTGGAGTTTGTTCATGAGGGTTTCATCACACTCGGACACTTTCATTATGCTCCAAATAATTCTGCCAGCAATTACCCGGCAGACCCAGAGCCTGCGTAAAATCCTATTGCATTGGCAAATCTTAATGTGGAGAGAATAACGAGACCTACGAAATACTGATACCACCATAATGATCACAACCTGGACAACAACAACAAGTCAACTTTTATACGCTGAAGGGTGGAAAAAAAATTTTGAACTCAAGACAGTAGATCTCAAGTCCACAGCTCTATCAAAAGAGCCAATCAGCCCGCATATGGTTTTTTCTTTCCTTCAAAGAACTCTGGTGGCCGACAGTACCAGGATTCAATCTTTTTCTTTTCTTTTCACTGGACTTAAGGCAACAATTTAAGTTCTGTTCTAGTCCGAGTCCTGGTTGGTGCAGAGACAGATCTTGCCTTCCAATCTGTCTGCACAAGTTCGCACACTGCACAGATCTGAATCACACCCAGGAAGCTGAGTTAATAGGCATGCGCCTGTAGTCTTCAGTGTGCCCACCTGTGAATGGGTACCTGATTTCTTCAAAACTAAGAGAAAAGAGAATGGTGAAGCTTAGGAGACAGGCCTCAATGACATCCTCCCAGTCCCATAAAGCTGACCTCCATCACCTCACTCCCTTAAACCTTAACCTTTTACTGGGGTTATGGGACAATCTCTTATCTTTTCACTTAGTAGAACTAACTCTTTTCTTGTCCATGTTAATGCTATAATCATTCTAGTGGTGTCAGTATTCCAATCCTGTTTAGGCCCGCTCTTCATCCCCTCCATCCCAACTCCAAGATCTTTCCAAAGTACAGGGTCTTGCACACCAAGGTGTCTACCAGATAACAGTGATAAAACAGGGTGGAGTACAAATGGAACTGTAAAATTGTGATAAAACCCTACTGACTAATCTCCTAACTCCTTCTTTATTACTATGTACTAAAATTACAAGTTGGGATGTTAGAGACTGAGAATCTAATTTAATTAATTAATAAAAATATTAAGCCTTCATACATCATCAACCAACAACAGGAAATTGACAAAACCAGATAAAAAAATATATATTTTCCTTTCCACGTTTCAGCCACCCATAACCAAACATTTCCAAATCACTTAGTCAATAATAAATGACACACTTGCAACTGACTTAATATTTCCCATGACATCTGACCTGAACTTTACTTAGCATTTTCCCTTCCACATTTCAGACACCTGACCAAACATTTCCAAATCACTTAATCGGTCAAAAATAAATGATACACAAGTTTTTGCATCTGGCTTGGTATTTTCCATGAACATGTTTGCAAATAAAATTGCTTGAGCAGTTATGGGTCTTTAAATGTGCACAAATATGCATAACTCTGTAACTGAAGCGGGAAACTGTACAATGCAACATTGGCAAAATAACCACCAGTAATTCACATGAGAAAATCATGCATGGACGATCAAACCAAGCTGAGATTTCTATTAATTACAATTTGCACTAAGTTGTTTTCCTTTCCTTTAAGTTAACAGTTTGAACTGCCAAAGATGTTACTTAAACTAAATACTTGTTAGTCAACATGACCTGTCCACATTTCCTACTTTTGCCTCTGATAGTACAATGAATAGTTTTTCATCATCAATGAATTTCATCAAGATTATCAAAAACTGAGAAAGCCTATCAATTTTCATTATTTATGTGGAAGTGGCCACACACACACACACACACACACACACACACACACACACACACACACACACACACACACGCACACACACAAATTATATGTGTATCACTGTATCATACTGTATGCACTACACACATTATATGTGCACTAATATGCACACACAAAAACATACACACACACAAAGTAACACAAAGTAACACACACTGACACACATTGACACAGACACACACACAGACACAAACACAAACACACACACACACACACACACACACACACACACACACACACACACAACACACACCTCATATGTGAACAGTCTCAGGTATGAATCATGGAATGGACAGATTTTTCTCACCCCTTCACTAGACCTTAAATAGGTCATCATATGCTAAACTTTCAGATGAGATGATAAACTGAGGTCCGATGTGAACCACACAAACATATAATATATAAAAGAACAAAAAGTATACTGCATCATGTGAAAAATCCATTCTGTCTGAATAACAAAAATACAGAAGGAAAAATGGACAAAAAGTTCAGAGGTGCTGTGCAACGAAGATGTGCTCCAGGGACAGCGACGCATAAATCACACAACCATAATTCACACAGAAAAAGTTCGTAAGAAAAAAAAAATCTTAACACACACACACACACACACACACACACACACACACACACACACACACACACACACACACACACTCTCTCTCTCACAAACATTCATTACCACCACCACACCATCATCACAGCCAGGCCCACAACCAGCCACAACCACCACCATAAAATCAAAACAAAATAACATCAAAAGAACAGCTACAAAAAACACACAACTTAACAAAACAACATGCACACAAAATATTGCACCGATTGTTTCATTCAGTATTACAATTAGAATGAGCTTAATGTTTACAGAGAACTGTCACTGTAAGTCCACTAAACACTAAGTTTACACAGTTGTAGAAAAGCAGACCGCTGTAAGTGTAACACTTGATTAGTTATGAGTTCATCTATTCATTTTGTGAGATATTTCCAGACTTTTAATGAGCACTTCCACACACACCCTTGTTGTACAGACATACAATGACACACATAAGGCCTACACAAAATCTCATACATGCACATGCACATGTCACATTCACAGTGATAAACATAGAATAGCTTGTTTTTATAATGTGTATGCTCTTGTGGATATATATATATATATATATATATATATATATATATATATATATATATATATATATATATATATATATGAAAAGAGAGGAATTTTTGCAATACTGACTAAAAATGACACGACAGTTTGGAATCCGACAACCTGATTCTTACTCTTGGCTAAAATGGTCAACTGAGAGGTGACTTGTCCAATAATAATGGTGATACCCAGCAAATATCTATGTCGGCTGCAGGCATGCATATAATTTGGGAATTTCACCCAAAATTACAGTGAATATAAGAACTGAACAATGCAACTCAATCACTGTGAAAACAAAATGATGTTAAAATCCTGAAATGGCACTGCATGAATATGATCACTCATTGACTCAATCACACTGTTCTAACAATTTTATTTCTGAGGGAATTGGCAAAAGCACATTACACCTAAATGCTATTTTATATCCAGT
>JAPXFY010000025.1:39810384-39817884 GCA_030674185.1 Monoplex corrugatus | reverse complement strand
AAAATGTTGCAGCCGTTTTGTACTGTGAATTGAAGACACGATCTCGTGCTATATTCCTGGTTCTTATTTGCTTGTACACTCGTAGTTACCTTGACTCGGACTTACTAGGTGTAAAAACAAAAAAGCAAAACAAATTAAATAAAAAAATAAAACGAAAACAAACTGCCAAAATTTCAGAAGTAAAATGAAATTAGATCAACTCAATACAATGAAAAATAAAAACCAACAAATACGCAGGGACTTTTTTCGTCAGGTGAAACAGACAATACAAAATACAGAGACAAACATGGCTTAAACGGATTTTTAAAAAAAGCTCAAAGTAACAACTATAATTTTTCAATCAAACAACACACACACACACACACACACACACACACACACACACACACACACACACACACACACACACACACACACACACACACACACACACACACACACACACACACACACACACACACACACAAAACACACACACACTTAAGAACTGAAAAACTAAATAACTAAAAGCACGAACAAAGAAAAGACGTAAGAAAATAAAACCCATGCAACCCAGATTAAAAGACAGCCGCAACATATTAAAAAAATAACTAGTTACAAATACAATAATAACGATGATAAAAAGAAGAAGGCGAAGAGGAAGAATTGTACAACGCCTCATCTCACAAGATTCCTAAGCGCTTCACAAAATCATAAACGAGAAAGGACGATACAGGCACAGCAAACAAAAACAAAGAAACAAAACAAAAACAATACAAAAGAAAAAAGTACGGATCACATGTCAATTGTTAAAGCAATGACGAGGGTAAACGACTGAAAAAAGTACGTAAAGTCATACGCCTTTGAAAGTATACGAAAACAGAAAGTACTAAAAAAAAAATTCGAAAAAAGCAAACACAAAACTAAGCAAAAACAACAAAAACAAACAAACCAAAGAAAGTTATGGCCACATCTCGATTGCTACTGCACTAATGAGGATAAACGATTGAAAAAAGTATGTAGAATTATATACTTTTAAAGTATAAGAAGACTGCATGTACTCAACGAAAACAACAACAACAACAACAACAACAGCAGCAGCAGCAGCAGTAGTAGTAGCAGCAGCAGCAACAGCAGCAGCAGCAATAACAACAACCACAAATAAAAAACCAAAACTAAACTCTACGGCCACATGTCAATCGCTATTGCTATAACGATAATAATAATAATAATAATAATAGTGCATTTATAGAGCGCTTTCCGAAACCTCAAAGCGCTTTACATCAGTAAACCATACATATATAAACCAAATAACAGGCTACAATACAAACAAACTCATCAAAAACTATCCACAGGAAATCAACAACCACACAGACACACCAAATAATCTCTCTCCCTCTCACCCCCTCCCCACCCACCCCTCTCCCCCCATTTTCAAACACACACACACAACACCCACACACACACAGCCACACATCACACACACACACACACACACACACACACACACACACACACACACACACACACACACACACACACACACACACACACACACACACTGGCATACACCCCATTGTGCACAATTTCATCCAGAATGTCAAGCAGGATCAACCCACTAGCCAAAATCAGGAAAAACACTGTTTAAAGAAGTAAGTTTTTAAACTTGTTTTGAAAGATGGTAGAGTTTTAGAGTGGCGGACGGACTGAGGCAACAAGTTCCATGTCTGAACAGCAAAAACTGCAAAGGCTCTACCACCGTGAGTTTCTCTGTTATATTTTGGCACACGAAACTTCTTGTCATCCACAGAAGAGCGGAGTGATCGAGAAGGTACGTAGACAGTCAAGAGTTCAGAGAGATAGTCAGGAGCAGTTCCAGAAATGATGTGATAACAAAGGCAGCAAATCTTGTATTTTATTCTTTGTTCAACCGGGAGCCAGTGCAGTGTCTGAAACAGGGGTGTGCAGTGCTGTGACCTACGTGCCTTGAAGATGAGTTTAGCTGCAGAGTTCTGAACTTGTTGCAAATGTTTGAGATGTTTCTGAGGGCAACCCGCAAGGAGTGAATTGCAATAATCTAACCTAGACAGAATGCATGCAGTAACTAACGTCTTGGTTGCGTCTAATGTAAGGTAGTGTCTAATAGAATTAATGCGTCTAAGTTCGATGTATGCAGCCTGACATGTTTTGATGATGTGCTGGTGCATGGAGAGATTATGGTCAAAGACAAAACCGAGGTCACGAACGCAATCAGAAAAAGCAATAGCGGTATTACCGACAGTAATAGTGGAAGGCAGAGAAGAAAGATCTGCAGGCAATGGAGAAACACGAAGGGCTTCAGTCTTGTCATCATTCTGGAAAAAATATATAATATTATACACCATTGAAAACATAAGAAGACGGCACGTACTCAAAAACAAACAAACAAAAACACACACAGCACAATGTTTTAATGTGTAACAGATCATTTTTACCCCCGAGCGGGCATGGAGGATAACAACAAATAAACGAAAATCCAACGGAATCAACAGATAAAGTTAAGCAGAATTTATACAAGTCCAACAGAAGAAAATCTATAAAAATATTTTTAAAAATTGTCTTACGAGGATACACAAATGTTCAGAATATAACTGCATTTTTGGAACACATGATAAATTTTTATATGTTGGTTTTAGGCCGAATCGATATCCCTTCCAAAAATAAAGTTACGCGATGAGAACATCGATCTGGTTGACAAATACTTTTGCAGAATAAAATTCAATCAGTCATCATGGAATTTAGGACATTGATAATAAAGTGAAGCTCATCGCTTAATTTAAGCCATTGTCAGCATAAAACTTACATATTCTGCTTTGTCTGTCTAATTCTGTACATATGCCTAATTTAATCTCAAACTTGTCAGCATAAAATTTACACATTCTGCTTTATCTGTCTAATGGTTTTACATTCTGCTTTGTCTGTCTAATTCTTTACATCTGCCTAATTTGATTTAATCTCAAACTTGTCAGCATAAAATTTACACATTCTGCTTTGTCTGTCTAATGCTTTACATTCTGCTTTGTCTGTCTAATTCTTTATATCTGCCTAATTCAATTTAATCTCAAACTTGTCAGCATAAAACTTACACATTTTGCGTTGTCTGTCTAATTCTTTACATCTGCCTAATTCAATTTAATCTCAAACTTGTCAGCATAAAACTTACACATTTTGCGTTGTCTGTCTAATTCTTTACATCTGCCTAATTCAATTTAATCTCAAACTTGTCAGCATAAAACTTACACATTTTGCGTTGTCTGTCTAATTCTTTACATCTGCCTAATTTAATTTAATCTCAAACTTGTGACAGCGGCATCAAAATTTAATCAAAGGAAAACGAGGACATCTGGTAACCGTGCAATACATTTCTCCATTCCAATTTCGTTTTTTTGTTTTTTTTAAATTTCGCTATAATCATGCACATACTATTCTTTTCCAAAATCATTCTCGTCTAATCTTGCTGATAATTAGCCCGAGGTGAGTAAGTGACATTTTTACAAAATCTGGATCTGTTCCCAAAACTTTGAGATTCCCAAGCAAAATCAAAACACGTGTCGATCACTATCTCCTTAATAAGTGTTATCCATTCTGAACAGTAAATGTTTTTGTATATACAAATCATACACAAGTTTGTATAATTTAACAGTATGTTTTTTTATGTACAAATCATACACAAGTTTATATACAACATTTAACAGAATATCTCTGCGTTGTGCAACACAAACAACAACAACAAAATCCTGCGACCAAACGACTCAATCGCTACAGCAGCAACGATGATAAACGATTGAAAAAAGTACACAACATCATACGCCTTTAAAGTTATAAGACAGCAAGTACTCATTTCCTTTGGCCTTCTCAGATACCTTTTATCTATCTTATCCCAATGACTGGCCACTACACTAGATGGAGAACCTTTCTTGGAATGTTCCACATGACATCAACATAACAGAAAGTCCACAAACACGGCAGGTGAATAACATTCCTACGAAACATTTAACCTGCCTGTCAACCCACTTCCCACTTTAATGCAATATTTCACTGCCGCTGTCGTGAGAAAATTACCCATTTTTCTTTCAAATTACTAAAACAAACAGGCAGATAGGAAATTAATTTAATGTCCGCGTGTACGTCAGAGACTCTCGTTGATTACTAAGACAGAATAAATAAATAAATAAATACATTTTTGTGATAGATACAATTCCCTACCAAGAACTGTTTGGAAGTCAGAGATTTTTGTTGATTACAAACAAAGACTAAATAAATAAATGAATAAATAAATAAATACTGCGTTAGATATTATTCCGTACAAAGGACTGTCCTGAGACGGCATTGGCGTAAAATTTGAATTACCCAAAACGTCATGATGACTAGGAGGACGAAGAGGGTCGCTCAAGATGTTCAAACAACCGCTGTACATACGTACACGCACGCGTGTCTGTATGCAGAAGTGTGCGCTTCCACTATAGTGCGTGCGTGTGTGCTTATCGTATGTCATATAATATACTATGTTACCATTTACACAGTAAAAGTGTTTTCGATACCTGATGCACTACATTGTTTCAAACCAGTAATTTCAATTGAGAACTGCAATAATAAAGAAAGACAAGAGAGCATCTTCTAGCTACGCCCATCCATACAACCCTCAAGAGAAAAGGTTCCGATCAAAAGAAGTACTACACCGATATAGGCCTACTATCCTACTGCCAAATTGCTACACCAAAAGCAACCTGGCAATCTGGAGGAACTAAAAACCCACAGCAACATTTGCTCGGGTGTCCATTGTCTCCACTTGAAAGTTTCAAGAAGAAGGAAACAGTATACAGCTCCTTTTACATTTTGTCCCCCAAATCTGTCAATAAAACATAGACAAAAAATATAATGATATATGTCATTTTTCCTCTGCAGGGCCAAATAGGTTATAATGATATACATTTTTTTTCTTTATATAGGCCAAGAGGCAGCTTATTCGTCAAACTTTTGAAAATAAAAAAGACAAAACGTTACGATAGTACATATCATTGTTTCTTAGTATATGTACTTATCTGTCCTTGCACCGTTAATCTGATAATATATTAAGCAGAAGTAAAGTAAGAAAGTTGAGTGATTTCGTTCGATCCCTGATGTTGAACATAGGGCGGAAAGTCTCCATTTATAGCTGTTGCTTTTTTCTTTTCTTCTTTCTTGAGCATTCACAAAAGGAGGAAAGTTTAACTCCATAGGATCTCAAGATTTAGTCAAGAAAGTCCGGCTCTAGTAGTTTTCACGTCAGTAAACAAACAGAAGTTGGTCAAGGAAGCCTGAATCGTGAGCTCCATGATCTTGAACAATCTGGATCATTTGCAGGACATGACGTCATAGCCGGGTCAACGACGTTCCGAGAGCAGAAGATGACTATGGCAGGGGAAGCCACCAATCAGGCGCTCGTTTCAGGGGTAAGAAGCAGTTAATGCCCTCTGCCATCCTCAAGGCAGACCACTCCCTGGGTTGGGGACTTCTCGAGGACTCGGGCGGGCGGGTGATGACAGTGATGGGGTCCACCCAGTACTCCACGTCTATAGGCATGCTGACGGTACAGGGAAACCAACTGATGGTAAACACAGCAACCTCAATGGAGAGTCCTAATATTTCGTCCCTTTGTCTCAAATTTGAGTCTTACAGATTTTTCTAGGTTTTTTTTTTTTAACGGCTTATTAAAGTTCTATACTTCTCGAAAGACTATAAATAATGTATTTCAGAATGCAGGTGTCTTCAAGTTCTTCACGAGGTTTGCTGTGTATGGTGTCACTGTCTGTATAAATTGTCAGAACGAAGAAGTAAGCTGTTTAAGAGTGTGTGGCTCACGTACGCGCGTCTGTCCTATTTTTCGGGTAATGCAATATAGACTAGGTACATTAACAGTCTTCCGAATCTTCTTGGAGTTTATTTTCAACAGTGCGTTATGATTGTGTTGCTTTTCGTTTGTGCGTCGAGACTGTATAAGATCTTCCTTCAAAGGTAAGAAAGAAGACTATCTTCTCCGATCATACACACACGACACGTGCTAGATATTACGAAGTTCTGGCTTTCCACAATAAAAAGGCACTCTCAGTTTTAGTTAATACAGATATCGACAGAAGATCTTTTGCAAAACGTTTTCTTTGAGATTTCCAATCAACGTAGTATAAGTAGGAATGGCCCAGAGACCAAGAACAAAGTCTTGAAGTTTGGGTACCATCTGAACTGTGGCACATAACAAGTGTGTTTGTTTATATAGGGGACAACAGGTGGTGGCCAGATTCATTTCCCTCCTGAAGAATGTCAGTTTGTTGACTAGAGAAAAGAGCAGGATAGGGTGGGGAGCAGGCTGGTGATGAGAAAGATGGTGAAAGAGGGTGGGGATGAGATAGAGAGGGGGGAGGTGATAAAGGAGAGAGAGAGAGAGAGAGAAGAGAGAGCAAATTTACAGAGACACGACTGAGAGAGACCGTATGCAAATGTATAATGGCATGACTGTGAATGTGAAACTGATGGGGTAGGGAATTTGGGGGGGGGGGGGGGGTGAGAGGCGGGGATGAAAGCAGAAGGCAGAGACAGTGGTTGGCCCTGGGTGGAGTTAACATATTTTCCACCTTTTTTGGCCCGTTACCTCAGTTTAGGGCATCGTGCTGATGACGCGGGGACCATGGATTCGATTCTCAAGCGGGCCACATGTTTTAACCCTTTGACTCCCGCGCCCTATTCACCAACTGCAAAAACTTAACCCTTTGACCCCCTCACTCTGTCTACCAGCTTTCTGCAGGAAGCTGGTGGGTAGAGTGAGGGGGTCAATGGGTGAAGGTGTCAAAGGGTTAAGTTTTTTTGCTTTGCTAGCATGGTTGGCAATGCAGGGGACAGGGTGCGGGAGTCGAAGGGTTAAGCAGGCGGACTGGCGGACTGGAGATCTGACCGCTCGGGTTCAATCCTTGTCCACAATTCACCCTAATGCTCCAGTCATTCTGGTGGTATCAGTGTTTATCAAATCTCTCCCCCCCCCTCCCTTCCCCCTGTGTGTGTTTTGATGTGGTGTGTGCATGTGTGTGTGTGTGTGTGTGTGTGTGTGTGTGTGTGTGTGTGTGTGTGTGTGTGTGTGTGTGTGTGTGTGTGTGTGTGTGTGTGTGTGTGTGCAGCTCTCTCTCTCTCATATTCCATTTCTCCCTCCCTCTCTCTCTGTCTCTGTCTGTCTGTCTGTCTGTCTCTGTCTCTGTCTCTCTCTCCCTCTCTCTCTCTCTCTCTCTCTCTCTCTCTCTCTGTGTGTGTGTGTGTGTGTGTGTGTGTGTGTATGTGTAACAGCGGCTTTTTTTCATATTATTAGAAGCTGTTTTTACATCTACATGTACTGTTCTTGTTTTTTGTTTGTTTTGTTTTGCTGTTTTGTTTTGTTTGTTTGTTTGTTTGTTTTACTTTTTCTGGCACTTCAGTGTATATAGGCCTCTGTCGTGAAATGTTCGGGCTGCAAAGAAAGCG
>JAPXFY010000025.1:39655384-39800384 GCA_030674185.1 Monoplex corrugatus | reverse complement strand
TCGAAAATTTGCGTCTATCTTGTTTTGTTATATCAGATACCCATTCTGATTCTGTTTCTGGCTCCCTTGAAAGGAAAAAAAGGACGGTGAGAGAAAGGTTTATTTGAGTGGCTTTTATATTTTTGTTATTTCATTGTATTTATTTTATTTATCCATTGTTTTTTCGTTTGTTTATTTTTACTATTATTGTGTTTATCTATTTTTTCTGTTTATCATTATTCTTCATTTATTAAATTTGGGGTCTTTTTTGTTTGTTTGTTTTGTTTTGCTGACCTGTTTTGCATTGCTTCAGTTCTTCAGCGGTGTTGATCATTTCCACACCGCTTATTCCAGCTCCTCAACACACCACCCAAACATAAATTCATTTAACCGAACGAAGTTTCTCTGCAATGTCAAGCTTCCATGTGGCCACCCACTAAAGGAGACCCTGCACTGCTGCTGGGTCACTTTTGATCTAGTTCAACGGTGTCTGTTCTGATCCAACACACTTAGGACATTGCCAACTATAGTGTTTGGTAGTTCAACGGTGTCTGTTCTGATCCAACACACTAAGGACATTGCCAATTATAGAGTTTGTTAGTTCAACGGTGTCTGTTCTAATCCAACACACTAAGGACATTGCCAATTATAGAGTTTGTTAGTTCAACGGTGTCTGTTCTAATCCAACACACTTAATAAGACATTGCCAACTATAGAGTTTATTAGTTCAACAGTGTCTGTTCTGATCCAACACACTAAGGACATTGCCAACTATTGAGTTTGGTAGTTCAACGGTGTCTGTTCTGATCCAACACACTTAATTAGACATTGCCAACTATAGAGTTTGGTAGTTCAACAGTGTCTGTTCTGATCCAACACACTTAGGACATTGCCAACTATAGAGTTTGGTAGTTCAACGGTGTCTGTTCTGATCCAACACACTTAATTAGACATTGCCAACTATAGAGTTTGGTAGTTCAACAGTGTCTGTTCTGATCCAACACACTTAATAAGACATTGCCAACTATAGAGTTTGGTAGTTCAACAGTGTCTGTTCTGATCCAACACATTTAATAAGACATTGCCAACTATAGAGTTTGGTAGTTCAACGGTGTCTGTTCTCATCCAACACACTCAGGACATTGCCAACTATAGAGTTTGGTAGTTCAACAGTTTCTGTTCTGATCCAACATACTTAATAAGACATTGCCTACTATAGAGTTTGGTAGTTCAACAGTGTCGGTTCTCATCAACACGACATTGCCAACTATAGAGTTTGGTAGTTCAACAGTGTCTGTTCTGATCCAACACGACATTGCCAACTATAGAGTTTGGTAGTTCAACAGTTTCTGTTCTGATCCAACATACTTAATAAGACATTGCCTACTATAGAGTTTGGTAGTTCAACAGTGTCTGTTCTCATCCAACACGACATTGCCAACTATAGAGTTTGGTAGTTCAACAGTGTCTGTTCTCATCCAACACACTTAATAAGACATTGCCAACTATAGAGTTTGGTAGTTCAACAGTGCCTGTTCTCATCCAACACACTCAGGACATTGCCAACTATAGATTTTGGTAGTTCAACAGTGTCTGTTCTCATCCAACACGACATTGCCAACTATAGAGTTTGGTAGTTCAACAGTGTCTGTTCTGATCCAACACACTTAATAAGACATTGCCAACTATAGAGTTTGGTAGTTCAACAGTGTCTGTTCTCATCCAACACACTCAGGACATTGCCAACTATAGAGTTTGGTAGTTCAACAGTGTCTGTTCTCATCCAACACACTTAATAAGACATTGCCAACTATAGAGTTTGGTAGTTCAACAGTGTCTGTTCTCATCCAACATACTTAATAAGACATTGCCCACTATAGAGTTTGGTAGTTCAACAGTGTCTGTTCTCATCCAACACACTCAGGACATTGCCCACTATAGAGTTTGGTAGTTCAACAGTGTCTGTTCTCATCCAACACCCTTAATAAGACATTGCCCACTATAGAGTTTGGTAGTTCAACAGTGTCTGTTCTCATCCAACACACTTAATAAGACATTGCCAACTATGAGTTTTAGTTCACAGTATCTGTTCTGATCCAACACACTAAGGACTTGCAATTTTGAGTTTGTTAGTTAGTTTGTCTGTCTGATCCAATTTAGGACATTGCCAACTATTGAGTGTGTGTATTCACACGCTGTCGTTCTAGTCCAACACACAGGACATGCCAACTAATTGAGTTTGGTCAAGTTCACGGATGTCAGTTCTGATCCAACCACACTAAGGACATTGCCAACTATTGATTTGGTAGTTCAACAGTGTCTGTTCTATCCAACACACTAGGACATTGCCAACTACAGAGTTTGGAGTTTGTTTGTTTTTTGTAGAAAAGGAATTTATCACACTCGGACAAATTCCATATGTGCTCCACCTAAATCTGCTAGCAACAGCAGCTCCCTGAGCTAGTGCAAAAAAAAAAAAAAAAAAAGAAGAAAGAAAAGTTCTGGCCTACCCAGGGTCAAACCTACGATTCCTTTGTTATGAGCACAGCGCTTTAACAACTTGGTTTCATCAGCATCACCATCATCATCATCATGTGCCTTGCCGCATGGCATTGGCAATCATGGCTCTGCATACAAATCTATCCTTTGCCGCTGCAAGTACATCTCCCACCCTTTCTGTCCTGAGCCACTCGCAAATCAGTCCAATATTTTCTCCCTGGGTCTACCTGGTGCTCTTTATCCCTCCAGTTTTCCTGTTGTGACTAGATGCTCAAATTTCTCTTGACTCATAAAAACGTCCTATAAATGTTGCTTGTCTTTTCTTAATCTTCTTCATTAATGTTGTTTTTGTGCTTGTCTCTTTCAGACGTGTTGTTTTGTTTGTTGTCCATGGAACTCTTAACACATCGACTGTTTTAAGTGCATCAATCAGTCCCTTCAAAGACCTCCAAACTGCATGTGCACTGGCCGATGTGAACAGAAAAGAGAGACCAGTAACTTACTCTGCAACATGACCTGTCTGTTTTGCTTCAGCACACAGTCCATCACACATAACACTGCTGAGGGTTTGGGGTGGCACAATCTACAGATTTTTGCAGCTCTGAGTTGTTTCACGCACACCCAGGCAGATTTCCTATCGTAAGCATGGAAAGACAGAACGATAACGTACTCTTCAACAGGCGTGGTCTGTATGCTCTGCTTCAGCACACAGCTTGTCACACACAGCACTGCAGAGGGCTCAGGACAGCATAAGCTACATATTTTTTATAATTCTGATGTTTCGCACACATTTTTTTGTTGATCAAGCATGTCCGTTATTACCACCAAAATTGTGCAGTTGCCAGTAACCCTGTGTTATTGTAACATGACTGAAGGTGTGGGATACACATGCCAGTATTTCAGTGCTTTGCAACTGTCTAGCATTTATCACTGTGTACATTTTAACTTCTTTGACCATTTTCTGTCATCATCATCAAGTGCTCCTGCCGCATGGCGCTGGCGATCATGGCCCTCCATATGTATCTATCCCTTGTTGCCACAAGCACATCTTCCACCCTCTCTATCCTCAGCCACCCTGCAAGTCCATCCAATATTTTCTTCCTGGGTCTACCTGGTGCTCTCTTTCCCTCCAGCTTTCCCATCAATTTTCTGTCAATTTAAGTGAAAGTATTACTAAATACTGCTGAAATATTACTAATGTGTTGTGCTTGCATGTATGACGAAAGTGGAGAGTGGGTGGATGCATATGTGAGATGAGTGAGTGATCTGGTTGATAAATTAGATTTTATCCACAAATTTTGGTTTTGTCCAGAATATTAAAAATCCTGTTGATAAGTTATTTTATCCAGAAAATAAAGGCAACAGGCAGGACATGACAGCTCCAACTGAAAATAACCTCTCCTCTATCTAGTACAAATAATGACTCTCAGAAAAAACATTTTAAAAGTCAAAATATCTCATCTTTATTTTACAAAATCATACAGCCACAGTTTTGTATAGTATATACTCACTGAGAATGTCTTTCCATTCCGCTTTACTTTTTCAAGCCACCTCACACACACACACACACACACAAACATATACACACACACAAACACATAAAATACACACACACAAACGAAACACACACACACACAAACTTAAATTGCACAAAACACACACACACACACTTTTAAGACCTCAACTGCAGGAAATTTGATAAACGTCATAAAATTCATGACGATGCATTTCCTGAAACCACAAGAAACACAAAACAGACCATTTGCAAACAATAAGAGGTAGGATATCAAGTACAAAAGCAACAATAATATCATAAAGAAATATTCCCCTCTCTTTCTCTCTCTCTCACATGCACACACACAAACAACATATACACACACACCACACACACACAGTGTCACAACAACAAAGATGAACGTATGCAGTAGCTCACAGCACAACCAGATAAATCAACACATCATGCAGTAACTCACAGCACAACCAGATAAATCAGCTCGTTTTCTTTTGCAGATCTGCTGATGCCTGACCTTTCTCTGTGTATAAACATATACAGAACATCAAATACACACGTTAAAGATCCTTAAGCCACACCAGCGGCCAGTGGTTTATGGCAATATGCAATAACCAGCATGTACACTCCCTTTAAAAAAAGTGCTACGACCTACGCAGGGTGTATCCACCAAGCAGTGGTGTAAACCAACAAAGATAAAACAGCAGACTGTGCAGCGACACAACGTCTCTACAGTGTGTTCAGTCAACCAAAACAATGTGCATACATGCATCTGAAAAATGTTGCTCAAAATGCAAGACATATTCAGATTTCATATTTCATAATATTCATTTCTTTCATCACCTGGATTTACAATGTGAAAGCTCGGGCTGCTCTCCCCTTAGAGGGCATCATAGCAACAGCAAAACAAGTGCTATATGCTATCAAAATGCTGTCATGGAAAATACGAAATTGTGAGAGAAAAAAAAACAGGCACAGCAAATTCAAACAGAAACACTGTTACACTTGTGCAGCATTGTCTTACACACACAAACACACATGTACACTATGCTTGTGTGAACACACATGTTAATATACACAAAAATTACGTACTACAAACACTTGTAGATACAGCACAAACACACTAAATGACAACTACCACACAGGAATGTGTGCGCACATGCAAACCAACACACATACAGACAGGCCCAAAAACTTCCACCCTCCATGCACATATGAGTATGTTCACATGAATCCACATAATGTGCGCAGAGCATGCAGACTTCTATGTAATGGTAAGCACATGATTTGAAACACTTTGCATTTTACTGAACACTATATAATGTGTAATCAATGATTGAGACACTTGCATATAATGATACACTGTAATGTGTAAGCACATGATTTGAGACACTCTTGCATTTAACTGACACACTATGTAATGTGCAATCACATGATTTGCGACACTCTTGCATTTTAACTGAACATATGTAATGTGAATCACATGATTTGAGACACTCTTGCATTTTAACTGATACACTAGTATGTTAATACCTCTGTGCACATGGCACATGATTTGAGACACTCTTGCATTTAACTGATGCACTATGTAATGTGTAATTCATCTATTTATATTTGTGCTGACACTCTTGCATTCAACTGACACACTCCAAACTGTTCATGAACACAATGTGGCCATAAATCTGGTACATCACCAGAATATCCCATCATTTTGATATGTGAATCTCCCATTCCAATACCACATGAAATGGAATTTCATTCCAATGTTACAATGGAAACAGGATCTCCTTCCACTGCCACAATGGAAACAGGATCCAGGATCTCATTCCACTAACACAATGGAAATGGGATCTCATTCCAATACTACAATGGAAATGGGATCTCATTCCAAGATTACAATGGAAATGGGATCTCATTCCAATGTTACAATGAAAACGGATTTACATTCCAATGCCACAATGGAATCAGGATCTTGTTCCAATGCCACAATGGAAACAGGATCTCATCCCAATTTAAAAATGGAAACAGGATCTTTCATTCAACTGCCACAATGGAAACAGAATCTGAAAAACCCAAAGCCACAACAGAAACAGGATTTATCATACTAATGCCACAATGGAAAAGGATTCTCTCATACCAATGCAACAATGGAAATGGGACTTATATCAACGACACAATGGAAACAGGCTCTCATACCAATACTGCAATGGAAAGAGGATCTGACATACCAATGGCACAATGGAAACAGAATCTGTCATAGCAATGCCACAATGGAAACGCAACAATGTATATATATGTACATGGAAGACTGAACACATCAGATGTCACACAATACTTTATCATGTATTGCACAATGCAAATGCCAGACAGGTAACTGAAAATGAGTGTATGGTTAATCTTCCATTTTGAGATGTAAGCTGAAGCTTAACAGTTCAATTACACACACACACACACACACACACACACACACACACACACACACACACACACACACACACACACATACAAAGTCCTATAGCAAATTATCTTTAAAACGTTGTTATTTAACTTGTTCACTGTTATGGTTAGTCAATTTTTTTGTTTAAATTGTTAATTATGGTAAAGTCATTTGTTAGTTTTTCCTTCCCCTCCTCAAAACACGGTTGTTTTCTGGATCATCTTTTCTCAAGATTGACTATTTTCAAATATCCTCTTCACTCCTCTATCCCCACTCTATCCCCACATTTTTGTGTGTGTGCACGGCGCATGTGCGTGTATATGCGCGTGTGTCTAAAAACACTTCAGTGAATAGACATTAAATCAAAGACCACTACAGTCCCCACACACACACACACACACACAACACACACACACAGAGAATGTTCCACACAGTGATCTGTGGTACACAAATAAAATTACTTTTGATTTTTTTTTTCTTTAGAAATGTCTGTCATGAGGGAACCCTGTTACTACAGGCAAACACTGTAACAACTATCAAGCAAAAAGGGAGAGGCACTCATGCATACAGCCCCTTTGGTTCAGATATCAGATGGCACATGTCGTTAGGTGGTCTTCCCCTAAAATGTCCCCTCTGTTCTCTAAGCCATGGAAAATAACATTCTCACAACAATTTTCCTAAAATCCCTGTTCAGCTATACATACATATATCTACATATATATATATATACACACATATATTATATACACAATATAGAGAGAGAGAGAGAGATTAGAATATATATATATATATATGATATATATATAGATAGAATATAGAAGAAAAGAGATATATATATATATATCTATATTATCTATTATATATATATCATATATATATATTATATCATACTCTCTCTATATTATATATTTATATATATTATATGTGTGTATATATATATATGAATAAGATATATGTATGTATAGCTGAACAGGGAATTTTAGGAAAATTGTTGTGAGAATGTCATTTTCCATGGCTTAGAGAACAGAGGGGACATTTTAGGGGAAGACCACCTAACGACATGTGCCATCTGATATCTGAACCAAAGGGGCTGTATGCATGAGTGCCTCTCCCTTTTTGCCATATATATATATAAAATCACTCACTAGCCTCATAAAAAAGTCTCTCATAAGAACCAGAGTGATATGAGCTGGGAAAGGTGGGTGGGAATTACTGTTAGAAAAATGGTAAGTGCATATAGGTAAACAGACATTTGAGAAAAAATCCTCAATTTATCTCATGAACATTACAATTAAAAATGTACAAGCGCATCACTTGATCAAACCAGCTGGGAGGGAGAGGCAGAGTTATAGTGCATGAGATGTAAGTTACTGGAGGAGATGTAGGTTATAGGGATGGAGATGGTAGAGTTTATAGTGGGATGGAGATGGTAGAGTTTATAGTGGGATGGAGATGGTAGAATTTATAGTGGGATGGAGATGGTAGAGTTTATAGTGGGATGGAGATGGTAGAGTTTATAGTGGGATGGAGATGGTAGAGTTTATAGTGGGATGGAGATGGTAGAGTTTATAGTGGGATGGAGATGGTAGAGTTTATAGTGGGATGGAGATGGTAGAGTTTATAGTGGGATGGAGATGGTAGAGTTTATAATGGGATGGAGATGGTAGAGTTTATAGTGGGATGGAGATGGTAGAGTTTATAGCCACATATGAGATTCTGTAGGAACCATCTGAATGAGACATGAGGAGACCTCTATGATAAGGATTTACAAAGGGGTTCTTCAAGCATAAGAACGCTCCTGCTAACATGTCTTTAAAAGGGAATGAACGATGGAAGACCGAAGACATTACCTGGGCCCAAGTTCGTGGATTCAACAATTCAGTGCAAACATCTTTGATGGCCAACTGGTAAGCTCAGGATATCGCTCGAGAGATCTATCAGGATAACATGACAGTGGTGATATCCTTTTTCAAAGCTGTCACTGACCAAGATGAAATCATGTCTGCATGTGGATGTTTCTTTTCAGCGTGTTTCCAATACCATTTGAAACAGCTACTGGACAGAATTAACATTCCTCACTTATCAATTAAGTACAATATGGGATGAATAGAAAGACAAGAAGATCGGTTCTTCTGACGGTTGTTGTTTTTTTCCTAGAACTCTGCAAGGGAAGATAAGAAGACGGAGTTGTCTTATGAAAAGTAAAGTCTTGTTAAACATTACTAAGACCATATAACTCACTGATGCATCTGCTGGTGGTTACGGCAAGTAGAGGAAGGCCATTTTAACCGAAAACATCAAAAAGGGGGCCTTGTCCGCCTCAGAGCATCTAGCACAAGTAAGAGATCCCAGGCTGTGATTCGTTTGGGGTTCTGGGCTTCTTTGGATGCCGAGTCCCATGATATTTCTCGGAAGAGGAACTTATCGAGATGTTCTGGCTTCATATTTGTTTAATTGTGATATAAATAGTATAGCAGTGACCTTGGATGGTATTTTGTCACAAGACCCAATTTGAAGTGGGTAGAGCAATGAAATTGGTCAACTCATTGTTGGAAGGGTCTGCAGGATCTGCTTATTCCTTGCTGCACCAAGGACACCCCACGTTTTCCATTTGTGGTTGTAAGGTTTGGTACTTCTAAGCCTGGAAGCAAAGGTGATTTGTAAGGCTTCCAAACAAATTTTTATCTCTAAGGAGGGCCAATCAGGACAACATGGCTCAATCTGACCTCGCTCGATGAGGGATTTCTGGTTGGCATGGTGGCAGGTCCTGCTGTATAGTGGCCATCTGTGGAGGTGTAGCAGCTGAGTTCAGTGTATCACTCCTGTTCAAAGCTGTCTGAAAAGATCTCACTGAAGAGAATTCCACTTTTTCGTGAGGATCACCCTGAGGGGCCAGTCAATCCAGTTCTTATTTCCTTGTAAAATTTATGAGTCAGCTGAAAACTTCATCTACAAGAAGACAGGACTTGCGTGAAATGTATCAATCCTGTTCAAAGCTGTCTGAGAAAATCTTGATGAAGAGAATTCCACTTTTTCATGAAGATCATCTGAGGGGGCAGTCAATACAGTTCTTATTTCCCTGTAAAATTTTTGTGAAAGTCAGCTGAAAAGCTCATCAACAAGAAGATGGGACTGATCACCTTGCAGGAAACTAAAGGCTACCTGTGTCAATCTCTCTAGGCCCAGTGTTAAGTAGGGTAGGAAATGGGAGGGGGAAACAAACAGGCCTCTGGACACATTTGTCTCCAATCCTTGGTCTTTGGTGAGAGTCGAAGCACCATCTACAGCCAAAAGGTTCACGTTTGAGGTGGTTGTGCAATCTTTGCAATCATCTGATTAAGGAATGATGGGAACAGACAGGGGTGTGAAGGTGGCTGGAATGAAAGAATTGGTCAATCTGCTTCCACTTGAATGTTATGGAATTTTTGGAGGTTTGCACAGTGTGAAGAAGTTTGGGACATGTCAAATATTTTTATGTGTGTAAATTTGATGAAACAGCAGTTGAATCAATCACTCATAGGGGTGGAATAGATGAAATGGTGAATCAATTTGATTAGTTCACTTTCTTCAGTACTGATGTGGTGCACACCTGAAACCAGTGGAGAATAAATACTAGGGACTGCATTCAAAACGCTAAAATTTTCTTTGGAAAATGTGCATGATCACCGTTTGAAAGCCAGTAAACATTTCATTTCATTTTTTTTTTGTTTTGTTTACAGCCCAGCCGACTGCGTAGAGCCATATCAGGGCTAGAAGCGGTTTCAAAATATACACAATACCTCAACTTGAAAAAAAAAGAAAGAAAATTAAGTATACATGCAATGCATTCTCACACACAATCCAAGGAGACACCCCTGACGTTGACCACCCCGTCCAACTCATCACACAGGGGACCTAAAAAACACCTGAATACAAATTTGAACATAACTAAGGACACTAAAACAGATATAAAAACAGGCCTAAATCACCTAAAATTGCCTCCGCACATCTCATCTTCCTACAGCCAAAAACACACTCAATACATGTACCCAATTATCAATCCTAAGAAAAAGTACGTAAGACTTTATCAAGCACACAGGTGAATGGACCAGCAAGGCAGAAAAAGATTGGAGAAATGACAGAAAGCAAAGGAGCAAAGCAGAAACAAAGAGAGTGACAGAAAAGAGGAAATTTCCAGCACAGAAATGCCAGAAGGTGAAGATACTATTTATAGTGAAAGAGCCCCCGCGGCATCCCCGCGGGGGTAGCCAGTAAACAAAACATCCAAAGATCAAATAACACAGCAGAAGGCGAGAACAAAAGACAGGGTCTAAACAGTGAAAAACATGAGACGTCTACACAGGAGACTGTGACCTAGGGATGAAACAAAAGAAAGTCAATTAGAGCCTTACCAGGCAGGAAGGACACTGACTGGCTGTACCAGAATGAGGCCCAGGGACATCACTGCAAATGAAATTCTGGCCAAGACAGAGTTGAGCTAGCTAGGAAAGCACATGCTGGAAACATAATTGCCCATGAGGCTAAATGGTTTACCAGTTGATCAATGCCCACTGTGACATACCTGAGCTGGTCAAAAGAGGATCATGGGAAGACAAACCAGACAACAGCATCAACTAAAGCAAGAAGAGGAGCATTGTCAGATCACTCTTCAATTTATGGTCAGAAAAGGATGACTACCACCTTCTGTCCAGAGCAGCAAGTGGTCCTGATGAGACGCCAACTGCCACAACCTGTTCAACACATATGTGAACAACAATATGAACCACACATTCAAACTGATGCTTTCAATAACCAAGCCCTGAGGAGAACACAGCTGAACACATAATGCAACGATATTGCCTGTCTGTGGGTAGCGGTTAAATGAGTTCATCGTAGGTTTTTTCCTTTTGTCTGTTGTTTTTGTTTTTGCATTTGCTTCTTAGGACTTTATTCTGCTCTCTGCAGTTTCTAAATTTCCCCTGAAGGAAAGTCCATGTCTTCAGATACAGGCTTTTCACTTGATGTCTCCTCAATGTTCACATCTTCCTTGTCAGCGCGTTTTGTAGGCTTCTCTTTCACAGCAAAACTCAAGGACTCTTTGTCAAACTTAAGCAGCATCACTCCCAACTCTCCATCAAATCTGTTTTTGGTGATCTGCCCACAAGCAAAACAGGAACATTATTCAAATAGTCAAACTGCCAAGCTGGTTCGGCTGTTTGAATCAAACAAACATATCTGGGTCTAGTCTTGCCTGGTAATGCCTGATGAATACAAAGTGGAGATTTTTGCAATCTCCCAGTCAACATACATGAAGACTAGTCTGTGTATGAATCCCCTGTATGTATATATGCATGCAGAACACATGAATACCCACATTAAAGACCCTGTAAGCCATATGAGTGTTTGCTGGATTATGGGAACATTAAAACACGCAGCATTCATACCCCTCAAAATTGGAGTGTGACTACTACTGAAGACCGAGTCTGCAGACTGCACAGGAATGTACTGACTGCACAGTGTGAGTCAAATAATAGAATAAGATGTATATACATATCTGAGATACCACTGCTTGGAATGTAGAACAAAACAGATGAAGAGGAGCTATTCTCAGTTCAGAGAGTAAACAGGGGTCTGAACACTGTCTCAGTGGCATCATTCTCACACTAATCATTCTGCTTCTTCCCACAAATCCATGAAGCAAGGAAGTGGGCTTTTTCCCCAAATCCAGTTTCATCCTATCGTTGTCAGCATGTTTACACAAATACTTACTGGTGAAAAATACACACAATATTCACACACAGGTCTCAAGAAGAGAATGCCACATTTCCTCAAGCACAACAGGGGTCACTTGGTGTTTTCTACATAGCGTATTGTGCAGAAGGCATTTATCACATTCCACAATAGCATAGGAACTGAATGTCAGCACCAATTGCTAACATAGATCAGCAAAAGAAAGCTGAAATATGTAGGCCATGCAATCAGAAACACCAAACAGATTTGTATCAACGGTCCTGCAGGGCAAGTTGAGGCAAGAAGAAAGGGACAACGCACATCTACTTCAACAACATCGCTGTTGTCTGTGGTCTGGGGATCCAGAAAGTTGCCCACAGATGTCTAATTGTGTGACCTGGAGAAGACTAAGGTTAACTGGTCGATGCCAAGCGTCATGAACACATACTCCATTCTACAGTCAGGCAAAGCATCGAGAAAGTAAAAAGGTTAAACACTGACCTGTAAATATTTCTTTCCCCGTAAAGATGACAGACGCTTGTCCTGCAAGATGAGAACGTTGTCAGCCTCCTGGGTGGCTTTGGCACCACCAAACACAGACGCCATGGTCAGGTCATCAGAATCCTTTTCCTGGAATGCCACAAAAACATCAATGGGCCAACAGTTATAATTACGATTTTCAGTCCCACAGGCAGATAGCAAGAGACTGCACACACACACACACACGTCTGGTCATAATCATTATCTTCTCAGCTTATCAGCAACAAATTCTATTTGGAACAAAGAAATTTTCTCTCCTGTTAAAAGCTTTGTAGATATATATTGTACTGCTATAGTTCTGATTGCTTGTTCAGTTTTTAAGCCATAAGTAAACAAGCAGGTAAAAATTTCCCCATAATACAACCCTGGGATCAAAGTGGAATGAGATGGTAGAGACCTCAAATGTTATCAGGGGCAGCATTATGAGGGGGTGCCCATCTCCTCTCCTTTACTGAATTAGTTTCCTTAACTTTGAAGAAAGGCAGGTACTCATTTACACCTGGGCAGAGTAAAGGTCACAAACACATACAAATTTCACTTCACATGATTTGCAGCCATTCACACTCATGCAATCAGATTGGACGGCAAGGAGTTTGGAGTTTGGAGTTTGTTCAAGAGGGATTCATCGCACTCAGACAATTCCGTATAATCTGCCTGACTCCCTGAGCTGGCACAAAACTCCTGTGTAATGGCAAAGTCTTGAAATAGGGTGGAAAGAAAAAGGACACATGAAACACTACACTGATACAACCAGAATGATGGAAAGATTAAGATGTGCCGCAAACAGGCCAATTTCTAATGTTGCAGGCTGGGTTGAACTCAAGATATCAGATTCTGAATCCATGGCTCTATCATAACAAACGATCAGCTTGCATGAAAAAAACGTTCTGCTAAGGCTCAAAGCACCGTTAGTCTAAAGTCATCTGCACCTGTGTGTGTGTGTGTGTGTGTGTGTGTGTGTGTGTGTGTGTGTGTGTGTGTGTGTGTGTTGTGTGTTGTGTGTGTGTGTGTGTGTGTGTGGTGTGTGTGTGGTGTGTGTGTGTGTGTGTGTGTGTGTGTGTGTGTGTGTGTGTGTGTGTGTGTGTGTGTGTGTGTATACTGTATACACAAATGTCTGTTTGTGAAAGTGTGGACATTAATTTATGCATCCAACAAACTTTAAAACATTTTATTACTCAAGGACAACACACGGCTGTTCATTCCGTTCCCTTTAGTTGGGAGGAAACCCCCCGCCGCGCTGAGGAATGTGTTATCTTGACCCAGCCCGCCTGCCTGGCGTACAGCACGCTGGCCGGTTGTAAGATTAGCGCGTGCCAGTACCGCACAAGACTGCTGCCGTGCTCTTTCGCGAATCACACACACCACTGTCGGTGATGTGCTGACAGCTGATCGGTGCGAAGTTAACTGAAACATGGTTGTTGTTTATACATGTACACGCACATTTCTACACGAAGCTGATGTCCCAGCTTTTGTCGTCAGTTGGTAGATCTTAAAACAAACTTTCCATGCATACCGAACACGCCCGGTGGAGACACAGAACGTTCATGTTTCTGTTCGAGAAACTGAAGCAGACGATTAATGCTAGTGATCAACCGTTATACCACTTTGACAAACTTATCCGTTTTTCAACCGGTGCTACATCATGCAGTTTAGTTTTCTCAGGGTAACAAGTGCCATCCCGACAAAGAGCAAAGTGTCTACTGCTACAATGTTAAGACAGACAACTAGTCTCACCTTCGTCTTCTGTGGAAAAGCGCCTTCTCTTGGCCTGCCCGAAAGTCGGTAGTCCAACCGCGAACAGCATCACCAAACACCATTTTTTCACAATTTGTTTTCTTTGGCAGTGCAAATTAGAATTGCCATTGGTCCTTTGAGTGTAACCCACACAAAAAAGATGTAACACACACTCAGTCATAGTTGAAATGGCGCCCGTTTTCAAGTTATTACTAAGCACACTGTCAATCAGCCAGCTCATTGTTTCTCCCATGGAGCGGTAGGGTGAAGAAGGTAACCCCACACAACACATGACTGGGTTTGTAACCATTATTTCATTTGTGACAATCCTAATAAAGGTAAACTAATGCAAATGCAATTGTGAAAGCACATTCTCTGTATTTTCTAAGTCGCTGTCTTACATTGCATCCTAAATTAACAACTAACAAATGATACACACTGACTCAGTTGCCCTTCACTTTTTTCACTGTTGTCAGTAATTGTCCGTGAAACAGGGGAGACACCAGCGCCATGTGCTCTGTCATCAGGACTCGTAGCTGGTCTTCTTTGCTTTTAAGACCCCACACTCTGTTTTTCAAAATGTTGATCGTGGCATGAGTCTCCTCACCACCTTGCTCGCCATGGAGTGCCATACCAAAATGCCACCTCTTGATCCATGGGACACAGTGCCACTCCAGTAGGTGTTGCTTTGGGGTGACACGTACATGCGGGAATTGGTGGCGGTAAAACGACATGTACCTGGTGATGCTCTGCTGTATTTGTGTTGTTTCTGTTGCTGTGATGGGCAGCTGGTGGGACAAACTGCTATGGATGTCGGAAAAGAAAGAGTTGAGTGCTCTGAACTTGTCACGTACTGTCTGTGCCCTTACTATGACAGCCCTGTCAGTTGTTAGCTCTTCAGTTGTTGAAACTATGCTGTCACAGAGCTGCGTGAAGACATGAGCTTGAGGTATTTGTGGCAGTGATTACCAACAAAGCTTCCGCTGTGGTAAGCCTGAACACAGATCTTGTTGTCAGACAAGACTGTTTCCAAGTTAGCTGTGACTGGGCCAGACTTCTCAGGTAGAGGGCTGATGTTGTCTCTCATACTGTTGATCTCCGTCTTCAAGCGCTGAATTCTATTGGACAATCTCTGTTGTTCTATTCTAACTACTGCTAAAGGTGTGTTGTCATCTGGATGGTACATGGTCAGGCGATTTTCGAGGCGCTGTTATTTCTGTGACTGCTTTTCAATCTCTCTGAGTTGCTGTACGTGATCTTCAAAAACCTGTGTGCCACTGACTTCTTCGTTGGTTTTAGCTAGGAACTGTGCAATGTGTTGGTCAATCAATTGGCATTCACTTCGCAAGAGATCGTGATGTTTTTTTACAATGCGAGCAAGATGTGCAAGTATGGTGGTGCGACATGGTCTATCTCTACATCTAACAGTGGTTTTCTAACTATGTTGTTGAACAGCTTGGCCTTTCTTTTCTCTTTCCCCTTGTGGCAAAACTTGTTATAGTCCCTCTGGATGAGTGCAATGCTGCGTTCTGTGATGTTTCCCTGTTGAAAACAGGGGGACACTGGATCTGTGCCCTTGATGCGTGACAGTAGATACACGGGTATACTGACTGTGCACCTGACAAACCATAGACTTTCAGAATGAAGTCATAGTCACCAAATACAAACAGTCGCACTGTCTTTCCATCCCACTGCATGGACTTGAGAGCTTCGATCTGGTCCTTGTAAGGTGACAGGATCCTCCTCAAGTTGTCAGTGGTGTCGAGGCACTCCCACCATCGTCAGCAAGCAGGTGTTGTGCTTGGAATTGGGGTTTCTGACATTTGCAATTTGCATCATCAGTTTGAAGGTGCCACCACCATGGTCCCCCCCTATCTTGACCCACACCTCGTCGGATGGAATGGTCCCGTTATGCCATGTCAGGTTGCCTTGTTTCTTGTGTTCCTCTAGGAGACTGGTGACAAACTTTGGGATGTCACCTACAAAACCCACAGGTGTTCTTCGTAACTCCACTCTGTTGTCTCCTTCGTTGTAGAAATTGAGTGATCGTCTCTCCACCTATACGTCTCCACAAAGGGCTTTTCTCTGCTGCTGCCTCTCTCTCTGCTCACTGGCGAATTTAACCCCTACTTTTCTAAAAAATCGTTTTTGTTGCCTGTACTTTCGCCAGCTAAGTCCGAGCCCTATTCTAAGTGCAGATTCTTGTATTTTGTTGACTGTGGGGACTTTACAGCCTGCAGCATCATGAATCATCTTTCTTCTAGCTTTGCTTGTCCTTTTTATTTCTGTGCCTTGTTGTTGAATGGCATCGTGTGCAGTGTCCCCTGACACATTCATTCGTAGCTTGGCCATCAGTCTTGCTCGTTTCCGTTTGAGTGGAGATGGTGCAGTAATAGTGGACTTCCGAGGTTTTGTTATCTTTTTGAAAATCAGCGGCTGTCCCCCTGTTTTGCACTGAACAGTCATCTTGTCACTGGATTGATTCATTTTTATTCTGTTCAGGTGTGTCAGATAAACTTCCTCTTCTGTAGACAATGGTGCACTCAGCTGGTCAACAGGCCTGACGTTTCTGCAGTGCTTGACCAAGGGTGAAGTTGCAGTATCAACAGTAGATGGCGCAGCTGTAACAGGAGATGACACAACTTCTGATGACTGTATACTCGATGGTGTCACGGATGCAGGGGCTGTGACCGTTGTTCTGGTCTTGACTGGTGTTGACGCTGACAGAGAAGCAGGGAGAAAGTAATATCGTCAGGCAGTTGTCTTTTCTTTGCCTGTTTGCTGACTTTCAGTGACCTACCACCTTTGCTTTGGTTAGTGAAATGACAACACACAGTGCACTGGCTGATTGAAAGAGACGGGTCATATTCAGTCCAGATGAGGGACCCCTTTCTGACTGTTTCTGCAGCGTTTTCTGTTGCACACGTTTGTTCTGTGCTTGAAATTGCTCAGGCGCTTGTAACATCTTTCACACACTGACTTCGGATGTTTGTTTTCAGAGTCGTCTTGAACATGAACGTTGTAACAGGAAGAAATGGCTTCAGAATATTTTGAACAAAGTTTTACATTCTTACATTTGTCTTTCACTTGTCGCTTTACACGTTCACCACAAAGTCTACACAAAGAATTGAGCCGGAAAACATGCTCAGACAAAGAATGTTCTCTCTCCCACTCCATGACAGATTCAGTTACTCACACAACTCAGCGTTATCATACACACGTTACTGATTCTCACATATCACAGCAACCATTCGTGAGGCTAGGCAGAAAAATACATGAACATAACCACGAACAATTCCCCTACCGTCTGTCGAAATCTTGATTGTATCAAAAGTATTTTTCCGTGCTTTAGTACAAATCGAACATCACAAAAAATGCAGCGTGCCTAGCCCGCGCAAGTAACAACAAAGAAGGCGGAATTCTCGCACACGGTGGCAGCAGTGCCTGGAATGCAGGGTCAGTGCCAGAGTGGCCCCAGCGCCGGTATCCAACTAAAGGGAACGATTTCAGTGTAACTGAGCCGCCGTGAACAGCATAAGTAACCGACTCCTATAGTGCTTCATTTCATCTACACAATTTAATCATATTCAGACAGCAGTCCACAACCAATAGTCCGTTTCATTCCACTTTCACACACATACCTTACGCGGATGAATGACAAGCGTGACATGACAGTTGTTCTTGGTGGCAAACTTGCGGAAAGCAGAGATAAAGGAATCCTGTTTGCTGAAGCGGTCGGCCCAGTCACCGTCAGAGCCCATCATGAATTGCAAGTTGTCCACAATCACATGGGCTATGTCGTGAACGTAGACTGCATGGGACATGGCCTGAAAGTGGTAATACAGTGTTTCTGTAACCGGGATTAAGGTTATGCATTGTGGTCTATGTTTCACTAGAGAACAAACGCATGAACATAAACATGAATCTCAATTGTGAAAGGGTAACAGGTCCTTACAATAGCAGCGATAACATCTTGTTACTGTAACTGGGATAAAGATTGCACAGTGTGGTTTGTATTTCATCATAGAACAAACACATGAACACAAACATGAACTTCAATGGTGAAAGAGCAACAGCTCCTTACAATAACTGTTATAACAATACACACAAAGATTATATAATTGTAAAATATCAAGCATGTATAAATCATCATAATCATTATTACTGTTTAAATCCCAGCTGATTGTGCAGAACCATAACAGGACTATAACCATCGTAAAATTTTCCTTGTTAACCCTGGTTAAAAAAAAAAGCTGGGAAGGAAAATTAAGTACACATATCAATGCATTCATGTGCTCATAATCTAAGGATATGCCCTGACATTCACTATTCCGCCCAATTTGTCACCAGGGAAATTAAAAAAATTGAATACAAATTTAAACAAAACTGAGGACACTAAAACATATCAGTATATAAAACCATGCCTAAATTCCCTTATACTGCTTCTGCATATCACATTTTCTTAGAGCCATAAATGTGGTTAATACATGTACCTAATTATCAAACCTAAGACAAAAGCATGTAGGGCTATATAGAACACACAAAGGTGAATGGACCAGCAAGGCAAAAAATTGACAGGAAGAGATAAAAATCAAAGAAACAAAGAAGAGTGACAGAAATGAGGAAATTTCTAGAAAATAATTTTTATCAGGTGGGGATACTATACATACTGAAAGAGCCATGACATCCTCATGGGGGAACATGTATGAATACAGATAAACAAATATAGAGAAAAAGGAACAAATACAGAGTACATATGTGACCTGTTCTCACGAATGGGGTCACAACTTAATTTTGGGGGCTATAGAGATATTTATATCACCGGAAAGCAGAAAAAATGCTCTTTCTAATGATGTATAATTCAACTGTCTAACTGGAAAATCGAGTGAGTTACTGTAATTTAAAGGGAGTGGGTGATGGGACGGCCATTTTGAGAAAAGCAGAGTTAAAGAAGGACAACAAAATTCTCTGCTTTTTCCTTAGCAACCAGTATTCTATCTTCATCAAAACTTAGTGAAGTGATAGATAAAGTGGTTCTGCACTACATACTAGCTATTTCGCGAGCTGATTCCAACGGTATGCGATATGCTGAGGCCCTGTACGGTTTCATGGCCTAAATTAAAGCTCAAACACACGCATTTTCACGGAAAAAATCTGCACATTCTCGATGGGTTATCACTTTAAAATGTTATTTTAACACTCTTTCAGCCCAAATTTCACTTTAATCTTTGCCATAATTGATAGATTAATGGTCAGACAATGTGTAGGAACAAAAATCTCAAATCACCCAGATCGACCCTCACCACCTTTTCAGGCCCGTATCTCAGTTCACACGTTGCAAGAACCAGTCACATATGATTGTGCACATAAAGCATACATAATCTGATCTTGATATACACTTTTGTCCCACAGCACTGCAAACAAAAGAGCACCTTGATCAGCTGTTTAACCAGAGACATACAGAGAGACAGGCAACTACAAAATTTCGCTAGTGACCAGTCTTGCTACATCGACACTGACAGTCAATCTGCACATACATAAAAATGTTTCAGAGCAACAACAATCTATGGTTTGTGCATTATCAATTCCTACAACATATTGTGTACACGCACTAGGCTGCAGGCTACCACAGCAAGACAAACCATCTGTTACAGAATGAGTGACCGATTTTAAAATTATCCGATTGGACTTCATGCCACGAAGTCAGCGACCTATCTCTTTCCTCTATGTCTCTGGTTTGACTATATCCCACCAAAAGTTTGACTGCATGCCAAGAGTGACTTATCTCTCCATGTCCCTGGTCTGATAATAGGCAACACAGTGTGTGACAAATCTTTCTCTTCATATCTCTGGTCCCACTACATGCCACAGAAGGACCTATTTCTCCATGTCTCTGGTCCCACTACATGCCACAGAGGGACCTATCTCTCCATGTCTCTGGTCCCACTACATGCCACAGAGGGACCTATTTCTCCATGTCTCTGGTCCCACTACATGCCACAGAGGGACCTATCTCTCCATGTCTCTGGTCCAAATACATGCCACAAAGGGACCTATCTCTCCATGTCTCTGGTTTGATACATGCCACAAAGGGACCTATCTCTCCACGTCTCTGGTTTGATACATGCCACAAAGGGACCTATCTCTCCACGTCTCTGGTCCAACTACATGCCACAGAGGGACCTATCTCTCCATGTCTCTGGTTTGATACATGCCAAAAAGGGACCTATCTCTCCACGTCTCTGGTCCAACTACATGCCACAAACGGACCTATCTCTCCATGTCTCTGGTTTGATACATGCCACAAAGGACCTATCTCTCCACGTCTCTGGTTTGATACATGCCACAAAGGGACCTATCTCTCCATGTCTCTGGTCTAACTACATGCCACAAACGGACCTATCTCTCCGTGTCTCTGGTTTGATACATGCCACAAAGGGACCTATCTCTCCATGTCTCTGGTCCAACTACATGCCACAGAGGGACCTATCTCTCCACGTCTCTGGTTTGATACATGCCACAGAGGGACCTATCTCTCCATGTCTCTGGTCCAACTACGTGCCACAGAGGGACCTATCTCTCCATGTCTCTGGTTTGATACATGCCACAAAGGGACCTATCTCTCCATGTCTCTGGTCCAACTACATGCCACAGAGGGACCTATCTCTCCACGTCTCTGGTTTGATACATGCCACAGAGGGACCTACCTCTCCATGTCTCTGGTTTGATACATGCCACAGAGGGACCTATCTCTCCATGTCTCTGGTTTGATACATGCCACAAAGGGACCTATCTCTCCATGTCTCTGGTTTGATACATGCCACAAAGGGACCTATCTCTCCATGTCTCTGGTCCAACTACATGCCACAAAGGGACCTATCTCTCCATGTCTCTGGTTTGATACATGCCACAAAAGGACCCATCTCTCCATGTCTCTGGTCCAACTACATGCCACAAACGGACCTATCTCTCCATGTCTCTGGTTTGATACATGCCACAAAAGGACCTATCTCTCCATGTCTCTGGTTTGATACATGCCACAGAGGGACCTATCTCTCCATGTCTCTGGTCCAACTACATGCCACAAAAGGACCTATCTCTCCACGTCTCTGGTCCAACTACATGCCACAGAGGGACCTATCTCTCCATGTCTCTGGTCCAACTACATGCCACAAAAGGACCTATCTCTCCATGTCTCTGGTCCAACTACATGTCACAAAAGGACCTATCTCTCCATGTCTCTGGTCCAACTACGTGCCACAGAGGGACCTATCTCTCCATGTCTCTGGTCCAAATACATGCCACAAAGGGATCTATCTCTCCATGTCTCTGGTCCAACTACACGCCACAGAGGGACCTATCTCTCCACTGTCTCTGGTTTGATACATGCCACAAAGGGACCTATCTCTCTATGTCTCTTGTCCAACTACATGCCACAGAGGGACCTATCTCTCCATGTCTCTGGTCCAACTACATGCCACAAAAGGACCTATCTCTCCATGTCTGGTCCAACTACATGCCACAAAAGGACCTATCTCTCCATGTCTCTGGTCCAACTACATGCCACAGAGGGACCTATCTCTCCATGTCTCTGGTCCAACTACATGCCACAGAAGGACCTCTCTCTCCATGTCTCTGGTTTGATAGATGCCACAGACTATATAACCAATCTCTCTCTCAATGTCTCTGGCAACATATATATCTCTCTCTGTTTCTGGTCGGACTACACAAAAACAGAGTGATAGACCTTTCTTACTATGTCTCTGGTCCGACTATATCCTACAGAATGAGTGACCTATCACTCTCTCTCTCTTAATGTCTCTGATTGGACTATATGCCAGAGTAACTGACATACCTCTCTCTATGTCTCTGGTCAGACTATATGCCACAGAATCAGTGACCTATCTCTCTCCTATGTCTCTGGTCTGATTACATCTATCTTTTAGACTGGAAAGAACCAATATACACAAACATAATACAATATACATGGTGGTATGTGTCTAATTATATGGAATGTTTTAACTTGGAAAAAGCAAGAGGTCCTGGAATTGATTTACAGGTGAACAAACGCTGGCTGACCTCAATGACCTTGCGTATGCTCTCCTGCCCATAGAAATCCATGAAATACATGGGCAGTTCCTCAAAGCAATCGGCCCAATCGTCAAACACCTCCATATGCTTGCCCAGGTTCAATCTGGTTAATACATCATGAAAAATGAAATCAAATGTTAATATATTACTATGAAGATGGTTTTTCAACCTTACCACCAAAGACAACAAAAACTTTTTCTCACCCACAAACTTGACTGGTTGGTGCTGCTACAATTTTTTTTTTTTCCCCAAAAAAATTCTTTCTAGGGAAAAGCCAAACATTTTTTTTTGCCTCCAAAAATTCTCTCACTTGCAAGATTGACTGGTTGAAGCACTATAGTTTTTTGTCCCCTGCCCCAAAGATCTAACTCCAAAGTCAACTGGTTGCTGCCATAACAAATATTCTTACTCCAGGCAAAAAAAAAAAAAAAAGGCAAATCTGTGGCAGCATCAACTGGCCAACCCTGCAGCATGGGATTTTTGTTATCTAAATGCTTACCACTCACAGAAAACAGAAAGATATGTACTCCATAGGTTGATAAGCTTAAATACCTGGAAACGATCATTTCACCAGACGGCAGATGCACATCAGAAATAGCCAGCAGAATCGGCAACGCCAACACAGCATTTGAGAAGATGAAAAGCATTCTTACCAACAAATGCCTATCAATTAACATCAGGAAGAGAGTTCTTGAATGTTATATAGAACCAAGACTGTTATACGGTTGTGAGGCATGGACAGTCAACAAGCAAAGCCAGAACGAGATTGAGGCAGCCGAGAAGCGGTTTCTAAGAAGAATGTTGAGAGTTGCATGGACAGCAAAGAAAACATACAAGACAGTCTTGATGGAGGCAGACACAAGAAGATCATTCATAAGGAAGATTAGGAAAAGACAGGCAACATTTGTAGGCCATTTTATGAGGAGGGGGGAATTGGAGCACCTGGTCACGACGGGAAGGCTGGAGGGGAAGAGAGCACCAGGTAGACCCAAGGAGAAGATACTAGATGGACTTGCAGAGTGGCTGAGGACAAAGAGGGTGGAAGAGATGCTTGAGGCAACAAGAGATAGAAACAAATGGATGTCCATGATTGCCAACGCCATGCGGCAAGGCACCTGACGATGATGATGATGTACTCCACTAGAACCAGGATCAACTTCTGAGCTGGTTAACAGGGAATTAAAAATTGCTCCACACTTTATCCTATGTGCTCCACATAAACTGCCAGTAATGACAAAAATAAAGTTCCGGAATGGACTCTTAAGTACTGATCTTTCATGCAGTGGCTTATACTACAGTTTTACAGATATCTGACAGGTCTCTCTCAACATATTTTCATAGCACCTCCAGTGAAGAATAGTCAGGACTGCCCACTTACCTTGAGACAGAATAAAACAGCTGTCAGGAGGTGCTATTGTAAAGCTATTAGATCATGCAGGCTACTTCATGGTCATACATGCTTCCTGTTTTAACTGATGACTATTCACTCACTGCCGATTTACATTTGTGTGTGTGTGTGCGGAAGTAGCACCCAAATACAGAGCCACAATCATATCCTGCTTATAACAGGAGTTTATGATGAAACAAGAATGGCACAGTTGAAACTGTTGAAAATGGAGCTGCAAAAAGAAGCAAAGAAAGAAACAAATAAACAGCAAAAAAAAACCCCAACAAACCCAAAAAACTCAACAATAGGCACACGAAACAAAATGAAAAACAAAGCAAACAAACAAACAAAAAGAAAACAGGAAAGAAAGAGAATACAGAAAAGTATTTACCACAGGTACATGTACATTCTGATATAACTGTGCATCTAGGCAAATCAGACATAGTAAGCAAGCGTGATAACTTACTGGGCAAACTGTCTCAGCATCATCTCGCCCAGTTTGGCATTGTTGATTTCAAAGCTGCCCCACAATGTGTTCACCTGTAACAAGGTTTGAAAAAATACATGACGATCAAAGATGGTTTCTCCCCCCACCCCACCCCCCACCATCCTGTTTCCATTGAAAATGACAAAGAAATCTCTTAACAGCAAGGCACCAACCAGTAGACCTTACAGGTGACAGATTTGTGACCTCCCACCACGAAATCAGTCTTAACTCGCAGTCAGTCGAACAGCACTAGGAGCTGAAAAGGTAACTGAGGGTCTATCTGGGGTGTTTTGACTTTTTCTCAAAATGGATTTCAGCAGATCATAATCCATCCCCCACAGAATTTTTTTTTTCTTGAAAAAAATATTATTAATCAATTTAAAATGGTATTTTAATGCACTGATCGCAGCAGAAAGAATGCAATTTCCTACCAAAAGTACCTATTTTTGTCTCTTATTATGAACAGTACCCCCACATGTAATATACTGACAGAAAGCTCTTTGGTGCACCCTTCAGATAATGACAGCTAAAATTAGAAACAAACTGGGTCAAAGCCACCAAATAAAGAAATTTAAGGAAAATGTGTAGGAGAGTACATAAAAATATTAGTGGCTGTTTTCTCAAAATGGCCGTCATATAACTTAATGACTTTAAACATACATTAACTTCTACATTTTTTTGAGTACAAGCTTTATTCAAGTACCAAAATAATCAGCAGAATGTACACTTTCCAGTGATATGTATATCTCAAAATACCCAAAATGCTAGTTGAGACTGATTTTGTGCTCGCAGGTCACATTTCTTCATCATGCATAATGGCTAAGCCATAATCCAACTACCATCCACTCTGGCTGTGTGTAGATGGGTTGAGAAAAAGAAATGAAAAGAAAACAACAACAAAAAATCAACAACAAAGTAACAGATGTATTCTCAAGCCTGCTACACTTTCTGTTCTAGGGGCTATGTGATTCTAATTCCAGTAGTTCCTACAGTTCTTTTTTCCTTGTGCCATTTCTGCGCTTTTTCACTGGGACAATATTTTTCATAACGCTATAATGATGCATGATGATGGGGATGATAATCATGATTTTATGGAGTTCCACTAAGGACTGACAGACTGCCTGGCACGGCTGAACTGTATACTTCCTTTCAAAATTTATCCTACTGGCAACCACCAAGCCTGAGAGATACAAACACCTGCTGTGCTGGTCATGAAATAAGAGCAATACCCTCAATGATACATCTGTACAGCAGTCCAGTACTGCTTGACAGGGCTGAATTGTATGCTTCCTTTCATAATATATCCTTGTGGCAACCAAGCCTGAGAGATGCAGACACCTGCTGAGCTGGTCAGGAAATATGAGCAATACACTCAATGATACATCTGCAAAGTGGTCCAGTCTTCTTCGTGAGCTCATAACAGGCTCACCTTTGGGTAGAGCCTGATGGGGCCAAAAAATCCCCCAACGACATTGATAGATCTGCTCACATTTGAACCTACAACCTTCAAATCCTAGTACCTTACACAAACTACTAAACCACAGTCAAAACAGAGCTATCCTTTGAGGGAATACAGGGGAATTCCCTTCCAAAGACTCAAGTGTTAAAAAAGATATATAGGCCTACTTTTTATAAAGGTTAGACATGACAAAGAAATCTCCCACCTACAAAGAAATCTCCCTACAAAGAAACTCCCACCTACAAACTTATTTGGCTGGCACAGCCAACAATCTATGTCTCTTAACAAGTAACAAGACCTTCCTTGGGTGTAATGAGAAATCTTTTGCATGTGGATGTGGGGTTTGTATCCTATATCCTGCGACGCAAAAGTTGTGCAAATATGCTGGGCAGGTCACATCAAAATTCTCTGTTCAACGATGGACTTAACAGCATGACAAAAAAACCCATCTGGATGCAATGGTTACTCACTCCATCAAAGAAGACTACTAGCTCCCCCAAAGAGAACTACTCAAGAAGAACGCTCACTTCACTAAAGAAAACTACTCTTTCCACTGAAAAAGAAGGCTACTCACTGTAATGTTCAAACTGATACTGATAGATCTAGTAGCAGACAACTCAAGGAACCTAACTCTTAAGTCATTAGGACCGGAAGATAGGGGGCAGTGAATAACAGGTAGCAACGGAAAAAAACAAACAGCTGATGCTTCACCACTAGATCTAATATATCAACATATTAATCTGAAGTAAATCCTAAAGTAAATATTACATTGGCGACGAGGATATGGCAGAAGGTTTTTCTTTACCGCATTATCCTCCGTTTGACTGCCGAAGCAAAGGTAAGGCAGTTAGATGGACTAAATGGATCTCCCGTTTAGACAACGTTTTTGTTGGCTACAATGTGAACAACGCAGCCAGAAAAAAAGCTTTGATGCTCTCGTTTGGGGAGATGAACTAAACGATATTATCGAAGCATTACCTGAAGAACAGTTAGTTCCTGGTGAAGATGAAGACGTTTTTACAAGATGTAGAGATGCAGTTACTGAGTACTTCAATCCTGAAGTAAACCTTGAATTTCAGAAGTATTCATTTAGGCATTCTTTCCAGAAAACAGACAGTATTGAAGAGTACTATGCGGAATTGAAACAGCTACCAGCAACATGTAATTTTGCAGATATCAACAGCGAAATCAAGTCACAGCTCATATCAGGCTGCAAGTCAAGTAGAGTTCGTGAAAAAGGATTGAGTAATCCAGCTTTAACTCTCACAGATCTTCTAAAATTTGCTCGTACCCTTGAACTCACAAACACCCATTCTAAGCTGATGGAGTGTACTGAGCCGACCGTGAATGCTGTCAGACGTCAGTATTATCATCCTGTTGCTGGTCAAAATCGACATGTTAGCCATGGGTCATCCTCATCTGCTTATGGATCACAATCTCATTATGCAGCTTCATCATCTGGTATCCCAGCATCGTCATCTTCATCACAGAATCATCAGCGTGGAACGCCTTTGAAGAAGCAGTGTCGCAACTGTGGTCTTCGTGACTGGCCCCATGATGGTGGACAAACAAACTGTCCTGCATTCAATCAGTCTTGCAAAAAGTGTTCAAAACTTCATCATTTTGCCAGAGTCTGTAAAAGTAGCTCTCAGTATCATGCTTCAACACATAATGCCCGTGGTTTTGTCAGAAATGTTCGGAATGAAGAACAAGACATCTCTGAAGCAGAAGAACATTATGTTTTTATAACACATAGTTCAAAAGACAAACTTCCTCATTTCTGCATCACCATCAATGGTCAACCTCTTCAAGCACTGGCAGACTCGGGAGCAAGTGTCAATCTCATTCCAGAGAAAATCTACAGATCTCTCAAAAACAGACCTACCTTGCAAGCTTGCAGAACCAAGATATTTGCATATGGCGGAAAGAAGGCTCTACCTGTTCTTGGGCGTTTCCAGGCAAATCTTGCATCAGATAAAGCCAGTTACACTGATCTTATCCATGTTGTTGCAGGTGATGCTGAATCTCTGCTTAGCTGGAACACCTCACAAAAGCTACAACTACTGACTATTGTCCAACATGTCACCATGCAGCAAAATCTTCAAGAGGAATACAAGGATCTATTCACTGGACTAGGCAAACTTAATGATGTTCAGATCAAATTTCACATTAACAAGGAGGTTTCCCCAGTTGCTCAGCGTTATCGTCGTGTACCATTTCATGTACGTAAGCACATTGAAGATCAAATCAAGAAAGATGAAGCATCTGGAGTAATCGAGAAAGCTACTGGACCAACTCCATGGGTATCTCCTCTTGTTGTGGTGCCCAAGAAGAAACCAGGAGAAGTTTGGGTCTGTGTAGACATGCGTGCTGCTAACACAGCTGTCCGTCGTGAACGTCATGCATCTCCAACACTTGAAGAGCTAACAACTTTACTTTCTGGTGCTAAAGTTTTCAGCAAACTTGACCTTAACCAAGGCTACAATCAGCTTGAACTGACAGAAGATTCTCGTTACATCACCACTTTTGCCACACATCTTGGCTTGTACAGATACCGACGTCTGAATTTTGGTATCAGCAGCGCATCAGAAATCTTCCAAGAAACTATCAGACAGATGCTGAATGGCCTGAAAGGAGTTATCAACTCCAGTGATGATATTCTGGTATATGGCAACAACCAGGAAGACCATGATCGCAATCTTCATGCTGTGTTCAAGCGTCTGAGAGAAAAAGGTCTGACACTAAATGGAGAGAAATGTGTCTATAATCAAGACTCTCTTGAATTTCATGGACATATCTTTGGCAAAGGAGGCATCCGTCCGAGTCCTGAAAAAATCAAAGCAATCATTGATCTACCAAAACCTCAGAATCCATCAGAAGTCCGCAGCTTACTTGGCATGACCAACTTTTGTGGCTCCAAATTTATCCCCAATTATGCAACGTTGACTCATGATCTTCGTGTTCTGACACAAAAAGATGTACCTTGGTCATGGACTGAGAAAGAGGACCAGTGTTTAGAAAATTTGAAAGCTGCTCTCAGTAAACCAACAACACTCACCTACTTTGACCCAGAAAAGAGCACAGAAATCTATGTTGATGCCAGTCCTTTTGGTATATGCGGAGTTCTTACTCAGCGGAAAGCTTCCAGTGAACCTCCACAAGTTGTGCAGTTTGCAAGTCGAGCTCTCACTCCGACTGAACAACGCTATTCCCAGACTGAACGTGAAGCATTGGCCATCACATGGGCATGTGAACACTTTCATGTGTACATTTTTGGTGCTCCCTTCAAGATCTTCACTGACCACAAACCCTTGGTCTCCATCTTCAATAACCCCAGATCACAGGTTTCACCACGGATTGAGAGATGGTTGATGAGAGTTCAGCCATACGACAAAACAGTCATCTATAAAGCTGGTGCTGAAAACCCTGCAGATTATCTCAGCCGACATCCCTTTCAGCAAAAACGAAGCAGTCGAGAGGAGAAGATTGCTGAAGAGTATGTACAATATGTGGTGGAAACAAACATTCCAAAAGCCATGACACTGCAAGAGATAGCTGAAGCGACAAACAAAGATCAAACGTTGTCATCTATCATCTCATGTCTCGAAACTGGACACTGGAATGTTGACATGCGAAATGTTGACAAAACCCTGTTTGACATTCTCTCATCTTGCCGTTCTGAGTTGACAGTGGTTTCTCCAGGAATCCTCCTCAAAAGCACCAAACTTGTGATTCCAGAATCACTGATCACCAAAGTTGTTAATCTTGGACATCAAGGACATCAAGGTATTGTACAGACACGTAGACTTCTACAAGAGAAAATCTGGTTCCGAGGTATGCATCAGACTGTGGAATGTATCGTCAAAAACTGTCTTGCATGTCAGATTGCTACACCACAATCATCGCGTGAACCCCTAAGCATGTCACCGCTTCCAGATTATGTATGGTCCACCCTCAGCGCAGATTTTGCCACCGTTGAAAACATTCAGCTGCTAGTAGTGACAGATGAATACTCACGATATGTTGTCGTTGAAGAAATCTCTTCCACGTCTGCCCGAAGTGTAATTCCCAAGTTGGACAAGATCTTCGCAGAATTTGGTATACCTGACAGCTTAAAGACAGACAATGGACCACCTTTCACAAGCTATGAATTCAAAAGATATGCTGAAAACATGGGATTTACACACCGCAAGATTACACCTCTATGGCCACGTGCTAACGGTGAAACCGAAAGATTCATGAGAACACTAAAGAAGACCATAAAGGTGCAAGAGCCACTCATCAGTGCTGGAAACAACAAATGTACCGTCTCCTGCTGGCATACAGGTCAACGCCACACTCCACAACTGGTGTACCTCCAGCCACTGTTTTGTTTGGCAGGAATTTGAAAACTGTTGTTCCAGAACCTCCACGACAACAACCAAACGATGAACAGATGAGAACTAGGGACACTCTGCAAAAGAACAAGATGAAGAAGTATGCTGACAACAAACGTTACGTCAAACCTAGTAATTTGCGAGTTGGTGATTCTGTTCTTGTCAAGGACACCTCAACATCTCATGCTCACCCGCCTTATGAACCACGACCGCTGATAATCACTCAGAAGAAAGGATCCATGATCACAGCCCAGAGGAGAGAACAGACTGTGACCAGAAACAGCAGCTTCTTTAAGAAATCTCCAGAAGCTCTCAACCCCACACCAGAAGAAACGTCCTTTGATGCTGATGGCGATCCCAGTTCTTCAGATCCAGTGTCACCCAACCATGATCCAAACCAGTCCTCCCAAGACACTGATCGTGCCTCCATGCGTTCTCCACGTCCCATTCCCAATGATGATGCTGATCCTATTGGATGTCCGCATTCCAATGTTTATCAACGGTCTGATGTCAGTGACAACCCACGACGCTCACAGCGTACACGCAGTGTGCCAAAGCGTTACAATGACTTTATACTTTATAGATAACTGTTATTATTTGTGTTAACTAAACTGCAGAACATTAACTGTTTCAATCACTTTAATTTCTCTTTAATTGGAAAAGAAGGGGAAGAAAGGTTACCTGAACTGTGTCACCAAATCATTTCCTGAAACAAGTGCTGAGCTATCCCTGATTGATGACTTACGATGTGAACAGATCTAGATTCCATGTTAATGGGAACTTGTGACAAGTGCGATGATATACATTAAATGTTTGCACTTAATCACCAGAATGTACAGTATGTAGATTATTGATCGTTAAAAAGAAAAGTTCTAAACGTTTAAAGTTACCTTCGGTTTTACCAGTTAAGAAAACTTGTGTTTTGTTGATACTGTTATCAAAGTTGATGATCTTGAATTATAGGTAGTTGTTCATTCAAGGAAAGGAGGGATGTAATGTTCAAACTGATACTGATAGATCTAGTAGCAGACAACTCAAGGAACCTAACTCTTAAGTCATTAGGACCGGAAGATAGGGGGCGGTGAATAACAGGTAGCAACGGAAAAAAACAAACAGCTGATGCTTCGCCACTAGATCTAATATATCAACATATTAATCTGAAGTAAATCCTAAAGTAAATATTACACTCACTCAGCTGAAGAAGACTTCATTTCACTCAAAAAGGTCTGAAGTGGAGGCTGATACCTTGCAGTAGCATCAACCAACAGACTTTATATGAAAGCTTTTTTCTGCTGATTCTTAACCTCTCGGAGCCTTCTCTGGTGCCTACATACGTGAAATTTATGGAGATAGTTTGACGCACGTTTCAGCCTAATGTAAATGGGAGAGAAGCACTGACTGATGTTGTCAGTCTCAGACAGGGTTCATAAAAGTGACTGGCTTCCCTTACATGGCTTTTTGACCTATGCAACCTTTACCAGATTGGTTTTATTTATCTGAAAAGAGAAACTGGTTTTCAGCAAAAATGTTGACACCAGGACTGTCTTGCAATGCTGCATGTTTTCAGCTTTTGAAAGCATATGAGTTGAGTCAAGAACTTATAAATGACTGTAGGATGATTCAGAAGACAATTCTGACACAAGAAGAGGTTGGAAACAGCAGTAATTACTTGCTGTTGGTATGAAATGTGCATCAGACAGGCCCAACACGAAAAGTATTGATTTTCTGAGCATGTGACACAAAGGGTTTGTAGCTACAGGCAATACTGGCAGCTAGCCAACACTTTGCACAGTTGACCACATTGTAGAATTATGTAAGCCACACTGTCAGTGAGTAGTATTAGAAGTGGCAAGGGGAAGACTAGGGTAATGGAGTGGAGTGGACGACTTGACCAGGTCAAGCCACTCAGTGTACTAGCACACTGTGGCTCTTTGTAAATCAGCTGTCAGTGATCTCTTAGTAGGAAGTCTGCCAAAGTCTGAATACTTTTAGATTTCATCAGGAGGGTCATACCTTCTATTTTTTCCTTTGTTTTTCTGATTTCCATCGCGAGCGGTTATGAGTTTTTTACGGGAATTTCCACAAAATATTACAAATATGTAGTAATTTCAAGAAATTACTACATACATCATCTGAAAATACATTTAATCATGCCTAATGTACCATTCTGTGTAATTTCATGCATAGATTCCCATAAATATGGAAGCAACAGTTGTTTTAATGTACATGGTAGCGATGCAACGTTTTTCCCAGGCACACGGAAAACACTGGATGTCAAAAAACATCAGCACTCAAGGGGTTAATGGCAATGTTTGGGGAAAAAAATGTTCATACAAATATGGTTAGAACCTATTCTTATTTTTCATGGGTTGAAATAGACTAATACTTATGCACATAAACTGACAGACTAACACTTAAAAGCACAACAACTGATATTTACAAGTTACAACAGCTGATACTAATCATATTGTGCTTCTGTAAAACATACGTCTCTTTCAACACATGACGCACACCAAAGAATAACTGTCCCTTCGTTGACCCAAAAAACATGCACGACATCCAAAACATTGACAGTGATGATTTAAATAATCTGCTTTATTTCAACACACACACACACACACACACACACACACACACACACACACACACACACACACACGCTTACCAAAAACAGAGCCAAAAAAAAGACTATATTCCAGCACTGATATTTGCAGAACACATTGAGCAGAATGAGCTGAAGTGACTTCTAAGAAATAGCTCTGCTTTTATATGATGCTTTTATATGATTCCCAAGCATATTCATCTTAGTAATGCACAATAAGAATGCTTGGGGCTGAAAAAAATGGCACAAACATTTATTAACATTTTCTATCTTTGAACGTACATACCCCTTGCATACAGAGGTCGAGGGAATAGTCACTGATGAAGGTGGTTTTACCCGACCCTGTTGGTCCTGTGAACACTGTCATTTCCCCTCGACGGTGGCCCTTCAACAGTCGGTTCAGGGCTGTGTACCGTTTCCACTGAAAAAGCAACCACCACCTTACACGAAAAACCCCATACAAAATTTCACCCTTAATAAATTTCTTTATCCAGCTTATTGAGAAATTTTAATAAAACTCAGAATATAATCAAAGGGAAAGGCAAAAAATGTCATATTTACAAGAGTGCAACTTAGAAAAAGTAAAAAAACTGAAAGGGGTCCAGGGGCCGGCAGTGCCCCCCAGACGCTGAAGCTTTTTCAAAAAACAGATTTTCTGTTTCTGACTCTTTTGAAAAAACGGATTCCGTCGTCATATGGAAAAAGTTGCACCCATGTATTTATATACAATGCTTTCATTCTTTACATGTTTTTATGACATATTTTCCAGATTTTGCCCAGTTGTCGTATAAATCTGTCTTCAGATGTGCCAAATGCAGCAAAGCTTATCATTAACACATGGTCTACAGTCACAACGAGCATCATACTAAAGAGCCATTATCTCTTTTCAAAGTAAAAAATAAATCAAGTAGGGCCTTCTGCAGAAACAAAAGGATCCATGGTCTCTATAATGATGCTTGACATTGTACTGCAGATTAAAACTAATAAAAGGATCAAGATCAATGGTCTACGGTCAGGAATGGATGCAATATGCTATGGTGTACAGATCAGAGATAAAACAGAACATGCATGGACTGACCTCATACTGACCTATCTTATCAATGACAATGTTCATTTCAATACTGCAGTTGTACCACACACGCCACTGAATTTCTGCAAAATTAACCACCACACATAAGTCAAATAACATATCAAGATTCTGTCATTTATCTGTCTGACACTCAACAAACTACTAACCTTGATCCCAGCCACTTGCTCCGCATGAATGAGATTAGAGAAGATTTCCTGTCGCACATGAGCGAAGGAGACAATAGATGCATGTTTGATAGGCTGAGCCTTGCTGAGCACTGACCGAAGTTTGATGCCATGGCAGAGAGCCTGGAAAGGACTCGGCTCATCCACGCTTGATCTGTTAACAACATGGCACAAACTGTGTTATTTTCATGCAGGATGACATGATAAAAAAGAATCAATCTGTAAAGCATATTGGCAGGCAGAGACATACACAGACCAGACAACATAACGAGTGTTCAGCACACTGGATTATTGACTGGGAGGCTGTGGGTTCAAACCCTCTCACCTGTCGGCATCACCGGGTGTGGTGTTGGCCGCTGCACATTTTGACACCACCATCTCCCTCCAGGCCGCGCTGTCTGGACTTCTGTGGACAATTTCTTGAATGTTTAGGCCACTGATGTTGGCAATGTTCTCAATGTATGAGACTGGAGGTCTGCCTTTCTTCCTTTTTGCCACTGTTTTTTCCGTGAAAGACGGCTGCCATGAGGTCTGTGCTCCTGTTGTGTGACACATGGCCAATGTTCGAACCCTAGTCAGTCACAAAAAAAACCCCAAGTGTGGGATTTTTCATCTTTCAACAGTTCCTACCCAGAGCAGAGTGTGCTATGGGACCTTGGAAAGACTGGGATCACATAGTCGAGTCTCATCCACTTAACTGACAGGACACTGAGGGGTTGCTCAAATTTTCTGACCAACACTGCAGGTGTCCGTATCTCACACCTGGTTGATGCCAGAATATGTTATGAAAATAAGTGTAGGCTACAACCTTGTCACACAGTCTCAATCCAAGATGGAACTCCGAAACACCCTAATCCTTATCCCTCATCATCATCATGTGCCTTGTCGCATGGCGTTGGCGATCATGGCCCTCCATATGCATCTATCCCTTGTCGCTGCAAGCACATCTTCCACCCTCTTTGTCTTCAGCCACCCTGCATGTAAGTCCAATATTTTCTCCCTGGATCTACCTGGTGTTCTCTTTTCTCCAGCTTTCCTGTTGTGACTAAGTGTTCTAACTCCCCTTTCCTCACAAAATGGCCTATAAATATATAAAATGTTGCTTGTCTTTTCCTAATCTTCTTTCTTTATCAATGATCTTCTTGTGTCTGCCTCCATCAAGACTGTCCTCGTTTGTTTTATTTGCTGTCCATGCAACTCTCAACATTCTTCTTAAAACCACAGTTCAGCTGCCCCCATCTTGTTCTGGCTTTGCATGTTGACTGTCCACGCCTCACAACCGTATAACATTATCGGTTCTAAATAACATTCAAGAACTCCTGACATTAACTGATAGGCATTAGTCAGTAAGAATGCTTTTCATCTTCTTGACTGCTGTTATCCCAACGATCAAGAAATCATGATAGTGTCATAAAGATTATACCTAATTCTGTGGTCCTTCATGCCCGTGACCTAATAGTGACCTCAGTTTCAATTTCCTCTGCCACATCCATCATCATCATCATCATCAGGTGCCCTGCCTCATGGTGTTGGCGATCATGACTTCCATCTGTCTCTATCTCTGTTGCCCCTAGCATCTCTCCCCCCCTCCTTGTCCCCAGCCACTCTGCAAGTCTGTCCAGCATTTTCTCCCTGGGTCTACCTGGTGCTCTCTTTCCCTCCAGCTTTCCCGTTGTGACCAGTTGCTCCAAATCCCCCTTCCTCATAAAATGGCCTATAAATGTTGCCTGTCTTTTCCTAGTCTTCCTTAAGAGTGATCTACTTAATGTGTCTGCCTCCATCAAGACTGTCTCGTTTGATTTCCTTGCTGTCCATGGAACTCTCAACATTCTTCTTAGAAACCACATCTCAGCTCTTCATTTTCCATTTTTCTGTTTCTGTCCATGAGTAACCTGGGAAAATTATGGTGGTGGTTTCCCATTGCCTTCCATGTGTACGGTCTCTCTGCTAGCCTTACTCTCTCCCGAGATGTCCACAAGGCAGTGGAGCTATTCAGCCATAGCTTGGGGATCTGGTTCATGGGCACCAGGGCGTATCCTCCATGCATGAGGTAAATTCAAGTCTGTGATGTCTGTGGTGTATAGGAGCTGTTACTGATGGGAGGGGGTTGCAGTCTCCTAATCAGGCAGTTGCTCATTCTGTTTGACTTCGCAACCGAGCAACTTCTCCCATCTCATAAGTAGAGGCCTTATTAGGCAATATTCTAAGTACGTAGGATCAGAACTGGTCTGCTGAACTTCACTAAAGTGATTCGGCAGTGATGTAGTCTCCTCCGGTGGGTGGCCCCATAGCAGCTTGACAAAGCTGGACTTGGTGGCACTGGGACTTCGACTGAACAAACTTTGGTATGGAGGTGATTCCCCCCATCTCCAAAGCTCTCCCCCTCTCAATATATGCCAAAATAATAAATATATATATATATATATATATATATATATATATATATATATATATATATATAATTATATATATATATATATATATATATATATATATATATATATATATATATATATATATATATATATGTACATGTATATGCACACACACACACACGTTAGCATGTAGACTGTTTCCTGACTGTGACACTTACAAATGTTAGCAACTTTTCTTCCATCTCCACAAGATCTTGAGTGGGATCTGAGTGCTAGTCTTTCCATTGACACAGCAATAATAACAGCCCCAAACAAAAGAGTTATCCCCACCAAAATTCTGTAGAAAAATCTTATTTCACAGATAAGCACAAAAGAAACACCTACAGAAAAAAAAGAAAAAGGAAAAAAGAAATGCTGCACCACAGCAATCCACTCTGCCTCGACAGACCAGCCTGAAATTCGAGTATTTCCAGCCAGAATGATGTATCTACCTTCCTTATTCATTTTAACCCTTTGACTCCCGCACCCTATCTACTAACTGCAAAACCATAACCCTTTGACTCCCTCACCATGTCCACCAGCTTCCTGAAGGAAGCTGGTGGATAGGTTGAGAGAATCAAAGGGTTAAGTTTTTGCTTTACTAGCATGGTTGACAACGCAGGATACTGGTGCCAGGATGTGGGAGTCAAAGGGTTAAAATTCACCATTCTGGCAGCTAACCCTCAAAATGCAATATGACCAGAAGAAGAACTGAAAACACAAAAACAAAAGGAGAAAAGAATAAAAAAACTACAGCTTACCGTATAATGGAACACCTCTTGTCATTCAACTTCTTAGCAAACAGTTTAGCAGCCTCCCAGGTTCGAACACCATCCCCAAACCACAAGACCAATCTACTGAACTGTTCCAGAGATGGTAGCAGCTGAAACACACAATGGTCCAACTTAAAACTTTGTGATCTATTACATAAAAAGAAAGAAAAACAAGACAGAAAAACAAACAATGTAACAAACAAAACCCAACTTAAAAGAAAAACCAACACTTTTGCACCTTTTTTATTTCTGAATGAGGGTCTGGGTTGTTTATCTTTTAGTACTATTGTTAATGTACACATTCATTTCATCATTTCAACATGTACAAAATGACATACTGACACAGGACATGTACAGAATGACATACTGACACAGGACAATGCACAGAATGACATACTGACAGAGGACAACATGAACAAAATGACATACTGTAGCAATGCCGCATGAAAAATTGAAATTGGGTTTTGAATTTAAAAATTTATATGGTTTTGAAGATATTGTTATTCTGAGTAAAAAGCAGTTTAAATTTTTCAAATCGGACTAATAGTTCATGAGATATTCCAATTTGAAGCGTCAAAAATTTCTTAAATTTTGGTACCACGTTTTACTGAGACAAAGAAGGACCAGTGTCACAGAACAAACTCATCAAATGGTATGGTATGCTGATTTTGCTGGAAATGACATTTATTTTGTAATTGTGAGAGACAGACCGGATCAAAAGTCATGAAATTTTGGTCGTTGATGTATTTTGGCGTGCCGAATTGAATAAAACCATTATTGGAACTCTGTGATGAGCCATTTTTCTCTTATTACAGGAAACATGTGATATTTTGGATGTTTTATCAGTGTTTCATTAATAATTGCCCATATTGTATTAATAAGACAAAAATGAATCTAGAAACAAAACAATCATTTCAAGAGATAGATATAAAATCATTTTGCTCATCGTTCAAGTGTCTTATTACTGCAAATTCAACCAAAAAAGTCACGACTCGCTACTTCAGTAGTCTTATGAATAACTTTTAATATTTCATCAGTTTCTGTACATATAAAAGGACACCTGAGAATCACTTAAATAATTGAAATATTAAAAATTACTGCATGCTTTTATGCTGCAGTCTGTCCAAAAATATCATCCGATCAAAATTCTACTAAAAACTAAACACACACACATACACATGCACACACACATAACACACATATACACACACAGAGAAAAACATAACAGACAAGATTTATGTACGTTACATTTGATTTTGATTTTATACATCAGTCTTTAAAAAATAGACTAAACTGTCTGTGGATGAGTCAAGTCCCCGAACACTTAGCACAGCCAGCGTCCAAAGAAAACTTCAGGAAGGATATGGGACCACTCACCATTCAGGAGCAGGTCATTTAACTCCTACAAAAGAGAAATATATGAATTTCTGCATAATATATACTATTCATTGAGAGATTAGAAAGGAAAGGAAACCATAATGCATAGTCTTCACATTAACATTACTTTAACATTAAGCCCAAACTCGCGACTTTTGATTTTTAGCATATTACTTGTAAAAATCCACCAAAGCAGAGCAATCCTGCTAAGTATTTCCGGTGTACTCTTGCCCTTTAATACAAATCAATAACAACAGGCTACTATTAAATAAGATGCAATCTTCCCTTTAAAACAAATTAATGACAATGGGCCTATCCTTTTCAGATATTGACTACAAATTGAAACAACTACATAAGCCTACTTTACAAATAATACAACTCATAGCCTTCTATTCAGTTTCAAAACCTAAATGAAGAATATTATAACAATCAACAGAAGATTTTGTTTTGTGACATTCTAAATCTCTGTGTGTGTTAGTGTGTGTGCGTGTTGTCAGAGAGAGAGAGAGTGTGTGTGTTGTCAGAGAGAGAGAGAGAGATGGAGAGATGCCTGTTAACAACTTAGATATGAATGTATTGTGGCCTATTTACTTATTTATTCATTTCTTGTTCTCTGAGAGAGAGAGAGAGAGAGAGAGAGAGAGAGAGAGAGAGAGAGAGAGAGAGACAGAGAGAGAGACAGAGAGAGAGAGAGAGAGATTCATGTCAAGGAAGTACAATAACTTGCACAGAATTGTTTGTTGATTTGAAAAAAAAAATATTTAGACTTATTCATTCATTCATTTATTTGAGAGAGAGAGAGAGAGAGAGAGAGAGAGAGTTGGGGAGGCGGGTATGCGCACCCCTCTGTTTGGGCAAACCCATTTTCCACGGCCCGGCGAAGCACGTCGAGCACATAGTATTTTTAGTAGTAAGCTCGCCCGTCGTGGGGTGCGCAGATCTACACTGCGACATGCAAATAGCATGATCTCGGGGAGGAAATGGTGACGAACCTAGCTTCGGCTGACAACTCCGAATCGAGTTCAAACGCAGTTGTCCTTTTCTTCAAAAATACAATGTCACAGATAAAACAGAACTTGATCTGTTGATTGCTAGATCTAGTCTTTGTCCGACAACGTAAAACTTGCCGAGCTGAAACTTGTACAGCGTTCTGTTACGCTGGTAGTAAGTCTATGGCGTCGGCACATTCCAACATTGTTTTGCTACTGATCTGGAACAGATCCTCATGTAAAAAGTTGGCGTACGGCTGTATTTTACCTCAAATTGATTTCATATTACACATGCACATAGAAAAAAGTATGCAAAATCGAATCCCGCCGACGAGAAGTTCCAAAAATGGCGACTTGCCTGCAAACTTTTCCGATGAAAAAAAGCAAAACTTTGGAAGCGTCGATCTCGGTTCGAAACTGGCACACATAGCTCTCGTCGAGATATATCATTTTGTTACATTGATTCTCATTGGTTGCAAAATTACAATGTGATTGGTTCACAAATATAGCCGTACCGACCGAAATAGTGAAGCACCCCAAACAAACTTCGATTCTAAACGCATACCATATCCGCGATTACGCCCGAAACGTGGATTTTCGACTTTCTCATCAAATAACTAATTCCATTTTCGCTGTAAGTACATAAAATGGCAATCATTCAAATCTTTATTCATTTCTGATTCATATAAGAAAAAAAATAAGGATGAAACACCGCTTAAAGAGGCAGTAATACTTGATTGAACTGAAGACCCCCCAGTTTTGCGGCCGGACCCCGTTTTTGCCTAGTTTTTGGTACCACAAATCTGACGTCGCGTTTCGGTTCGCACGGCATTGCTACATACTGACACAGGACAACATGTACAGAATGACATACTGACAGAGGACAACATGCACAGAATGACATACTGACAGAGGACAACATGCACAGAATGACATACTGACAGAGGACATGTACAGAATGACATACTGACAGAGAACATGCACAGATTGACATACTGACAGAAGACAACATGAACAGAATGACATACTGACAGAGAACAACATGTACAAAATGACATACTGACAGAGGACAACATGTACAAAATGACATACTGACAGAGGACAACATGCACAGAATGACATACTGACAGAAGACAACATGCACAGAATGACATACTAACAGAGGACAACACAAACAGAATGACATACTAACAGAGGACAACACGTACTGATGACACTGAGTACAAAGAAAACATGCACAGAATGACATACTGACAGATGACATGTCTTACCTCCTGTGGCAGGGCAGAAATCCCAGCAGGCAAGGCCAGCGCCGGAACTTTGGCGTCCTGATAGACAGCCATCGCGTCCAGCTCACTGCACGTCAGCACCACCTCCTTCACCTCTTTCTTCAGCGTGTTCAGTCCAAACAGACCCAGCACACCTGACCTGTACATACATTAATCATTAGTCATTTAAAATTCTTAGGAATCTAGTACATGGGACGAGGGAATTTTTGGTCTTGGTTCCTCAAGATGATATCTCCATGCTCAGAATGAATTCTGTCCTTACAGACGCCATCTGATGGATCAGATCCAAAATGATCATGGCATAAGCCCTAAGCTAAACATGATAGCATGGAGATGGTGAGTCAATGTCCAGCATCTCTGTCCAGTGATGGCTAACCCATTATCAAATTAACATCAAACTTTCTTCAGTGTTTTCAATGAGGTATGATCAATGCTAGGGGTTCAGGACTTCTGACATGTGGCTTTATGCTGCAAGTTTACGTATACATTGCTTATAGCCCAGCTGACTACTACTTACTAGAGCCATATCAGGATTAACACCACGTTAAAAACGATAACCAGGTTAAGATAAAAGACAACACTTAGAAATCATGCTCACTGTTAACCTTGCAAATGTAAAATACAATTAAAGAAAAACAGACACAAAATTATATCAGGAGAAATCTATTGATCTCTTCTAAAAACTGGAAACTTGCATCAGATGGGATGTCTCTGAAGAGGTTCTTCACAGAGTCCGCCATGTGGTGCTTATGTCTCACATCATACAAGTCCCACCATTCAAGAAGAAGGTGTCTGATGCTCAACGGACTGTCACATGGTATACACCACGATGCTTCTTTATTTTTCAAAAGGTCTGAATGAGTGTAGGACGTGTGACCCGTGTGCAACCTATTCTGAGAGATATTCAAGTGGGATTCAAGGCACTCAGACGAGTCCAGACGTTGTTCCACCGCATCTGCAATATCACAGACTACTTCAGCCTGCACAAAACCTTATACACAGGTGAGGTCATGAAATACAGAGGGGGAGGGGGGTGAAGGGAGAGCACAGGAACCACAAGACAATAAGCTGACACCCCCAGAATTATTGGAGCATTTTTCTTGTAGGTCTAGAGCTTTCTTGTTGGTTTTGACAGGCTTCATAGGGCTCTACAGATAAAGTTTGTTTCAATAACAGACTGATATAAGCACAAACACAATACCTTAACAGTATGTCAGTTTTATGTGCAGGTGCAGTGACTTATGCCATGCTTTAGATCTTTCTCAATCACACAGCATCTGAGCATAGAAATCCTGTCTTGAGAAAACAAAGTTGAAATCACCACTTACTTAAGAAGAAGTTTTCTCAGAAACTGCCATTACTAAAAAAGAACAATTTTGGGTTTTTTCTCCCTTAAGAAATGGCCACTTGCTCAAGAAGGTTGTGTTTTTTTCAGAAATAACCCCTTAATAAAAAAGGAAGAATGTTATTTTAGTTTGCTTTTGGTTTCAGATACCAACATTTAAATTTTTGTAATTTTTCCAGAAAGTATCAATATGATTATTATCGACTAGAAGTAGATTTTTTTTTCAGAACTGGTCACTTCCATAGGAAGAAGAGGGTGTTTTTTTCAGAAATGACCACTTTTTTTAAGAAGTTCATTTTCAGAAATGGCCATTTACTATGGATGAAGAGATGGTTTCCCCACCCCCATACCCCCGAAATGTCCACTTTCTTTGGTTTTTTATTCAAAGAAATGACCACTTATTTAGGCAGAAGTAGCTTTTCCCCCCAGAAATGGCCAATTACATCAGAAGAAACAGGTTTTAATCATAAATGGCCAGTTCAACAGGAAGAAGAAGGTTTTTCTTTCTGAAATGGCCATTTACATAGGAAGAAGTGAGGTTCTTTTTTTTCCAAAAATGGCCACTTACTTAGGAAGCAGAGAGCCCTGCACAACCCTGACATTATCACTTTCTTCAGGTATGGTACAAGTGAGACGCCGGACACCCATCAGACGCCCGCCACCATCATAAGCTGGGAACACCAGGCTGTTACTGGCAACGTCAAACCGCACACCATATACGTCCAATGTTTTGGCATCCAGCTCCTACAAAGAGAAAGAACAGAAAAAAGAGTAGGCTTTTCTGGAGGGTCGGGGGGTGTTCTTTTTCAATATGCTATAATAGTAATAAAACAAATTCAATACAAAGCTGACATATTATTTCAAACCATGTATGTGCATTTTCTGGCATTGAAAAATATGTAATGACAGCTATGGTACAAACTGATCTGAAATGCTGGAAAACATTCTTGTTTTTTTTTTCATATCAGGTGACAGCGTCGTGAGTGAATAATAAAAATAAGAAAGTATCAATATGATCATTATTGACAAATATAACATTTCACAACTGCAATTTTTTTAAAGAAAAAAATTACAGACATGACAGTCAAAACAGTCAGAATGTCAGAAAGTTTGAGTTTGACTTTGACTCTGCCAAGAAGTGCCTAGAGGGTACAGGGCAGAGATTTTTTCATGTAATGTGCAGATGTGCACATACCTCAATCCCCTCACTGCATGCAGATATGATGTGCTCACACACACACACACACACACACACACACACACACACACACACACACACACACACACACATACACACACACACACACACACACACACACTCCAAGGGTAAAAAACAACCATACGTGTGAAGCCCACTCAACTACACATATCCAAACGTATGCAGAAATTGCAACCCACAAATGCAGAAGAAGAATGAAAAAATCAATAAATATTCATATTACATACATATTACACCAATAACAGACTTGCATCTCACTTACATGGATATCAAAATTTTCTTGTATCTGGGCTACAAGGTCAGTGGCACATGTTCCAATGGGCATCGCCCTTTCCCATAAGTTTTGGGCTTGCTGAGAACATCGGTCAGCATTCTGTACAGAATCCAAGTTCTTGAAACACTCATACTCTTTTCTGCGATCAAACAAACAAAAAAGAAATGAAAACATAATTGGTATCTTTATCCCTGTCATGATTCATCATCATGTATTCATAAATTCTGTTTGAAGCTTATGACACTGAAAGCTATTCCACCCCTGTATGACTTTAACATTATAACTCAACAAGGTATCAGAAATTAGAATGTCTTAGGTTACTAGTCACAAAAGTGAAGTGGTAAGCACAATGGATTAATGGATGGGTTATGGGTTTGAATTACATCAGTCCAGATCATACGAGTTTTTGGCCTCAACAGATTCCCACTCACAGCTGAGCATGCCATGGACTCAGTGAGAAGACCAGGACTGCAAAGTTGTGACAGAACCACTTCATGAATGTATCATTGAGGGCATTGCAAAAATGTCCTGTATCACTCAGGCCTCAGTGACACCTGGATATATTGAAAAAGGAAGCATAGTGTATAGCCCTTTCATAAAGTCTCAATACATAATGGAACCCCATAGTGTCATTAATCCTAACACCATTCCCATGTACCATCATAATAATAATAATAATTAATAATTACAATATTTATATAGCGCAAAATCTTGATAAAATCAAATCTAAGCGCTGAAGCAGACACACACGCACGCACGCACGCACGCACACACACGCACGCACGCACGCACGCACACACACACACACACCACACACACACACACACACACACACACACACACACACACGCATGGCTATAAATGGTGAGAAAGAATAAAAACAATAAAAGCAAGAATAAAAGCAATTGAAAATTATAGAGAGCATAGCATATACAATTATATATTATAACCATGTGATTCCCCTCCGAGCGGAGACAGGCTGCAGAGGGGGGGGGTGTTGAGTGAGGTTAGGATTTTACGCGGAGGAGAAAAGGTGAGTTTTGAGAGCGGACTTGAAGGAGACAAAAGTAGGTTGCTGACGGACTGAGAGAGGAAGTTTGTTCCAGGAGAGCGGACCAGAAACAGAGAAGGCTCGTGGACCATAGGTATTGAGCTTGGTGCGTGGAAAGTGAAAAGTCAGAGGATCGGAGGCAGAGCGGAGGGTACGTGAGGGAACATAGATCTCAAGTAGGCTTGACAGGTAATTGGGGGCTGCGTTATTGAGGCTTTTGTAGCACATGGTGTCTAGTTTGTACTGTATGCGCTTTGATACAGGGAGCCAGTGAAGTTGTGCCAGGAGAGGAGATATGTGGTCACCTTTTTTCTTTTTGAGTACAAGGCGTACAGCATTGTTTTGAATGCGCTGTAGGATGTGAATGGTGGAGGCAGGAAGACCAGACAGGAGTGAATTGCAATAGTCAATGCGAGACATTATGAAGGAGAGAACGAGTTTTGCAGTTGTTTCGACAGAGAGATACTTCCTGATCAACCTTATACGATGGAGATGATAGTAGCAAGATCTGGCAGTTTGAGAAACAAAGTTGTTCATGGAGAGGGTAGAGTCAATGCAGACACCAAGGTTTTTAGCTGAATCAGAAATTGGGACTGATGTGTTACATAATGGGAGAGAAAGAGGAGGCAGCTGAGAAAGTTTCTGACGGGTGCCAATGAGGATAGCTTCTGTCTTGTCTTCATTAAGCTGAAGTTTGTTGAACGTCATCCAGTTCTTAATATCCGAATAACACTCAGTGGTACGAGTCAACAGGCGCTGTATATTATCAGGTGAGTCACTCATACAGAGATTCCCAAAGCAGAAAATTCTCCAGATTTTATGGATGAAACTGAAAGATAAGCTTAATGGAAAATTGCTATGGCTGTTCATTTTGATAGATAATACTTTAGACAAAGAAAGGGGGAGGGGGGGGAGAGGATGAGTGATAGGGTCAGGTGCCAAGTGTTGCAATGAGTGAATGACCTGCCAAAGTCAGTAAGTGGGAGCCAGTGACACCATATCTTAACAGGCACCTGACAATGATGAAGATCTCAGGAAATGTAAATGATGTAAAGAGAATTTGTGCTGCATTCCACTGAATCAGTAAGGTTCCTATGATCAATCAGCTACTCTATGACTTTGAAGCAAAAGGAAAGCAGAAACACATCATGATCCTTCCACCAAAATTATGCAGCTACCTTGTGCGCTAAAAGTTCTTCACAGTCACAGCCCTAGCCAGTTCTGTTCAGCTTCACGAGAAACATTCTCACAAAATGTTCCTGAAAAATCTTTCCAGCTTCTTTGGATTTCAGCGGGCAGCTGAAGAAGGCTGCTGGTCGTTGCGTACAAAGCCTGCAGAAAGCTGCAGGCCAGGGATGAGTAAAAACATCTGCCATGACCAAAAATTTTCAATGCTGTCCATTTTGTTGCCGGATAAAACTAAAAACTACTGGAACCCCCTGCTCCCACAATATTGTGAAAAGCTGTCCAAGACTGTGATCTGCATGTCAATGTTCTCATGGTGACTTCAGTTTTGGTAGCCTGAAAGTGTGTTGGAGAAACTGAAATGGATATTGAGAGGTTAGTGAAATAGAGGCAGTGCTGAAGATGGGCCAGCAAAAAGTAACAACTACAACAACAACAGACTGTCACTTGTTTGACAAACTTACTTGCGTTTCGGTGTCAGGGAGGAAACAACCATAATGTTGTCTTTTAGATCACGCCATGCCCCTCTCTTGTTGCAGTGTCGACACAGAAAATGTCCTGAAATTGTACACTTATTAACTACAAAGCTAATGCAAAACACAACAAATGACAACATTTCACAGAACCTACAGATTTCAAAGTTTGACATGGCTTAATTTTTGTGATCAAATTTACATGCATGACACCAGTTTACACTTCGTGTTTACATAACATGTTTTGCGTAATAACAAAGACATAAGTACAGTGGAGTCCATTAATAACGACAACTGTAATAACGAGAACACTGTAGTAACGAGACATTTTTCAATCCCCGTTTTTTATCCTTCTTAATCTTTAAGAATAAACCATTGGGTTTAACGAGAGTTAGTGGATAATCATCTCGGTAATAACGAGAGATTTTCTATCCTTCCTGGTCACAAAAGTTCTCGCCACTCGCCCCACCCCCACCTCGTCGTCAAGTTCCCGGTAGGGCACATCTCGTGGTGGCCGGTAACAAAGAAAAACAACGAAAGGCGCGTCCTTGTGCGGTGTGTAATCAAGGGACACTATCGATTAATTATGAACACATCGACGGCGCCGGTGCCAAGATTATTTCTCTTTGTTTCCCTCGGTAAATTCGTCATTTGGGAATAACGAGAACTCGGCAATAGCGAGAAAATGTGCCTGGGCCGTCCGCTCTCGCTATAACAGAGTTTCACTGTATGATATAAGAATATTAAACTGTGACATGAATAACATGTACTTCTGTGTTGTTCACATAACTCAAGGCATTCTATTATCTAGCTTTATCTCTGTGTTTACAAAGTATAATCAATAGTGATATAAGGAGTAGGGATAAATCTGAAATAAAGAAGCAGACAGAACCCTGTTGGAAACAAAAATTAACAATCTGTACATCTAGATAATTAATACAGTATAACGTAGCATGTTTACTTTCGTGCCCCAATCTGGGCAAAACATATTTATTTACTATTCTAACCGATGAAGATCTCAAAACTACATATTTCACATGATCCCTTCACTATTTGCTACAGCAGCCACATATTGTACCTCATTTGTTGCTTCATGATCTTGCTCTCATTTGACCAGAATGCATCTGTACGATGCGATATATGCATCTTCTGACAAAGCGGAGTGGTGCCTATAATCGTCAGAGCACCTGACAAGAACTTGACAACTTTCAGATCAGATCAATGATCACACACGTTGACACAGTGTACCTCATTCAAGTCCACTCCCATCTCTACTACTAGTACCAGACCTTAGTCTCACTCTTCTGGACAAAATAAACAGAGACCAGCGTGCAGCTTTCCCTTACCTCAGAAAGAGCTCATGGAAACACAGGAGTTGTCTCTGGCAATTTTTGTTGAAAAATACACTTCCATGGAACATAGGCACATACAAATACAACTACAAGTACACAACAAAACAAAACAAAACAAGCATCACAAAACATACACACAAAAGTGCACACACATTATTATTAATCATTATTTATTATTAATATTATTGTTATTATTATTACAGGAAGCCCATCACTCCTAGCCCCAGCCAGCCAGAAAAAGAAAAGAAGGAAAAACTAGGACACCTGAAAATGAAAGACACAACAGATATTTCAGATATTCAAGTGTATCTTTTGTAATCTTTTAACAGGGAAAATGGGACAACATGAATGCAAATTATGAGTCCAGTGTTCATGTTTGAATGGTTAAAAGCATCAGATAACACTGCATTCCAGTCTAGTCAAAATTGTCTTTAGCAGGTAAAGAGACGGAGAGTTCTGCCTGTACTCTCACACACACACACATTTACCTGTGGTCATATTGATGTACATGTGATCAGAATCTGTACCGTTTACAGCCTTTGTCTTTTTGTTTCTCTGTGGAAAGCGGGGGCATTTTGTGATGAAGCAGGTAAACCCTTCATCATATTTCATTTCTTGCCGAATCAAAACTCGCTTGACCTCCTCCACAGACACCGTTTCTTCCTCTTCCATTTTCACAGACTTCATACTTCTACTTTGGTGGACAGCTGGTGTGTAAATGTGTGACAGAAATCCTGTCTGATGACCTGTTCTTTGCATCACTGATGCTAAACATGGTGACAGTGGTTTGGGTAACAACTTTGTATGTGAATTTTGTGATTTCACCCAAGTGTGGTAAATGTTATTTGTTTTTGGCGTATTTGTTTTCATCATTTTGGGATCAGTTGACACACAGGTTTGTGAGAGTGTGACTGAAGAGCAATTGTGATTATCATTATGTACTGCTGGCACTGGCGTAAATTTGTTAATAACAGCACAGCTGGATTCAGCGTCCAAAGGTATTGATGCAAAGGGTGTGACACACGACACACTTTTATTTTGTATCACTGAAAAAGCCATTTCATTTTGGCAGAATGCATTCGCTTCAAAAGCCTGCATATCCATGCGTTTAGGACACATAAAATGCTTGATTTTCCTGACAGCTGATAACACATGATTGTGGTGCCAGACAATTTTAACTCGCAAACCAGACACCATTTTTAGGCTTTCAAGGTCCTCGATTCTGTATATACGTGAGACTAACAATTACGATATCTTGAACAAGTGAAGAATATGAAAATGACATCAAAAATCGAAGTTCATCGCATACAAATTTGCAGCGAATTCATGCACTGTTTGTGTCGCCACTCCGTCTTTCCCGCCATGTTGTTTTGATACCAGGCTCATTAGAGTTATCTGTTCTTGATAGATTCTGTGTTCCAGAAACCAAACCATAAATCTCGTAGGCTCTGTTCGTGTATTTGCCCTGTCTTGTTTTGTTTGCTTGAACATGGGGATGTTTTGTTTTGGGGTTTCTGGGCGTGTTTTAGGAGGGTTTCCAGGTGTGTCCTATTGGGGGTGGTAATGGTGGTGGCGGTGCTGGAGTGTGTTCTTGGTTGTTCTGTGTATGTTCCTGCAGAAGGGGCGGGGGGGGGGGGGTGTCTGTAGCACGTGTTCCAGGGGGGTCAGAGGGATGTCTGTGTATAAGATGTCATAAGATGTCTGTGGTGTGTTCTAGTGCCATACAATACAAGAGAATCCGACAAAAACATCGGTATCTCACAATGCAACTATAATTTTTTAAGGCTTCTTTGAGCAATTCTTATAGCTAGTCCTCGTATACTCTGAGAGTGGTAGGATTCAAACTCTACAAAACAGAACAGAACAGTGTTCCAGTGGAAGAGAATTCTGGGGATACCAGAGATTGATTTTTTCGTTTGTTTGTTTTGTTGTTGTTGTTGTTGTTGTTGTTGTTGTGTGTGTTTGGTTGTTTTTTGTTTTTGTTTTTACAGAGTTCCAGGGTATACAGAGGAGTGTTCCATGGATTTTCGGGAGTGTTCGAGAGGAAAAGATGTTTTCAGGGGGTCTCGCCTGTCGGAGTCACTGGGTTCAGTGTTGGCCGCTGCACTCTTTGAGAGGGGTTTTCTTTTTAAAATAAATAAATAAATAAAATGAAGGAGATATAGAGCTATTATAGGGAGTTCATGGGTTTTTTTCAAGGCGTATTCTGGAAGTGTTCATGGGATACTGCTATGCACCTGAGATCTGGATATGTTCCAAGTGGTTCTGGATGGTTCAATGACCGCAAAATTCAAAGAATTGTGGTTTAGTTTAGTTTAGTAATAGGGACATAACACATTAGCCGTTTGGCTATTTCAAGTCCCATCATTTTTCTTTTTCTTTTCTTACACTCGTAGTCAAGGTCTGTCGTACGCCCAGTTTTTTTGATGATTCATTCATCATATTCGTATTTAAGTTCAATGTAATGTTTCCAATGGTCAAGCTGGTTTTTAAACGAGTTTGTGTTTTGTGCTCTTTTAATTTCGTTTGGTAAGTTATTCCATACATGTGCAATTCTGTTTGTAAAATAAAACTTTCTAATGTTAGTCTTGCAATATTCTATAAATATTTTATCAGTATTATTTCTTGTTTTGTCATAATTTGTCAGTTTGAAAAATTCTGTTCTATCTACGTCATCTATATTGTTAAAAATATTGAAACTTTGGATCAGATCTCCCCTCATTCTTCTTGCTTTTAAACTGGGTAAATTGAGTAATTCTAATCTTTCTCTATATGAATAATTTTGAAAACCATGAATTAATTTAGTAGCTCTTCTTTGTATCTTCTCTATCAATGCTGACTGTCTTTTAAGACGTGGAAACCAAATAATGTTACCATACTCCAAATGAGGCCTCAATAAGCCTTTGTACAAATATAAAAATGTCTCCCTGTTTATATATGAGAATGTTCTTTTTATGATTCCAAGCAACTTGTTTGATTTATTAACAACATTTTGAATGTGATTATCAAATTTGAGACTTTTATCAAATATTACTCCTAAATCTTTTTCTTCTAAACATTCTATTATTTCACAGGTAATACCATCATTTTTTATAGAATATTTGTTACATGGGTTACTTTTTCCTAAATACAAGACTTTACATTTTGAAGCATTAAAGAAAAGATTCCAAGTTTCTGACCAATGGACCAATGTATCTAAATCCTTCTGCAATATACTATGATTAGAAGATGTATTGTATATTTTAGTGTCATCTGCAAAGATCTTAAAAAACTAATAATTTTCTGAGGTAAATCATTTATGAAAATAGTAAAAAGAACAGGACCAAGTATACTCCCTTGAGGTATACCACTCAGTACATTTGTATATTTAGAGTAATCATTTCCAACTCTAACTAACTGTTTTCTGTCTTTTAAAAAGTCTCTAATCCAAGCTAGTAACTTACCCGTAATTCCATAATACTGCAGTTTGATAAGCAATCTTTCATGCGAAACAGAATCTAACGCTTTTCTAAAATCCAAGTAAATAATATCTATATTCTCTCCTTTATCAAATAGATTAATAAAATAATTCATTACTTGTAATAACTGGGTAATGCACGATCTATGTTGTCGGAAACCATGCTGACATTCTATGTAAAGTTTACTTAAAGTCATGTGATCAACTATAACATCCCTTATTATAGATTCCAATACTTTGCATGGTACTGAAGTTAGGCTAACTGGTCTATAATTACCAGGATCACTTTTTGTACCCTTTTTTAACAAAGCTGTGACGTATGCATTCTTCCACTCTGTAGGTACTATTTCCCTTTCCAGCGATTTATTAAACAATATGCTGAGTGGAACAGATAGTTCTTTACTCAGTTCTTTTAAAATCCTCGGATGAATATTATCAGGTCCTTGAGCCTTATTTACATTTAACATCTTTAACTTAGTTTCAACTGCCTCAGGTGTAACTACCAAATCTGTTATTGTTTTGCCATCTGACCAATTTGCTATATTTATAGATGGTAGATTTTCCAAGTTCTCTTTTGTAAATACACTAGCAAAAGATTTATTTAAGGTATTTGCTTTATCAATGTCGGATAATGCAGTGTCACCATCAGCCTTAGTCAATGGGCTAATACCTACTTTTACTTTACACTTTGATTGCACATATTTCCAAAATCTTTTAGAGTTAAACTGACAGTCGTTTGCTATGTTTTTTTCATATTCTTTCTTTGCACGTTTAATTTCTTTGGTACAACTGTTTCTTATCGCTATATAATGAAGATAGTCTTTCCCCACTTTAGTTTCTAAAAACCTCTTAAAAAGATAATGCTTCTTTTTTATTAATCTCCAAACTTTTTTGTTGTGGATGTTCTGGCTTTCTGATCCATGTCCAGCTCTGTTCGTTGCATTCGGAAATGTATCACTGTAGACCAAAAAACAGATTTGTTCAAAACAAAAATTCTTTTGGAAATGTTGATTAAGCCAGGCGCAAATCTTTCGCCATTTGTCTTCTTTCAGGAACCACATAAAAACACGAAAAAAGAATAAGATAATATATAATATATTTTATTTATATAGCGCAAAATCTTGATAAAATCAAATCTAAGCGCTGAGCGTATACATGCATACATACCTACATACATATGAACGTATACATGCATACATACTTACATACATAAATCTAAGCTGAGCGTATACATGCATACATACATACATACATAAATCTAAGCGTATACATACATACATACATACATACATACATACATACGTACGCACATGCATACATAATAATTACAATATTTATATAGCGCAAAATCTCGACAAAATCAAATCCAAGCGCCGAAAAGACACACACGCACACACGCACGCACGCACACACACGCACACACACACACACACACACACACACACACACACACACACACACACACACACACACACACACACACACACACACACACACACACACACACACACACGCATCGCCACAAATGGGGAGAAAGAATAAAAGCAATAAAAGCAAGAATAAAACCAATGGAAAAACACAGAGAGCACATCATATACAATTATATATTAAAACAAAGTGATTCCCCTCCGAGCGGAGACAGGCTGCAGAGGGGGGTTGAGTGAGGTTAGGATTTTATGCAGAGGAGAAAAGGTGAGTTTTGAGAGCGGACTTGAAGGAGGCAAAAGTAGGTTGCTGACGGACTGAGAAAGGAAGTTTGTTCCAGGAGAGTGGACCAGAAACAGAGAAGGCTCGTGGACCATAGGTATTGAGCTTAGTGCGTGGAAAGCGAAAAGTCAGAGGATCGGAGGCAGAGCGGAGGGTACGTGAAGGAACATAGATCTCAAGTAGGCTTGACAGGTAATCGGGGGCTGCGTTATTGAGGCTTTTGTAGCACATGGTGTCTAGTTTGTACTGTATGCGCTTTGATACAGGGAGCCAGTGAAGTTGTGCCAGGAGAGTAGATATGTGGTCAGCTTTTTTCTTTTTGAGTACAAGGCGTACAGCCTTGTTTTGAATGCGCTGTAGGATGTGAATGGTGGAGGCAGGAAGACCAGATAGGAGTGAATTGCAATAGTCAATGCGAGACATTATGAAGGAGAGAACGAGTTTTGCAGTTGTTTCGACAGAGAGATACTTCCTGATCAGGCTTATACGATGGAGATGATAGTAGCAAGATCTGGCAGTTTGAGAAACAAAGTTGTTCATGGAGAGGGTAGAGTCAATGCAGACACCAAGGTTTTTAGCTGAATCAGAAATTGGGACTGATGTGTTACATAATGGGAGAGAAAGAGGAGGCAGCTGGGAAAGTTTCTGACGGGTGCCAATGAGGATAGCTTCTGTCTTGTCGTCATTAAGCTGAAGTCTATTGTGTGTCATCCAGTTCTTAATGTCCGAGTAACACTCAGTGGTGCGAGTCAACAGGCGCTGTATATTATCAGGTGAGTCACTGTCTTGAAGTTGGGTGTCATCAGCATAGAAGTGGTGTTTTATAGAGTGGGAGTTGATGATGGTGGACAGGGGGGAGGTATAAAGAGTGAAAAGAACAGGGCCAAGGACAGATCCTTGTGGAACACCATAGGTCAGGTATGCAGGTTGAGAGTAAGTGCCATTGATGAGAACAGTTTGTTTTCTGTTTGATAAATACGAAGTGAAAAAGGAGAGAGCAATGTCAGAGATGCCAAAAGTATGATGAAGTCTAGAAAGGAGAATACCATGGTCAATGGTATCGAAGGCTGCAGACAGATCAAGGAATGTGAGGAGAGAGACTTTGCCAGTATCAGTTGCAAGGAGGAGATTGTTGAGAATGTGTAGTAGGGCAGTTTCAGTGCTATGGCACTGGCGGTAGGCTGACTGGAAAGGATTGAGGAGATTGTTGGCAGACAGGTGAGAGTTCAGCTGGTTGAGGACGACCTTTTCAAGCAGTTTTGACAAGAAAGAGAGATTAGAGATAGGCCGGTAATTTTTCAGTTCATTTGGGTCTAAATTGTGTTTCTTGAGGAGAGGGTGAACAATAGCAGACTTGAAAAAATCTGGGACAGTTCCAGTTTGGAGAGAAGTGTTGATGATGTCAGTGATGAATGGGAGGAGAGTAGGGAGACAGTCGGAGTAGAGAGAACCTGGAAGAGGATCCAGTTCGCAGGTTTTGAACGACATGGATCTGATTGTGTTGAGAATTTCTTCTTGTGAGACTGGGGTAAAAGTAGTGAGAGGTGTGCCAGAGAAGGAAGGGTCAGGTGGGCATGGTTGACAGGGTGTCCTGTCAAGCCTGTCACGAAGAGTTTGTATTTTGGTGATAAAATACTTGGAGAATACAGATGGGAGTTCTTCATTTGTATGTTTTGTTGGGAGAGGTAAGTCTTTTCGTGTGCCAAGGAGAAAGATTCATGGTTGTAAAGAGTTCTTTTGAAGAAGAGGCATTCAGGATTTTGGTTTGGAAATAGCTTGTTTTTGCAGATGCAATGAGGGTGGATACTTTTGTTTTAGAGGCTTGGAAAAGTTGCCTGTGTACAGTGAGTTTGGTGCGCCAGCGGCGCTCTGCTCTGCGGCGGGCACGTTTTGCACAGGCAATCTCATGAGTGAGCCAGGGGGTAGGGGGACGGTCAGGTAAAAGACGGGTTGTGGCTGGAGCATGAGTGTCCAGAAGATGGTGGAGAGTAGTATAGAATTCATCGGCAAGGTTATGTGACTTTTCAGAAAAGAGACGGGAGGCATCAGATGAAAATGTGGAGAGGTCGATAGATTTGAGATTGCGTCGAGTCACTGTGCGCGTGGTACGGGAAGGAGGAGAAATGTCAAGAGAACAGAGAATTGCAGAGTGGTCAGATGGAAGGGCTGAAGTTAGACGGGTAGAAAGAACTAAGCAGTTGTTAGTAGCTGAATTGTGGTGATCACGAGAAATGATCCAGTCAAGAATGTGACCTTTTTGATGGGTTGGTTCAGAAATGTGTTGAGTCATATTGTGATTGGACAGAGAGTTGATGATATGTCTTGTGTCATAACGGTGAGTGTTGTCATAGTGGACATTGATGTCACCTAGAATGATGAGATTTCCAGGTAAGAGGCAGTAGTGGTCAAGCAGTTGGTCAAAGTCAGAGAGAAACGTGGATGTGGTGAGTTTGTTGGCAGAGCTAGGTGGAGGTCGATAGACACAGGAGAAGGTGATGGGGTGAGGGGTGGATTGGAAGGATACTTCAACGTGCTCGAAAGAAGGATGGGAGAAAGGCAGAGACTGCGAGAAAGATAGGCGGGAATGGAGTGAGTCGTTGTAGAGGATAGCGATACCGCCACCTCGAGATGAGCGATGGAAAGAAGCAAGCCTGTAACCACTCAGAGTGAGGCTAGCATGTATAGGTTCATGACCAAGAGGGTTAAGCCATGTCTCTGTGATAAAAGCAATGTCAACGTGCTCATCAGCGATAAAATCGGCAATGACTTCGGCTTTGCCATCCTTGCATATTGACTGAGCGTTAAAAAGGCATAGTTTAAGTTTATCACAGTCATATGGCGGCGGCCGAGGTGGCGACGAAGGCGGCACCGCCGGGACAAAAGACGAAGGCGACACCAGCGGGGCAGAAGACGAAGGCAGCAACGATGGAACAGAAGAAGAAGACAAAGGTAGCACCGGCGGGACAGAAGACGAGGGCAGCGCCGGCGGGACAGAAGACGAAGGCAGCACCGGCGGGACAGAAGGCGAAGGCGGCACCACCAGGACAGAAGGCGAAGGCGAAGATGGCAGAGGAGGAGACGAAACCCGCAGCAGCGAGGTCGAAGGCAGGGGCAGTGGAGGAGACGAAGAAGCAGAAGAAGAAAAGTGGCGTCGGGCTGGCACAGCAGGAGGCAGGTTGTGCCAAAGTCGGTGGAGACGTCCACCACGACAGGATCGCACAGTGCGGGGCTTGCTACACAGCCCCAATGTACGTATGCGCTGGTAGACGCCTCCACCGAGGAAGCATTTGCTGTGTTTAAAAAGTGTCAGTCCAATTTGTTTAAGAAAGGACGGATCCATAATTGAGAGCCAGTCAGGAGAGGATGATGTTTGCAGGTTGGTGTGTGGGTTGGTCAGTTCACAACAATTGAATCAGAGAACAACGAAGGTTTGGGAGCTGTAGCGTTGGGCGAACACAGTAGGCTAAAATGTTAACACAGTTCACAGGTTAAATGTCCGACCTGAGCGGCAGAATTAAAATGACGAAAAGTAGGCATACGAAACTCCAAAATCAGATTATCCGGTAAAATATTCAAAATTAAAAAAAAATATTTACATCACCATTTGTCGGGACCCAAGAGGAACAAACTGATATAAAATTCAATGCACAAAATCAAATAGAACCACGATAAAATCACTGTAAAATACCACACACACTTTTGCTGCCTGCTGGCGCGACATCTACTCACGTATAAGAGCACATATTCAATACAAATTTTCGGCCAACTGGCCTTTGTCAAGCGTAAGATCACAAACAAACAAACACTAGATACAAACATTTGGAGAAAAAGACTGAAACTTCCCTGATGTTCCGTCCAGTGTGAGAAAAGGAATAAACTGTTGCATTAAATATGCGTTCTTATTCTTGTTGTATTGAATACACGTTCTGATTCTTTTTTCGTGTTTTTACTGGTTCCTGTTTGCTTGAACGCGGGCAGTCACACTTTGTTTTGGATTTTGTCTTCTTTCAGTCGCCATCTACATGGTTAGATTACATCTGATGATGAGTAGATGTCGCGCCAGCAGGCAGCAAAAGTGTGTGTGGTGTTTTACAGTGATTTTATCGTGGTTCTATTTGATTTTATGCATTGAATTTTGTATCAGTTTGTTGCTTTTAACTCCCGACACACGGTGATGTAAAAAAAAATTTTTAAATTTTGAATATTTTACCAGATAATCTGATTTTAAAGTTTTTATACCTACTTTTCATCATTTTAATTCAGCCGCTCAAGTCGGACATTTTATCTGTGAACTGTGTTTACATTTTAGCCTACTGTGTTCGCCCAACGCTACAGCTTTCCCAAACCTTTGTGTTCTCTGGTTTTAAGTGTTGTGAACTGACCAACCCACACACCAACCTGCAAGTATCTTCCTCTCCTGACTGGCTCGCAATTATGGACCCGTCTTTTATAAAACAAATTGGACTGACACTTTTTAAACACAGCAAGTGCTACCTCGGTGGAGGCGTCTACCAGCGCATACGAACACTGGGGCTGGTGTCCTAAGCCCCGCACTGCGCGATCCTGTCGTGGTGGACGTCTCCACCAACTTTGGCACAATCTGCCTCCTGCTGTGCCAGTCCGACACCACTTTTCATCTTCTGCTTCTTCGTCTCCTCCACTGCCCCTGCACTCGACCTTGCTGCTGCAAACTTCGTCTCCTCCTCTGCCGTCTTCGCCTTCACCTTCTGTCCCCCCGGTGCCGCCTTCACCTTCTGTCCGCCGTGCCGCTTTCGTCTTCTGTCCCCCGGTGCTGCCCTCATCTTCTGTCCCGCTGGTGCTGCCTTTGTCTTCTGTCCCACTGGTGCCGCCTTCGTCTTCTGTACTGCGGATGCCTCCTTCGTCTTCTGTCCCGTCGTTGCTGCCTTCATCTTCTGCCCCGCTGGTGTCGCCTTCGTCTTCTGTCCCGTCGGTGCTGCCTTCGTCTCCACTCGGCCGCCGCATTGTGATAAACTAAACTATGCCTTTTTATGCTCAGTCAACATGCACTGATGGCAAAGCCTGCCTTTGTCTTCTGTCCCACTGGTGCCGCCTTCGTTTTCTGTCCTGCAGATGCCTCCTTCGTCTTCTGTCCCATCGTTGCTGCCTTCATCTTCTGCCCCGCTGGTGTCGCCTTCGTCTTCTGTCCCGTCGGTGCTGCCTTCGTCTCCACCTCGGCCGCCGCATTGTGATAAACTAAAACTATGCCTTTTTAACGCTCAGTCAACATGCACTGATGGCAAAGCCGATGTCATTGCTGACTTTATCGCAGATGAGCATGTTGACATTGCTTTTATCACCGAAACATGGCTTAACCCCCTTGGTCATGAACCTATACATGCGAGTCTCACTCCGACTGGTTACAGGCTTGCTTCTTTCCATCGCTCATCCCGAGGTGGTGGTATCGCCATCCTCTACAACTACTCACTCCATTCCCGCCTGTCTTTCTCGCAGTCTCTGCCTTTCTCCCATCCTTCTTTCGAGCACGTTGAAGTATTCTTCCAATCCACCCCTCACCCCATCACCTTCTCCTGTGTCTATCGACCTCCACCTAGCTCTGCCAACAAGCTCACCACATCCATGTTTCTCTCTACTTTGATCAACTTCTTGATTACTACTGCCTCTTACCTGGAAATCTCATCATTCTAGGTGACATCAATGTCCACTATGACAACACTCACCGTTATGACACAAGACATATCATCAACTCTCTGTCCAATCACAATATGACTCAACACATTTCTGAACCAACCCATCAAAAAGGTCACATTCTTGACTGGATCATTTCTCGTGATCACCACGATTCAGCTACTGACAACTGCTTAGCTCTTTCTATCCGTCTAACTTCAGCCCTTCCATCTGACCACTCTGCAATTCTCTGTTCTCTTGACATTCCTCCTCCTTCCCGTACCACGCGCACAGTGACTCGACGCAATCTCAAATCTATCGACCTCTCCACATTTTCATCTGATGCCTTCTGTCTCCTTTCTGAAAAGTCACATAACCTTGCCGATGAATTCTATACTACTCTCCACCATCTTCTGGACACTCATGCTCCAGCCACAACCCGTCTTTTACCTGACCGTCCCCCTACCCCCTGGCTCACTCATGAGATTGCCTGTGCAAAACGTGCCCGCCGCAGAGCAGAGCGCCGCTGGCGCAAATCCAAACTCACTGTACATAGGCAACTTTTCCAAGCCTCTAAAACAAAAGTATCCACCCTCATTGCATCTGCAAAAACAAGCTATTTCCAAACCAAAATCCTGAATGCCTCTTCTTCAAAAGAACTCTTTACAACCATGAATCATCTCCTTGGCACACGAAAAGATTTACCTCTCCCAACAAAACACACAAATGAAGAACTCCCATCTGTATTCTCCAAGTATTTCACCCCAAAATACAAACTCTTCGTTACAGGCTTGACAGGACACCCTGTCAACCATGCCCACCTGACCCTTCCTTCTCTGGCACACCTCTTACTACTTTTACCCCAGTCTCACAAGAAGAAATTCTCAACACAATCAGATCCATGTCGTTCAAAACCTGCGAACTGGATCCTCTTCCAGGTTCTCTCTACTCTGACTGTCTCCCTACGCTCCTCCCATTCATCACTGACATCATCAACACTTCTCTCCAAACTGGAACTGTCCCAGATTCTTTCAAGTCTGCTATTGTTCACCCTCTCCTCAAGAAATACAATTTAGACCCAAATGAACTGAAAAATTACCGGCCTATCTCTAATCTCTCTTTCTTGTCAAAACTGCTTGAAAAAGTTGTCCTCAACCAACTGAACTCTCACCTGTCTGCCAACAATATCCTCAATCCTTTCCAGTCAGCCTACCGCCAATGCCATAGCACTGAAACTGCCTTGCTACACATTCTCAACAATCTCCTCCTTGCAACTGATACTGGCAAAGTCTCTCTCCTCACACTCCTTGATCTGTCTGCAGCCTTTGATACCATTCATCATGGTATTCTCCTTTCTAGACTTCATCATACTTTTGGCATCTCTGACATTGCTTTCTCCTGGTTCACTTCATATCTATCAAACAGAAAACAAACTGTTCTCATTAATGGCACTTACTCTCAACCTGCATACCTGACCTGTGGTGTTCCACAAGGATCTGTCCTTGGCCCTGTTCTTTTCACTCTTTATACCCCCCCCCCCCCCTGTCCACCATCATCAACTCCCACTCTATAAAACACCACTTCTATGCTGATGACACCCAACTTCAAGACAGTGACTCACCTGACAATATACAGCGCCTCCTGACTCGCACCACTGAGTGTTACTCGGACATTAAAAATTGGATGACATACAACAAACTTCAGCTAAATGACGACAAGACAGAAGCTATCCTCATTGGCACCCGTCAGAAACTTTCTCAGCTGCCTCCTCTTTCTCTCCCATTATGTAACACATCAGTCCCAATTTCTGATTCAGCTAAACACCTTGGTGTCTGCATTGACTCTACCCTGTCCATGAACAACTTTGTTTCTCAAACTGCCAGATCTTGCTACTATCACCTCCATCGTATAAGCCTGATCAGGAAGTATCTCTCTGTGGAAACAACTGCAAAACTCGTTCTCTCCTTCATAATGTCTCGCATTGACTATTGCAATTCACTCCTGTCCAGTCTTCCTGCCTCCACCACTCACATCCTACAGCGCATTCAAAACAATGCTGCACGCCTTGTACTCAAAAAGAAAAAAGCTGACCACATATCTCCTCTCCTGGCACAACTTCACTGGCTCCCTGTATCAAAGCGCATACAGTACAAACTAGACACCATGTGCTACAAAAGCCTCAATAACGCAGCCCCCGATTACCTGTCAAGCCTACTTGAGATCTATGTTCCCTCAAGTACCCTCCGCTCTGCCTCCGATCCTCTGACTTTTCGCTTTCCACGCACTAAGCTCAATACCTATGGTCCACGAGCCTTCTCTGTTTCTGGTCCGCTCTCCTGGAACAAACTTCCTCTTTCAGTCCGTCAGCAACCTACTTTTGTCTCCTTCAAGTCCGCTCTCAAAACTCACCTTTTCTCCTCTGCATAAAATCCTGACCTCACTCAATCCCCTCTGCAGCCTGTCTCCACTCGGAGGGGAATCACATTGCAATAAATAATTGTATATAATATGCTCTCTATAATTTTCCATTGCTTTTATTCTTTCTCCCCATTTATAGCCGTGTGCGTGTGTGTGCGTGAGTGCGTGTGTTGTGCGTGCGTGCGTGCGTGCGTGTGCGTGCGTGCGTGTGTGTGTGTCTGTTTCAGCGCTTAGATTTGATTTTATCAAGATTTTGCGCTATATAAATATTGTAATTATTATTATTATTATTATTATTATGTGCCTGCAAATGACATGCATCACTCTCATCTGATGTGGAAGTTTGTGTTCTGCTGCATGGTAACATCGTTCGTTGTAAGATATTTGCAGGCCTGGTAACTATGGCTTCAGCACTGTAGGTTTTCTTGTAGGGTCTACCTCACTGTGGCTTCAGTCTTGTAGGTTTTCTGTAAGTGCTAACCAACTGTGGCTTCAGCTCTGTAGTTTTTTTGTGTTAAATGTTAACCAACTATGGCTTCAGCCCTATAGGTTTTCTGTACGGGTTTAATAAACTGTTGCTTCAGTCCTGTAGGTTTTCTGTAAGTGTTAACCAACTGTTGCTTCAGTCCTGTAGGTTTTCTGTAAGTGTTAACCAACTGTGGCTTCAGTCCTGTAGGTTTTCTGTTGTTTTAACTGTTGCTTCAATCCTGTAGGTTTTCTAAGTATTGCTTCAGTCCTGTAGGTTTTCTGTTAAAGTGTTAACCAACTGTTGGTTCAGCTCTGTAGGTTTTATGTGAGTGATAACCAACTGTGGCTTCAGTCCTGTAGGTTTTCTGTAGGTGTTAACCAACTGTGGCTTCAGTCTTGTAGGTTTTCTGTGTTAACCAACTGTTGCTTCAATCTTCTAAGTACTCTGTTAAGAGTTAACCAACTGTTGCTTCAGTCCTGTAGGTTTTTCTGTGAGTGATAACCAACTGTGGCTTGGCTTCAGTCTGTAGGTTTTCTGTAAGTGTTAACCAACTGTGGCTTCAGCCCTGTAGGTTTTCTGTAAGTGATTGCTTCAGCCCTGTATGTTTTCGGTAAGTGTTAACCAACTGTTGGTTCAGCTGTGTAGATTTTCTGTGAGTGATAACCAACTGTTGCTTCAGCCCTGTAAGTTTTCTGTAAGTGTTAACCAACTGTGGCTTCAGTCCTGTAGGTTTTCTGTAAGTGTTAACCAACTGTGGCTTCAGTCCTGTAGGTTTTCTGTAAGTGTTAACCAACTATGGCTTCAGTCCTGTAGGTTTTCTGTAAGTGTTAACCAACTGTTGCTTCAGTCCTGTAGGTTTTCTGTAAGTGTTAACCAACTGTGGCTTCAGTCCTGTAGGTTTTCTGTAAGTGTTAACCAACTGTTGCTTCAGTCCTGTAGGTTTTCTGTAAGTGTTAACCAACTGTTGGTTCAGCCCTGTAGGTTTTCTGTAAGTGTTAAGCAACTGTTGCTTCAGCCCTGTAGGTTTTCTGTAAGTGTTAACCAACTGTTGGTTCAGCCCTGTAGGTTTTCTGTAAGTGTTAAGCAACTGTTGCTTCAGTCCTGTAGGTTTTCTGTAAGTATTACCAGCTGTGGCTTCAGCCTTGTAGGTTTTCTGTAAGTGTTAACCAACTGTTGCTTCAGTCATGTAGGTTTTCTGTTAGTGTTAACCAACTGTGGTTTCAGTCCTGTAGGTTTTCTGTTAGTGTTAACCAACTGTGGCTTCAGTCATGTAGGTTTTCTGTAAGTGTTAACCAACTGTGGCTTCAGTCATGTAGGTTTTCTGTTAGTGTTAACCAACTGTAGTTTCAGCCCTGTAGGTTTTCTGTAAGTGATAACCAACTGTGGCTTCAGCCCTGTGGGTTTTCTGTTAGTGTTAATTAACGGTTGCTTCAGTCCTGTAGGTTTTCTGTAAGTGTTAACCAACTGTTGCTTCAGTCATGTAGGTTTTCTGTAAGTGATTGCTTCAGTCCTGTAGGTTTTCTGTAAGTGTTAACCAACTGTTGCTTCAGTCCTGTAGGTTTTCTGTAAGTGATTGCTTCAGTCCTGTAGGTTTTCTGTAAGTGATAACCAATTGTGGCTTCAGTCCTGTAGGTTTTCTGTAAGTGTTAACCAACTGTGGCTTCAGCCCTGTAGGTTTTCTGTAAGTGTTAACCAACTGTGGCTTCAGTCCTGTAGGGTTTCTGTAAGTGTTAACCAACTGTGGCTTCAGTCCTGTAGGTTTTATGAAAGTGTTAACCAACTGTGACTTCAGTCCTGTAGGTTTTCTGTGATTGCTTCAGTCCTGTAGGTTTTCTGTAAGTGTTAACCAACTGTGGCTTCAGTCCTGTAGGTTTTCTGTGATTGCTTCAGTCCTGTAGGTTTTCTGTAAGTGTTAACCAACTGTGGCTTCAGTCCTGTAGGTTTCTGTAAGTGTTAACCAAATGTGGCTTCAGTCCTGTAGGGTTTATGTAAGTGTTAACCAAATGTGGCTTCAGTCCTGTAGGTTTTATGTAAGTGTTAACCAACTGTGGCTTCAGTCCTGTATGTCTTCTGTGTTAACCAAATGTGGCTTCAGTCCTGTAGGTTTTCTGTAAGTGTTAACCAATTGTGGCTTCACTCATGTATGTTTTCTGTGATTGCTTCAGTCCTGTAGGTTTTCTGTAAGTGTTAACCAACTGTGGCTTCAGTCATGTAGGTTTTCTGTAAGTGATTGCTTCAGTCCTGTAGGTTTTCTGTAAGTGATAACCAACTGTGGCTTCAGCCCTGTAGGTTTTCTGTAAGTGTTAACCAACTGTGGCTTCAGTCCTGTAGGGTTTCTGTAAGTGTTAACCAAATGTGGCTTCAGTCCTGTAGGTTTTCTGTGTTAACCAACTGTGGCTTCAGTCCTGTAGGTTTTCTGTAAGTGATTGCTTCAGTCCTGTAGGTTTTCTGTAAGTGTTAACCAACTGTGGCTTCAGTCCTGTAGGTTTCTGTAAGTGTTAACCAACTGTGGCTTCAGTCATGTAGGGTTTATGTAAGTGTTAACCAACTGTGGCTTCAGTCCTGTAGGTTTTCCGTAAGTGATTGCTTCAGTCCTGTAGGTTTTTTGTAAGTGTTAACCAACTGTGGCTTCAGTCCTGTAGGTCTTCTGTGTTAACCAACTGTGGCTTCAGTCCTGTAGGTTTTATGTGTTAACCAACTGTGGCTTCAGTCCTGTAGGTTTTCCGTGATTGCTTCAGTCCTGTAGGTTTTCTGTAAGTGTTAACCAATTGTGACTTCAGCCCTGTAGGTTTTCTGTGTTAACCAATTGTGACTTCAGTCCTGTAGGTTTTATGTGTTAACCAATTGTGGCTTCAGTCCTGTAGGTCTTCTGTGTTAACCAATTGTGACTTCAGTCCTGTAGGTTTTCTGTGTTAACCAATTGTGACTTCAGTCCTGTAGGTCTTCTGTGTTAACCAATTGTGACTTCAGCCCTGTAGGTTGTATGTGTTAACCAATTGTGGCTTCAGTCCTGTAGGGTTTCTGTGTTAACCAATTGTGACTTCAGTCCTGTAGGTTTTCTGTGTTAACCAATTGTGACTTCAGCCCTGTAGGTTTTCTGTGTTAACCAATTGTGGCTTCAGTCCTGTAGGTTTTCTGTAAGTGTTAACCAACCGTTGCTTCAGCCTTGTAAGTTTTCTGTGTTAACCAGCTGCGACTTCAGTCCTGTAGGTCTACTGTTGCTTCAGCCTTGTAGGTTTTCTGTGTTAACCAACTGTTGCTTCAGCCCTGTGGGTTTTCTGTAGGACGTATCTTATGGCCCTTAGGTTACGCCCCAAAGACCTACCCTGTGAGCACATGGACTAGGGTTTAGGCAACCTACTCTGCCTGACAGCTCTTGTCAAAGGATCCATAAAGTCTTTTCTTCGCGTAGCCTTGCAAAGTGCCATTCCCCACTCCTGTCCTGACTTAAGTCATTGCCAGTCGGTGCAAGATTCCATATTCATTTGGGCAAACCTGGTTTATTTTATAGTTTTGTCTATATCTCAAGATCAGTCGATATCTGGAACCATACAGGTCAGGAATGGTTCCTCCACTACCAGTTTGGATGTAGCTTAATACCAGACACCATTTATGAGGTATGATTGTGCTGGATACTTTCCTGGGCCAATCAGTATATTTACATATATGCTTACATGTGTGTTTTGTGAGACAATACATTAAAAAGATCTTTACAGGAGTACTGACTGTGATAGAGTCAGGCATCAATTCACGTTTCTAAAGCAGATGATACAGTTTTATGGTAGATGCTGTTTATGAGGTATGAGTGTGCTCGATACTTTCTTTTGCCAATCAGTATATTTGCATACACGCTTACTTGTGTATTTTGTGAAACAATACAGTAAGAAGATTTTTACAGGAGTACTGTCTGTGATAAGAGTTGAGAATCAATTTACCTTTCCAAAGCACGTGATACAGTTTTATTCTATTTCTGTATCTGCATCAGTAACATACAGTTCTGATGGAAAAGTAACTTTTATGGTTTTGAAATATCCAAAGAAACCAACATTTGCTATTCGTTGTTTTATTGATTCTGACTAAACCAAGCACATAGAGCTATGTTACAGCTGGAAAAAAATACCTAAGCCTCATCATATTTGTGGAAGCACCACTGAGGGTGTGGGTCAAATTTTCAGTTTGGCATTGCAGACCTCTGTTTACTCTGGGTCCTGGTTATGCACAGAAGTGTTGAGCGCACCTTTTCATGTAGTCTTAATCCAAAATTGAATATCATAGTACCATCACCATCATCCCCATTCTCATCTATTGTCTTCGTATTTTGAAATATCGTCCCAGATGCCCTGGCTCCTCAGTTGTGTTCAAGAGCCAAAATGGGTGGCCTAGGGTCGGTGCCTTAGATGCAATGCAGGAGATGGCACAGCAAAGACAGAAAATTGAGAAAAATCAAAAACAGAAATTGAAAACAAAGACGGGAAAGAAAAAGGTGAAAGAAAGAAAAAAAAAAAAAAAAAAAAAAAAGTAAAGAAAAATGAAGAGCGATAGCTATAAGAAAATTCTTAGTACAGAATTTCCAGAAGATGGAGATACTATTAATAAAACTGAAAAACTCGTAGCATCCCTGTGGAGGAAAGAAACTGACATGTAACATTTTATATAAGGAACACACACACACGCATGCATGCACACACACACACAGAGGCTCATACATACATACACACATGCACACACACACACACACACACACACACAGACACACACACACATGCTTGGCACATATCTCCTTATTTGAGAAACAGATTTATTATAACAAAAAATAATAACAATCAAGAGTCATGATGTTGATACAGAAGCTCCCAGCATCCAAGTAGACATATGACATCATGAACACAGGTCCAGAAAACATAAAAAGAGGGAAATATATTTGTTCAAATATGAGTGTGTGTGTGTGTGTGTGTGGTGTGTGTGTGTGTGTGTGTGTGCATAGAATGTTGTGTGTGTGTGCATAGGTGTGTGCGTGTGTATGCGTGTGTGTGTGTGTGTGTGTGCATCTGTGTTTTGTGAGTGTGTATGTGTGTGTGTGTGTGTGTGTATGTGTGTGTGTGTTGTGTATGTGTGAGTATGTGTATGTGTGAGTATGTGTATGTGTATATGTACGTGTACATGCATGCACATGTATGAATGCAAGTACATAAAATGTTATATCAAAATGAACCCTTGTGACAATACAATACTACCAACATCAGAGGAAAATATTCACTATTCTCTGTAAACAAATGCATCATCTATTTCATACATCAAATTAGAAAGTTCGAGTGGAAAGGGCTGAAGAAAGATTCTGTATGTGTGTTGTCTGTGAACACCAGTGTATACACACATGGCTTTAAATATGCATGTACGCACACGAATATGTCCGTGTACATCTTTTGTGCGTGTGCAAGACTATATGTAAAGAGTATGTGTGTTTGATGTGTACATGTTTGTATTAAAAGTGCATACTAACAATATTTAATAAGTCCTCAAGTACATATTAACAACTTTATATAGTCCTCATGTTTAAAATGAAACTCTAAAGAACATGGACAGCACTGAAATAAAAATAAATGGAAATGAATTAATAAAACTGTTGCAATAAAAAAGAATACAAAAATTAATAGCTCTGTGGACTACTTGTACATCCAGTAGTCACTTTTTGTTTTTTTTTGTTTTTGTTTTTCTTATGCCAACTGAGCCGGGTTGGCTTGTGTTATGCTGTGTTTTTTATTTCAAGCAGTGTTGCGTTTTGCCCTGAGTTTTCATGATGAAAAGAGCCACGTTCATGGAAAACATGAACCATTCAAAGGTCACACTGACATCACACATCCTGAAAGAAATCATTCTCAACAATGTAAAACATCCTGAAATAAAATTTTTATCCATCACCATCTAAATTAAATGATTCTATGGTTTTGAAAGCCATGATACCAATTCACTTGAAAATCAAGTTTTGAAATCAGCGTCAGTTCTGTGAAACCACCTCAATCAATGTAGGCCTACAATGGTTTTTACAAATAAAGTCACTTGAGACCATCTCAACAATGGTTGTACAAGCAACAAAACACAAAGATTTTACAAGCGATGTCTTGTTTTTCTTTTCTTTCAAACTTCTTTTTCGTAAATTTCTGACAAAAAATCAACAAACAAAAGTCCTTTCCTCCCTTCTGTCCCAAGACCCATGAAGTTCAAAACCTGGAACAACAGTTTGCTTGCTGCCAATGCACAGAAGTTTCTGATCTTGGCTAGTCTCTTTCACTGCTGGCCACATCTGATGTTTTCTTGACTCGCTCAAACAGCACCAACAGCTCAAAATGGTTGGTGGAGGGAAACATGTCGATGGGTACAGCTCGCACAAAATTGAAGGGAGCTCCTTTCGTCTTCCTCGAGGATGGCCGACATAGGCTGTTGACACACAGGTATGGGGAAATGTTTAGACATTCCATGGAAGAACAAAACAAAAAGCATAAAGAAAATAAATTGTGACGCTGCTTGGGAAAACCTGGCTAAAGAAGCAGCCAGCCATTCATAGATTTGGTTAAGAATATCTGGATAAGGCCAAACTTGGGTCAACTGAGATCTTTTCATATTTCAAGTCATTGATCTCTAATCTTCCATGTCCCACAATTTGATTGTATATTATTATTTAAAGAACTCTAAAACCAGTTTTCTTTTCACTGAAGGTTTCTTTTTTCTTTTATAAAATTTTGCAACTGCACTACTTTCCTCATCAAAAATACATTTGCAAAGTTCAAATGCATCTAATAAGAAACTAGAACAGATAAATCAATTTTGTTTTCTGTATGTTTTATTGACACTTTAAGATGAAATATAAACTCAAAAATGAAAATTTTGCTCTTAACTTGGTTTTCCCAAACGGGTCGCGAGTAAATAAACCACACATATAGACACATACGCACATGCACAAACACTGATCATATTTGAATACAAATAAAGTCAAGCCACACTAATATTTGTCATGTTCCTCTGGAAACCAAAAATATCACTAAGAGTTAGTATGACAATGCGAGATATTTTCTTGTATGTGGAGGTATGTTGGGCATCGTGCTGATTGCATGTGGCCTTGCTCTTTCATGCTAAATTCCAACACAAGTATCTGTCATCTCCTGAACTGTAGTTTACACTGGATACTACTGGTGTCTCAGATTGAGGGACCTCTATCATACAAACAGCCTCAATTCTCATGGCCCAACAATATCACTGTGTCACATCACAATATGTCCAGAACAAGGGTGTACAGAGTCTTCTGCAGGCCAGTTAATTCCCTTGTGGTCACAATGACTACGTTTGCATGCGAGTGACTTATGCTGGGGGTAGTCCCTTGCAAGATAGTTACTCCCTTGTCTTCTTTGTCTTCATACTGATACAAGAATATTAATCAAAGAACATAATTCTTGAGAGTCATGTAGGAATTATCTCCCATGTTGTAGAACTTCTCAAATCTAACACAGTTACAGTTTTGTGCTTTGTACCTGCTTCTATGCTAGCTAAATGGTAACGCAAACTGTGTTAGATTTGAAAAGTTCTACAACATGGGAGATAATTCCTACGTGACTCTCAAGAATTATGTTCTTTGATTAATATTATAAAAATTCTCCCTGCTTCCCCTCTTATTTCTTTGATATATTAGAACAGGGTTCATACAGATTTCCAGACAAAAAAATTTAAGACTTTTGAAGCACTTTTTTTTAAATGCCTTCACACGAACGAAAGCTGTAATGACTTGTCACTACTTTTAAAGTCCACAGTAGTTCAGCTTTCATTGCCTCTGTTTTAGTACGGCTTAGGCTGTTCACTGACATCTGAGTTTGAGCAGAACAGTTGGTTGATGAACTGCAGGATGACGAATTGCTAGAAGTGATGGGATTGCTCGTTGTAGAATTTTTTGTAAAAAAATTTGAAAGACGAACTGCAGGATTTGAATCCTTCATCAGGTCACAGTGTTTTTTCCCTTTTCCATGGGTATTTACAGCCGATTCTCCCATTGAACGAATGTCTATGGTCTTCTTACAAATGCAGCAAAAGGCCTTGCATCTGTCTCCACTTGGGTCTGCCTGCAGCCATTCTTTCTATTCGTCTTTTTCCAGCCAAACCACGTTAAACACTTCCCCGGCATGTTGACTTCTCAATTTCAAAATGGTGGAACATTCTTTCACGTATGCGCATGCGCCATGAAGGCCCGTAACTCTGGTGTTTTGACCTATAGCAGACGATGTATTGGTGAGATCGTCGATCTGAACTCAGACTCAGACTTTCTTTTTTTTTTTTCAATTCAATTTCAACCTTTCTCTTTTTTTTTTTTTTTTTTTTTTACAAACTCAAGATTTTACACAGACTTTATTAAAAATCATAGGCAGTGACAAAACTTAAGGACTTTTTAAAGACCTTTCAACAAAAGCCTGATTTTTAAGGACTTTTAAGGCCTTAAAAAGCATGCCCTCAAAATTAAGGACTTTTGAGGACTGTGCGAACCCTGTAGAAGTTTAACTTTCTTGATGCCTATGTCCCCATTTGCGGATCGTAACTTTAAAAAGTTTCAGTAGAGTGATGACATGTCGCATGAAAACCACCATGCAGAGATGATATCCAGGGTTGTTATAGCCTATTTGCACATCACTGGCTGTCTATGTGTGCACTCTCCGTTCAAAACTCTGTTTAGTATTCTATCAAAGTAGACAGGGCCCTAGGTAAAGTGGACTGGAGTTTTGTTCTGAACAGGGCTATGCACTCAACATCTGATGTCTCTAGCGCAATTCCAGCCTAAAACAAAAACAAAGAAAAACCTGGCATGTTCACTGCGCATCTTAATATTTCAATCACTGCAGTAATGTCAGTTTAGTTTCGTAAGTCCCTACTCCGCCCAAACCCCATGCCTCCCCCACTCCCATTTCAAAACCTTGCTAACAAAAAGTGTTTTGAGCAGGTCCAAGGAGTCTGCCAGATGACTGCAGGCAGATTTGGGTGGAGCGCGTATGGAATTGTCTGAGTGCGATGAATCTCTCTTGAACAAACTCCAAACATACTTAACACAGCCGCGACGGGATGCGACTATAGTCGTGAACGCCGAGTTTCACCTACTGCCGCATCGCACTAAAAGTCATTTCGGTGATATATGGTACAGAACTCGTGATTGCTTTAAATTAGCAGGCTTTTGGAGAGATGCGAGTTACTTCCCTTATAGTAGGCACTTCCGTCCGTCGTTGTGCGCTGTTGATACGTTGTTTGTGCGCAAGTTTTGAATCAAAAATGGATAGAAAGGAGACGTATGTCAAAAGAGGAGATTCTTGAACTGCTGGATCTGAATTAGATGGGATCTGAATTAGATGAGTCTTTTTCACCCCAAGAAAGTGATGATAACAGTGACAGTGAGGAAGATTCTGCTGAAACTGTGTCCGTGAGTGAAGAAGAGAATGATGCAACTCTGTCAGTGTCAGCGATTCTCAGTACGAGTAATCAACGAACTGATCGGGGTGGCACGGGGATTCGACGCTCCTCTCAGACTCGATCTGGCGGCTAAAAACTATTTTAAGTAATAGCTTTATAAATAGCACAGCTAAACTCAGCATCCTTTTTTCATTAAGTACACAAATTTTGGTGACAACTGGACTTCATTCAGGCCTGCTAGAGAGTTTTTCTTTTTTACAACTACTGGTTTTCTTGAAATTTATTGGAGGCAGGCTCAGGCTGGTAGGAAGTTCAGGCAGAGGCCAGGGCCAGTCACAATAGTGTTAATGAACAATGAATAAAATTTGCAGACACTTCTTCATTTTTCTTTTCCTTACAAACGAGTCCCATTTTTGTGCGTTTGTTAGTTGTTTTTTTTGTTTGTTTATTTGTTTGTCTGTTTGATTTAGTAACTGTTTACTACAAACAGAGCTGTGTGGGTTAGGAGCAATACGTACTCAATGAAGTTCTTTTTGGCCCCAGCCACATTGCAGGCAGCATAGACAATACGCGTTAGCTGATGACAGGATCTCAATGACTTGATCACGTCGGGATCTGAAACAGCACATACAAAATTGAGCAGACTGGCCAAAAATGGAGGAAAAATTGTTAATTCTTTCTATATTTTCTATACTTTCTATACCCACGGATGCATGTGGAGACCAAACATTCTGTTCTTTTTTCTTTTTCTTTTTTCTTTTATTGTTGTTTAAAGCCCAGCCGACTGCGCAGAGCCATATCAGGGCTATAACCGCTTCAAAACACACAAAACTTCAACAGGAAAAAAAAAGAAAAGAAAATTAAGTACACACATCACGCACACATAATCCAAGGACATGCCCCCGGTGTAGGACCATTCCGTCCAATTTATCGCACAGGGGAGATTTAAAAAACACACCTGAATACAAATATAAGCATACATAAAGACACCAAAATATATAAAAACAGGCATAAATTACCTAAAACTGCTTCCGCATATCTCACTTCCTTAGAGCCAAAGATGCACTTTATACATGTACCCAATTATCAATCCGAAGAAAAGTATGTAAGACTTCATCGAACAAATACATGTAAATGGACCATTAAGGCAGAAAATGACAAGTAGAAATGACAGAAAGCAAAGCAACAAGGCAGAAACAAAGAGGGTGACAGAAAAGAGATAATTTCTAGCACAGAATTTCCAGAAGGTGGGGATGCTATTTATACTGAAAGAGCCCCGGCAACCCAACAGGGAACATTCTGTTCGATTTTTTTTAACTCATGTCAGATACTTACGCAGTCCACCTCGTGGAGGGTCCAAGACGGCCACACAGTTGGTACCCAGGTTCTGGGTGAGGTCTGTTATAATGCTTTCCACCTTGGCACACTGGTATCTCACATTGGTGATCTCTGAACAAACAATTACATCCATTTTGACCGGTTGAAAAAGCTGGAAGGTTATGCTGAGAGGAATACATACAACTGCAATGTGCAACTTGATGTTTAATTTTTCTTCTTCTTTCTTTTAATTTTCACCCAAATCTGACAGGAAAAAATAATAAATCTTGGAACTGATAATGAACTTGTCACAGCATGAGGCATATCATGTTTTAACCCTCTGACTCCCGCACCCTGTCCACCAGCATCCTGCATTGCCAACAATGCTAGCAAAGCAAAAACTTAACCCTCTGACTCCCGCACCCTGTCCACCAGCATTCTGCATTGCCAACAATGCTAGCAAAGCAAAAACTTAACCCTCTGACTCCCGCACCCTGTCCACCAGCATCCTGCATTGCCAACAATGCTAGCAAAGCAAAAACTTAACCCTCTGACTCCCGCACCCTGTCCACCAGCATCCTGCATTGCCAACCATGCTAGCAAAGCAAAAACTTAAGCCTCTGACTTCTGCACCCTGACCACCAGCATCCTGCACTGCCAACCATGCTAGCAAAGCAAAAACTTAACCCTCTGACTCCCGCACCCTGTCCACCAGCATCCTGCACTGCCACCATGCTAGCAAAGCAAAAACTTAACCCTTTGACTACCTCACCCTATCCACCAGAGTCAAAGGGTTAAGTCTGAAATTACTTTTCTGAAAATGCATGACCATAATTTGCTGAGCACTGAAATACATACACATACAATAAATACATGTACAAACTAGATGTACATCTGATACTTCATCAGACACGCTCAAGCCACGGTCATGCTGTAATTGGGCCGGACACCTCTTCTCAGATTGCCCACTTCTGAATTTTGTAACTTGACTTCAGCAGGACGAAAAACCAACATCCAGGGAAACAAAAATATCCACAGGAAAAAAAATTCACAAAGCATTTGATCACTCCATGTCCAATACTGTATCCAGTTTTTCCAACCCAGGTTTCCATACTACTTTTAACTCTTTCAGCCCTGTCTGTTTTACAAGAGAAATGCACTCCCAGCCTGGGGTTTTTTTTGGGGGGGGAACTGTACAATCAACGGGTACCCCAATAAAACACCTATATCTCAAAAACTACTTGCTCAAATTCATTGAAATTTTTTGTGCTTGCTAATATATAAATGTTCTGTCTCATATATACTTTTCAGATCATTTAATGTTTTCAGTCTTAGTTAAACGTTTATGAAAAATTTACAAAAACTACAAAAAATCTTATTTTTATCATTCATTCATATTCACAATTAAAGAGGCACACCAAAATCACAATGTACACAAGTGAACGCAAAAGGAGATACTACAAAATGGGTATTATTACTTTGAAATTGTGTTAATAATAATAATAATAATTACAATATTTATATAGCGCAAAATCTTGATAAAATCAAATCTAAGCGCTGAAGCAGACACACACGCAGGCACGCACGCTCGCACACACACGCACGCACACATACAGACACACACACACACACACACACACACACCCACACACACGCATGGCTATAAATGGGGAGAAAGAATAAAAGCAATAAAAGCAAGAATAAAAGCAATGGAAAATTATAGAGAGCATAGCATACAATTATATATTATAACCATGTGGTTCCCTCCGAGCGGAGACAGGCTGCAGAGGGGAGGGTTGAGTGAGGTTAGGATTTTATGCAGGAGAGAAAAGGTGAGTTTTGAGAGCGGACTTGAAGGAGACAAAAGTAGGTTGCTGACGGACTGAGAGAGGAAGTTTGTTCCAGGAGAGTGGACCAGAAACAGAGAAGGCTCGTGGACCATAGGTATTGAGCTTAGTGCGTGGAAAGCGAAGAGTCAGAGGATCAGAGGCAGAGCGGAGGGTACGTGAGGGAACATAGATCTCAAGTAGGCTTGACAGGTAATCGGGGGCTGCGTTATTGAGGCTTTTGTAGCACATGGTGTCTAGTTTGTACTGTATGCGCTTTGATACAGGGAGCCAGTGAAGTTGTGCCAGGAGAGGAGATATGTGGTCAGCTTTTTTCTTTTTGAGTACAAGGCGTGCAGCATTGTTTTGAATGCGCTGTAGGATGTGAATGGTGGAGGCAGGAAGACCAGACAGGAGTGAATTGCAATAGTCAATGCGAGACATTATGAAGGAGAGAACGAGTTTTGCAGTTGTTTCGACAGAGAGATACTTCCTGATCAGCCTTATACGATGGAGATGATAGTAGCAGGATCTGGCAGTTTGAGAAACAAAGTTGTTCATGGAGAGGGTAGAGTCAATGCAGACACCAAGATTTTTAGCTGAATCAGAAATTGGGACTGATGTGTTACATAATGGGAGAGAAAGAGGAGGCAGCTGAGAAAGTTTCTGACGGGTGCCAATGAGGATAGCTTCTGTTAAATCCCATAATATCCACAATGTCGAAAAAATCAAGGAAAAAGAAACACTTTTTCTGCAAATGTGGGATGCACTCGATTCAGAGGCCCTGTCATGAGTTGAGGATGGTGGTGGTGGTGGTGATAGTGGGGCCAGAGATTGCTCCAACATACTGTACGGGAAAAAAGTGACGAAAGTAGCCTTCATTCTCATTATCACTGTCACAGTCGCTTTCTTGCCGTACAGTATGTCGGAGAATTCAAGAGGCATCAACATGAACACGCCCACTTGATGTTGATGATTGATTTTCCACTTCAATTTCATCAATTTCATCAAGTTTTGGTCTTTGCGAGGGCTCTTTGTCGAGTGAAGTGCCGATCGACGAAGATACACTTGATTCAGAGGCCGTTTCTTCACTTTCGGGCTCAAAATCACTGCCTTTATCGAGGAGAATTTCATCCAAAACTTGTTGCACCATGCAGCAAGCTTGTTTAATCATCTTGACGTCAAAAAACAACAAAAAACTGCGTAAAATTGCTTCAAAATGACTTGGCAGAATCTTCAAAGTTACCAGAAGGGAAGAGTGACGGAGTAACGTCCCTTTCTTACTGAATATTCATACCAATGAAACTGAAAGTGAGTGGGTGTGTGCGCCCAACAAACTGTCGGGCGCAGAAGCTGAGAGGCGATCAGTCGCGCCCGACAATTTGTCAGGCGCAGGGCTGAAAGAGTTAAGGCATATGCTGCCCACAAGTGTTATGGTGTACGCAGTATTTCTGCATGTGTTAATCAGATCTGTGCCTGGCGGGCACATCCATGAGTCAATATGATTGTTCTCATCAATTTTCTATGAAACACCAGATTTCACTTCAGCAGACAGAGAAAGACTTGTGTTTTCACAATACTGTGTTTGTCATGCGTGGTGAGACGTCTGAGAAGACCTGTTCATGAGAGATCATGTACAGGTCTTCACAAATGTTCTAATTCAATTCTGGCTGGTGGGTGGGGGGGGGGGGGGGTTGTCCCCCATGACCCCCATAAAGCCTAGGTGGTCCGTAGATCCCAGTCTTTATTTTTGAGTTTTGAGATTTTTTTTAGTTAGCTGTTTCTCAGCCTGTGTTCTCACACCCATTTTCACTCAACAAAACTCATAAACTGTAGCATAAATCAAGAATATGTGATGAAGTAGATAGGAGGAGAAAAAGTAGCCACATGACAGCACTTGCAGAACTGGGACCACTTCAACTAGTTCAACTAAGTTTTTAATTGGTCTCCCTTTAACACACATACACACGCGCGCGCACACACACACACACACACATAACTGAGACAATAAGTTCCCAAGCTAGTTCAACAAAGTTTCTAATTGGTCTCCCTTTAAGACACACACACACACACACACTCAAACAAACACACACACACACACAACTGAGACAAAGAATAAGTTCCCAAGCTAGTTCAACAAAGTTTCTAATCGGTCTCCCTTAAAGACACACACATACACATGCACGCACGCACGTATGCACACATGCATGCATGCACACACACACACACACACACACACTCACACGCGCACACACACACACACACACACTCAAACTTACCGTTAAGCTGTGCGTTGACTTTGGCATCCTCCACAGCTTCTTTGCACATTTCAATGCCAATGACGTTGGCAACATTCTGCAAGTAGTGCCAGAACAAAATATTACTACAGACACAACATTAAAATACACTGTTTGACACGAATCACGTTCTGTGAGTCATGCAACAATACTTAACATAGTGGAGGTACAAAGCCACTTTGTTTTATTCCGACATTTAATCTTGAATCTGATGATCTTGTTTATTTTTGTCTTTCATACTATGTATGCTTAACTGATGAAAGGCAACGGGAAACCACCATCCTATTTTTCTACGATAAATCACAGCCAGCCAAAGCATTTATAGGCCATTTTAACCCTCTGACTCCCACACCCTATCCACTAACTGCAAAAACTTAACCCTTTGACTCCTTAGCCTATCTACCAGCTTTCTGGTGGACAGTGTGCAGGAGGCAAAGGGTTATGACAAAAGGGAATTAGAGCACCTAGCCACATCAGGAAAGCTGGAGGGAAAGAGAATACCAGGTAGACCCAGGGAGAAAATATTAGATGGACTTGCAGGGTGGTTGAGGACAGAGAGGGTGGATGATGTACTCGCAGTGACAAAGGATGGATGCATATGGAGGGCCATGATCACCAACGCCATGCAGCAGGGCACATCATGATGACGATGATGTTTGACAACGATCAGAGGATTAAAAAAACAAACTGTTTTCTGTTGCCGCCCTAAGTCCTGCTGTGCTTCAACCGCACTGATTTGTCACAGCTCATTTCCTCTCTTAAACACACAACCAACCCTAAGTTCATTCAGTCGAAGTGCTAGCTCCAGGAAGTCCATAACAGCCAGCTATGTCAAGCTGCCATCAGGCCACCCCCAGATGAGACTCTGCCCTGCTGCTGGGTTACCTCAGTGGAGTTCCACAGTGCCTGTTTTTACTAAAGACAACAAAAACTAAGCCCTTTATTGCTGAAAATTTGAGCCTGTCTTGTTTCAAATAAATTATCAATTATTCTGGTTTTTTTTCTATAATTCACATTTGTTTCTATACATATAATGCTGAGCATCCCATACTTTAGTCATCAATAGTCTAATGGTTTAAAAAAAAAGAAAATTAAAAAGAAAAAAAAAAGCTTGATACCTTAGCCATCGATAGTCCAATGGTACCAGTACCACAGCAGATATCCAGAAGAGTAGTGCCAGGCGTAACCTGACACCACTCAGCAATCATCTTGTACAACATCTCAGCTGCTACTGTGTTCACTGTAAAAAAAGAAAACACATAGCAACAATCAGTATGCATGTTTCTGTACATGAAACAAGACAAAATGTATACACAATTTCAAGACATAAACAAAGCGTAATGAAAAACACACTGGAAATAGTGAAATATGCATAAAAAAAAGTGATTTCACACACATACACATACGTGCGCGCACATGCGTGCACGCATACACACACTCACATCGACTCACACGCACACTATGCATAAATCACATCCACAACGAACTGAGTGTCTGAGAGAGACAGAGACCAACTGATTGTGAATGAAAGTATCAGAGAAAAAGACAGATTCAAACTGCAATTGAGTGCAGAAGCATATGTGCGTGTGTGTGTGTGTGTGCGTGTGTGTGTGAGAGAGAGAGAGAGAGAGAGAGAGAGAGAGAGAGAGAGAGAGAGAAAGAGAGACAGAGACAGAGACAGAGAGAGAGACACACACACACACACACACACACACACACACACAGATACAGAGAGAATGAGAGGAGAGAGAGGAGAGAGAGAGACACAGAGAGTGAGAGAGAGACAGAGAGAGAGTGAGACAGATAGACAGAGACAGAGAAACAGACAGACAGATAGAGACAGAGAGAGAGAGACAGAGACAGACAAAGAGAGACTCAAGACTCAAAGGACAAGGCCAACTGATCCTATCAGAAAATCTGGAAGGAGTTTGGGTGGAAAAGACTGAAAGGACAAGAGAGAGACAGAGATGCTTTGACATTTTACCGACAGTAGCCTGCTATGGTCTATATGTCAAGGACCATGACAAAATTTATAACTACAAAAAAGTACAATATATCAAAGAAAAAGAAAAAAATCAATTCACTGTAACATAAATTAACATGTACAATGCAAGTGAATTTTAAACTATGTACCTTCATTGATAACCAATCTATCATATTTTCATAGTTCCAATCATTGTCAGAAATACTTTGTAGGTATGTTTTAATGTTTAAGTAACCACCTGACAACAGGTTTACACATCATTATACTCACTATACATGTCAACTGCTCAGTTTGTTACATCAACATTTAATATACATTAAGACTAGTAAGATGATAGAGGAGGGACAGATGGACAGAGAGAGACAGACAAATTGATGGAAAAAGGGAAGAAAAAGTCAATAAAATCAGAGTGGGGATGGGGGAGAGAGATAGACCGACAGACAAATTGATGGAAAGAGGGCAGGGAAAATCAATGAAATCAGGGTGGGGGAAGGGGGGGGGGCCGAGAGAGAGGGAGAGACAGAGACAGAGAGAGAGAGAGAGAGAGAGAGAGAGAGAGAGAGAGGAAACAGAGAGGAGACAAAGATGGAGAGACTGAGAGGGAGAGAACATAAAAGAGTCTTTATGGGAAAAACAAGTCAGAATGCCTTTTACATTTTCTCTGCAGCAAAAACACATTTCAATACTCTTACCACAAACAAATATTTTCATCAGTATTTTTAATCAATTCTAATCTGATGATATGACATGAAAATTCTATATACAAGCTAAGTACATACAAATGGATCTATGATGAAAAATTTTGTGCATATAATACACACAAGCATGGATAAAGGCTCACTCACTCACTCACTGTCTCTCTCTCACACACACACACACACGCACACGCACACGCACACACACACACACATACACATCCACATAACACTCTTTCTCTAACTTGAAAATTTGAAATCCACTGTTAATAATAATAATTAGTATTAGTATCATAATAATAGTGATGATGATGATGATGATGATGATGATACATAAAATTCAGATCACCACTCCTGTTGTTATTTATTATCAACATCATCATCATTATCAAATATCAATAATATTTTCATTACTGTCATTATTGCCCTGATGAGTATATTTACCTTGGAAGAAAGCACTGGCAGAAATCCTGAACTTCATTCCCATCATCGTTTCATGAATATGCTGCAAGCAGACAACACACCAGACCATGTGAGGTACATACAAGTGTAGTGAAACCCCAGTGGTTACAGCGAAATCAAATACACCAAAGATTTCAGTGTTGCTTCCTCTGTAGACAAGGATACATATGGACACATATTTTTGTTTTTGTGTTGTGTGTGTGTGTGTGTGTGTGTGTGCGTGCATGCGTGTACGTGTGTGTGTGCATGCGTGTGTGTGCGCATGTGTGCATGTGTGTGTGCATGTGTGTGTGTTCGTATGTGTGTGTGCGCATGTGTGTGTGTGTGTGTGCGCATGTGTGTGTGTGCGTATGTGTGTGTGCGCATGTGTGTGTGTGTGTGTGTGTGTGTTTTGCTGTCCCATCTTTTGTTCTGCTCCACTGACACTAACCCCCTATCACTCATTTGCGTTCTCCATCACACCTCTGGTTCTGAGCTAGCAGTTTGTTAAAGAGGGATTTATCGCATTTGGACAATTCCATACATGCTCTACCCACAGCTGCCTGCAATTATCTGGCAGACTGCTTCATCATCATCATCATGCGCTCTGCCGCATGGTGTTAGCGATCATGTCCCTCCATATGAATCTATTCCTTGTCACTGCAAGTACATCTCACACCCTCTCTGTCCTCAGCCACCCTGCAAGTCTGTCTAATATTTTCTCCCTGGGTCTACCTGATGTTCTCTTTCCATCCAGCTTTCCTGCTGTGACCAGGTGCTTTAATTTCTCTTTCAAGCAGGCTGCTTGAGCCTGTACAAAACCCTACGCGTTGGCAGGGTCTGGAAACTGGGAGTGGGGGTTGGAGGGTGAAATGACCTGTCAAACTCTAAGCATTGGCACTACCAGAACAACTGAATCATCAAGATGGGCAGTGAACATTACCAGTTTTTCTACTGCGGGCTGTGACTGAACTTGAGCATCAAACCTTGAGCTCAAAGAAGCAGCCAGCCTGCGAGAAAAATTTTGTGGCCCACACAAGTGATGAAGCCGCAACCCTTGAGCTAAGAGCATGGTGCTGTAACATCTGAGGTAATGGACTGAACCACTAAATCCAAACTCCATCAAAACTGGGGTCACCACTATACGACAGTAGGCATAAACAACCACAGAATCAGGGACAATTTTTGACAATGTTCATCATCATCAGGTGCCCTGCCGCATGGCGTTGGCGATCATGGACTTCCATCTGTCTCTATCTCTCGTTGCCCCTAGCATCTCTCCCACCCCCCTCGTCCCCAGCCACTCTGCAAGTCCATCCAGCATTTTCTCCCTGGGTCTACCCGGTGTTCTCTTTCCCTCCAGCTTTCCCGTTGTGACCAGGTGCTCCAAATCCCCCTTCCTCATAGAATGGCCTATAAATGTTGCCTGTCTTTTCCTAATCTTCCTTATGAGTGATCTACTTGTGTCTACCTCCATCAAGACTGTCTCGTTTGTTTTCTTTGCTGTCCATTGACAATGTTATGATGATGAAAATGGGGATGACAGTCATGAGGTTATGGAGTTCCACTTTAGACTGAGATTACATGACAAGGTTGTGCTCTATGCTCACTTTCATAATGTGTCTTGGCATCAAACCAAGCCTGAGAGATACAAACACCTGAAGCATCAGTCAAGAAAGGCAAGTGGTCTGCCTCTACAACACGAATGGAAAAAGAAGAAGTAAATCATTCTGTTTGTCTGTTACTGTTAGTGTTTTTCGTCCTACATTTTTTTGGTTTTAAATGATAACCATTTATTCGTAAAGAGAAGCGACATGCCTTGAATAAGGATAATATATATTAACCCTTTCACTTCTGCATCCTATCCACCAACTCCAAAATTTTCACCCTGGAGGAATCTGGTGGATAAGATGAGGGAGTCAAAAAAGTTAATTTTTTGCTTTGCTAACATGGTTGACAATGCAGGATATTGGTGGGCAGGGTGTGGGAGTCAAAGGGTTATACTGAGGTGTGTGTGCAAAATGGTAAATTGTCACTGATCAAGAATAGTAATGAATTGCAAAGGAACAACATGCAAACACCATGATTATGTTCAGTCAAACAGAACCAACATTAACACATTGACCAACTTTCAAATCTGCACTTGCTAATCTACTGATATAAGAAAACAAAAACACACACACAAAAACAGGACACTGCAGAAAATTTAAAATCTAAAGAAAACAAAAACAACAACATAAAAAACAACCAAAAACAAATGTTAAAAAAGACAACATACAACAAAAAGCCTTACCCCATCTCCATAAATAAGCTCGTAAGGTTCCTCTGAGGTACTGTTACTGGTTCTGAAAAATGTTCCTCTATCAACAAGCATTAACTACCACAGTCCACAACAAGAGCAGCATTATTTGTCAAGTAAAAAAAGCCTCGTAGCCCCAAATGAAATGTTTACATAAATAAAATATATGCATATTTCATCAAAATCTCTCCGAAATTCATACACTGAAACACGCACACACTCGCACATGCACACACACACACACACACACACACACACACACACACACACACACACACACACACACACACCACACACACACACACACACACACACACACACAAAACATGCATGTAAGTAACTACATATGCAAATGCACACAGTTCACTTCCAATTGTCTTGGTCTTGATTTATAGTTAAGACTGTAATGTGACAACAGAGATGTTTGGATGCTGGACTTCCAATGGGAGGATGCGAGTTTGATACCGCCTGGGTAGCAGCTGGTGAACGAAGAGCGAGATTTTTCAAATCTCCCAAATCAACATAAGTGCAGACGCACTACTGCAAGATCTCTCTTCTTGTATGTAGATGCAGACAGAAATAAGCATGTTTAATATCTTGTAAGCCATGTCAGAGTGCAGTGGCTTCTGGAAAGACAAAAACGCTTACCATGCAGATTGACTAAAGATGAGGTATGTGAGCACTGGAGCAACATAATATATGCACAATGTGGGTTAATGTGCATACGCACATCCAACAGTACATTAATTGGAATGAAAAAAAACAAAAACAAAGATCAAAAAACAAAACACACAGACACACACAAATGCACACACATATACAGATGTCCATTTCCACTCCCAACTGACCATATTTTGATTTACACTTAAATGCTGACTGATCTGATTTATACATGGGTGAGAATGAGAAATTCTTTTTCACAGTCCATGAAAGGGAAGAAGACATGCACTCATGTCCATATGTGTATCTACAAATGCACATGCATCTGAATGAGCACAGAATATACGAATGTACATGAGTAAGCACGAACATGCATGTGCATGTGTATGAGTGCGTATATGTGTGCATGTATATGTGCGCATGTGCGTATGTGCATATGTGTGTGTGTGTGTGTGTGTGTGTGTGTGTGTGTGTGTGTGTGTGTGTGTGTGTGTGTGTGTGTGTGTGTGTGTGTGTGTGTGTGTGTGTGTGTGTGTGGTGTATGTGTGCGCACGCATCACGTGGGGCTGGGTTGGGAGTGCATGCCGTGTGGCAAATAAGTTTGTTTGTAATGACAATGTAATACTGTATATTTCTAGCCATTCAATGTGCTCATGCACACACACACACGCACACACACACACCACCACAATCCTGAAAGTAAGCAGCACAAAAATGCACAGCGCCGAGCTTAGACCACAAAATGAAAAATCACATGGAATCAAAACTGGGAGTGTTGGATTGCGTTCAAGAGGGATTCATCATCACACTCAGATAACTCCTGCAACTATGTGTCTGACAAACTTCTTGACGCTATGCAAAATCCAATGCGCTGGTCTTGAAAATGGGCTTGGGAAAGAGAAGGGGAGGGGGGAGAATGGAGGGGAGTGACGGAGAAACAGGACCTATGAAGCAGTAACCCTTCGACTCCCGCACTCTATCCAACAACTTCAAAAAATTAACCCTTTGACTCCCTCACCCTTTCCACCGGCTTCCTGCAGGAAGCTGGTGGACAGGTGAGGGAGTCAAAGGGTTGTTTTCAGCTTTGCTAGCATGGTTGGCAGTGCAGGATGCTGGTAGACAGGTTGCAGGAGTCAAAGCATTACACTGACACACCATCAGAATGATCTGAGCATTGAGATGGGCAGCAAACAGGACAGTTTTCACGCTGCATGTTGGGTCTGAACTCAAGACATCAGATCTCGAGTCTCGGCTCTATCAACACAGCCAGCCAGCCTGTGTACATGACCAGGAAAAAAAAATACGACACAACAGTCCCACAGTTATGACGACTTACTTGGGAGTGCAGGGTCGGAAGAAGAACGTGGACACGTTGGCCTCTTTCCCTTCCCCTTCTGTGAAATATTTACGGATGGACTCTTTCTCTTCTTCCATTCGCTCCTGAAAAAAAAACGCTACGTAACAACCAGTTTATTTTTCACATTTTACATTGTTTTTATTCACTGAAAACTTTCTCTTTGAAATCTGGACTTTCTTCCCTTTCTTCTCTGCTCAGCAGCTTGATTTTCATGTCAAAAGTAAGTAGTGGAAAGCTATTTGAATTTGACCCTGTGACACACAAGAAAAGCCTAAATGCCCACAAAACAGAAAGTATTCAATACTTTGTAACAAAAAAATTTGGAGTGTTACAATTTAAGTGTACCACTATCTGTGTTCAAAATTTTGCTAATGAAATTTGAGCACTTAAGTTTGAATATGCTTGAACTCAGAACAGCAGTTTATCTGGGCATGGCACTGAAATCCCTGTAACTGTCACAAATTGTCACCTTTAAAAATGGTGTGCTCCATGAAAGAGGATGCTTTCAGAAACAGCAAAAAACTGAAATTCAACATATGGGGATCTCGCTCATTTTGTGCCAGACAATCACAAACACAGAAAGGGGAATGGGGCAACACATGGCTAGAACATTAACACTTGAAAGTTGAAGCTAAGCATGATTAAGCACAACTGCCATGTGAATGGATGAAAAGATTTGTGCCCTGGTCTGAACTAATCTGAATATATCTCACCAGTTGACCCAGCTATAAATAAGTACACACCCCTCTTTGGGAAGAGGAAGGGAAACTGCAAGACAGACCAGATGAGCACCACCCTTAGAAGTTAGCTTTGAGACATCAATGCTCACACACACACACACACACACACACACACCACACCAAAAACACACCACACCATAAACCACCACACACACACACACCACACCAAAACACACCACAGCATACTACACCACACACACACCACACAAAACACACCACAGCATACTACACACACACACACACACACACACACAAACACACACACTGGCTGGTGTTGTTTTCAACAAACTCAACAATAGCCATTGTGCCGCCTCCCTCACGTGTTGTTCTCACAGACAGCTGTCTCCAGTGACCATTATGAGTGTAGTGGTCAAACACAGGGTACACGCTTTGCCGGACATACTTCTGGAAACACTGATGAACACAAGACATAAAATTACACAAAGATACCAACAAAATTACACAGATGTCAACCTCAAGACAGAAAATTACACACAGATGCCAACCCCAAGACAGAAAATCACAGACAGATGCCAACCCCAAGACAGAAAATTACACACAGATGCCAACCCCAAGACAGAAAATTACACACAGATGCCAACCCCAAGACAGAAAATCACAGACAGATGCCAACCTCAAGACAGAAAATTACACACAGATGCCAACCCCAAGACAGAAAATTACACACAGATGCCAACCCCATGACAGAAAATTACACACAGATGCCAACCCCAAGACAGAAAATTACACACAGATGCCAACCCCATGACAGAAAATTACACACAGATGCCAACCCCATGACAGAAAATTACACACAGATGCCAACCCCAAGACAGAAAATTACACAAAGATGCCAACCCCATGACAGAAAATTACACACAGATGCCAACCCCATGACAGAAAATTACACACAGATGCCAACCCCAAGACAGAAAATTACACACAGATGTCAACCCCAAGACAGAAAATTACACACAGATGCCAACCCCAAGACAGAAAATTACACACAGATGCCAACCCCATGACAGAAAATTACACACAGATGCCAACCCCAAGACAGAAAATTACACACAGATGCCAACCCCAAGACAGAAAATTACACAAAAATGCCAACCCCAAGACAGAAAATTACACACAGATGCCAACCCCAAGACAGAAAATTACACACAGATGCCAACCCCAAGATAGAAAATTACACACAGATGCCAACCCCAAGACAGAAAATTACACACAGATGCCAACCCCATGACAGAAAATTACACACATATGTCAACCCCAAGACAGAAAATTACACACAGATGCCAACCCCAAGACAGAAAATTACACAAAAATGCCAACCCCAAGACAGAAAATTACACACAGATGCCAACCCCAAGACAGAAAATTACACACAGATGCCAACCCCAAGACAGAAAATTACACACAGATGCCAACCCCAAGACAGAAAATTACATACAGATGCCAACCCCAAGACAGAAAATTACACAGATGTCAACACTAAGACAGAAAATTACACACAGATGCCAATCCTGAGACAGAAAATTACACACAGATGCCAACCCCAAGACAGAAAATTACACAAAGATGCCAACCCCAAGACAGAAAATTACACACAGATGCCAATCCCAAGACAGAAAATTACATACAGATGCCAACCCCAAGACAGAAAATTACACACAGATGCCAACCCCAAGATAGAAAATTACACACAGATGCCAACCCCAAGACAGAAAATTACACACAGATGCCAACCCCAAGACAGAAAATTACACACAGATGCCAACCCCAAGACAGAAAATTACACACAGATGCCAACCCCAAGATAGAAAATTACACACAGATGTCAACCCCAAGACAGAAAATTACATACAGATGCCAATCCCAAGACAGAAAATAACACACAGATGCCAACCCCAAGACAGAAAATTACACAAAGATGCCAACCCCAAGACAGAAAATAACACACAGATGCCAACCCCAAGACAGAAAATTACACAAAGATGCCAACCCCGAGATAGAAAATTACAACACAAATTGCCAACCCCGAGATAGAAAATTACACACAAATTGCCAACCCCAAAACAGAAAATTACACACAGATGCCAACCCCAAGACAGAAAATTACACAGATGTCAACACTAAGACAGAAAATTACACACAGATGCCAATCCCGAGACAGAAAATTACACACAGATGCCAATCCCAAGACAGAAAATTACACAAAGATGCCAACCCCAAGACAGAAAATTACACACAGATGCCAATCCCAAGACAGAAAATTACATACAGATGCCAACCCCGAGACAGAAAATTACATACAGATGCCAACCCCAAGACAGAAAAATACACACAGATGCCAACCCCAAGACAGAAAATTACACACAGATGCCAACCCCAAGACAGAAAATTACACACAGATGCCAACCCCGAGGACAGGAAAGTACACAGAGATCTCAACCCCAAGACAGAAAATAACACACAGATGTCAACCCCAAGACAGAAAATTACATTCAGATGCCAATCCCAAGACAGAAAATAACACAAAGATGCCAACCCCAAGATAGAAAATTACACAAAGATGCCAACCCCAAGACAGAAAATTACACACAGATGCCAACCCCGAGATAGAAAATTACACACAAATTGCCAACCCTGAGATAGAAAATTACACACAAATTGCCAACCCCAAGACAGAAAATTACACACAGATGCCAATCCCAAGACAGAAAATTACACACAGATGCCAATCCCGAGACAGAAATTTACACACAGATGTCAACCCCATGACAGAAAATTACACACAGATGCCAACCCCAAGACAGAAAATTACACACAGATGCCAACCCCAAGACAGAAAATTACATACAGATGCCAACCCCAAGACAGAAAATAACATACAGATGCCAACCCCAAGACAGAAAATTACATACAGATGCCAACCCCAAGACAGAAAATTACACAAAGATGCCAACCCCAAGACAGAAAATTACATACAGATGCCAACCCAAAGACAGAAAATATTACACACAGATGCCAACCCCAAGACAGAAAATTACACACACATGTCAACCCCAAGATAGAAAATTACACACAGATGTCAACCCCAAGACAGAAAATTACACACAGATGTCAACACTAAGACAGAAAAATTACACAGACAGATGCCAACCCCAAGACAGAAAATTACACACAGATGTCAACCCCAAGACAGAAAATTACACAGATGTCAACCCCAAGACAGAAAATTACACACAGATGCCAACCCCAAGACAGAAAATTACACACAGATGTCAACCCCAAGACAGAAAATTACACACAGATGTCAACCCCAAGACAGAAAATTACACACAGATGTCAACCCCAAGACAGAAAATTACACACAGATGCCAACCCGAAGACAGAAAATTACACACAGATGCCAACTCCAAGACAGAAAAGTACACACAGATGTCAACCCCAAGATAGAAATTTACACAGAGTGATGCCAACTCCAAGACAGAAAAGTACACACAGATGCCAACCCCAAGACAGAAAATTACACACAGATGTCAACCCCAAGACAGAAAATTACATACAGATGCCAATCCCAAGACAGAAAATAACACACAGATGCCAACCCCAAGACAGAAAATTACACAAAGATGCCAACCCCAAGACAGAAAATAACACACAGATGCCAACCCCAAGACAGAAAATTACACAAAGATGCCAACCCCGAGATAGAAAATTACACACAAATTGCCAACCCCGAGATAGAAAATTACACACAAATTGCCAACCCCAAAACAGAAAATTACACACAGATGCCAACCCCAAGACAGAAAATTACACAGATGTCAACACTAAGACAGAAAATTACACACAGATGCCAATCCCGAGACAGAAAATTACACACAGATGCCAATCCCAAGACAGAAAATTACACAAAGATGCCAACCCCAAGACAGAAAATTACACACAGATGCCAATCCCAAGACAGAAAATTACATACAGATGCCAACCCCGAGACAGAAAATTACATACAGATGCCAACCCCAAGACAGAAAAATACACACAGATGCCAACCCCAAGACAGAAAATTACACACAGATGCCAACCCCAAGACAGAAAATTACACACAGATGCCAACCCCGAGACAGGAAAGTACACAGAGATCTCAACCCCAAGACAGAAAATAACACACAGATGTCAACCCCAAGACAGAAAATTACATTCAGATGCCAATCCCAAGACAGAAAATAACACAAAGATGCCAACCCCAAGATAGAAAATTACACAAAGATGCCAACCCCAAGACAGAAAATTACACACAGATGCCAACCCCGAGATAGAAAATTACACACAAATTGCCAACCCTGAGATAGAAAATTACACACAAATTGCCAACCCCAAGACAGAAAATTACACACAGATGCCAATCCCAAGACAGAAAATTACACACAGATGCCAATCCCGAGACAGAAATTTACACACAGATGTCAACCCCATGACAGAAAATTACACACAGATGCCAACCCCAAGACAGAAAATTACACACAGATGCCAACCCCAAGACAGAAAATTACATACAGATGCCAACCCCAAGACAGAAAATAACATACAGATGCCAACCCCAAGACAGAAAATTACATACAGATGCCAACCCCAAGACAGAAAATTACACAAAGATGCCAACCCCAAGACAGAAAATTACATACAGATGCCAACCCAAAGACAGAAAATATTACACACAGATGCCAACCCCAAGACAGAAAATTACACACACATGTCAACCCCAAGATAGAAAATTACACACAGATGTCAACCCCAAGACAGAAAATTACACACAGATGTCAACACTAAGACAGAAAAATTACACAGACAGATGCCAACCCCAAGACAGAAAATTACACACAGATGTCAACCCCAAGACAGAAAATTACACAGATGTCAACCCCAAGACAGAAAATTACACACAGATGCCAACCCCAAGACAGAAAATTACACACAGATGTCAACCCAAGACAGAAAATTACACACAGATGTCAACCCCAAGACAGAAAATTACACACAGATGTCAACCCCAAGACAGAAAATTACACACAGATGCCAACCCGAAGACAGAAAATTACACACAGATGCCAACTCCAAGACAGAAAAGTACACACAGATGTCAACCCCAAGATAGAAATTTACACAGAGTGATGCCAACTCCAAGACAGAAAAGTACACACAGATGCCAACCCCAAGACAGAAAATTACACACAGATGCCAATCCCAAGACAGAAAATTACATACAGATGCCAACCCCAAGACAGAAAATTACACACAGATGCCAACCCCAAGATAGAAAATTACACAAAGATGCCAACCCCAAGACAGAAAATAACACACAGATGCCAACCCCAAGACAGAAAATTACACAAGATGCCAACCCCGAGATAGAAAATTACACACAAATTGCCAACCCCGAGATAGAAAATTACACACAAATTGCCAACCCCAAAACAGAAAATTACACACAGATGCCAACCCCAAGACAGAAAATTACACAGATGTCAACACTAAGACAGAAAATTACACACAGATGCCAATCCCGAGACAGAAAATTACACACAGATGCCAATCCCAAGACAGAAAATTACACAAAGATGCCAACCCCAAGACAGAAAATTACACACAGATGCCAATCCCAAGACAGAAAATTACATACAGATGCCAACCCCGAGACAGAAAATTACATACAGATGCCAACCCCAAGACAGAAAAATACACACAGATGCCAACCCCAAGACAGAAAATTACACACAGATGCCAACCCCAAGACAGAAAATTACACACAGATGCCAACCCCGAGACAGGAAAGTACACAGAGATCTCAACCCCAAGACAGAAAATAACACACAGATGTCAACCCCAAGACAGAAAATTACATTCAGATGCCAATCCCAAGACAGAAAATAACACAAAGATGCCAACCCCAAGACAGAAAATTACACACAGATGCCAACCCCAAGACAGAAAATTACACACAAATTGCCAACCCAGAGATAGAAAATTACACACAAATTGCCAACCCCAAGACAGAAAATTACACACAGATGCCAACCCCAAGACAGAAAATTACACACAGATGCCAATCCCGAGACAGAAAATTACACACAGATGTCAACCCCATGACAGAAAATTACACACAGATGCCAACCCCAAGACAGAAAATTACACACAGATGCCAACCCCAAGACAGAAAATTACATACAGATGCCAACCCCAAGACAGAAAATAACATACAGATGCCAACCCCAAGACAGAAAATTACATACAGATGCCAACCCCAAGACAGAAAATTACACAAAGATGCCAACCCCAAGACAGAAAATTACATACAGATGCCAACCCAAAGACAGAAAATATTACACACAGATGCCAACCCCAAGACAGAAAATTACACACACATGTCAACCCCAAGATAGAAAATTACACACAGATGTCAACCCCAAGACAGAAAATTACACACAGATGTCAACACTAAAGACAGAAAAATTACACAGACAGATGCCAACCCCAAGACAGAAAATTACACACAGATGTCAACCCCAAGACAGAAAATTACACACAGATGTCAACCCCAAGACAGAAAATTACACACAGATGCCAACCCCAAGACAGAAAATTACACACAGATGTCAACCCCAAGACAGAAAATTACACACAGATGTCAACCCCAAGACAGAAAATTACATACAGATGTCAACCCCAAGACAGAAAATTACACACAGATGCCAACCCGAAGACAGAAAATTACACACAGATGCCAACTCCAAGACAGAAAAGTACACACAGATGTCAACCCCAAGATAGAAATTTACACAGAGTGATGCCAACTCCAAGACAGAAAAGTACACACAGATGCCAACCCCAAGACAGAAAATTACACACACATGTCAACCCCAAGATAGAAAATTACACACAGATGTCAACCCCAAGACAGAAAATTACACACAGATGTCAACACTAAGACAGAAAAATTACACAGACAGATGCCAACCCCAAGACAGAAAATTACACACAGATGTCAACCCCAAGACAGAAAATTACACACAGATGTCAACCCCAAGACAGAAAATTACACACAGATGCCAACCCCAAGACAGAAAATTACACACAGATGTCAACCCCAAGACAGAAAATTACACACAGATGTCAACCCCAAGACAGAAAATTACACACAGATGTCAACCCCAAGACAGAAAATTACACACAGATGCCAACCCGAAGACAGAAAATTACACACAGATGCCAACTCCAAGACAGAAAAGTACACACAGATGTCAACCCCAAGATAGAAATTTACACAGAGTGATGCCAACTCCAAGACAGAAAAGTACACACAGATGCCAACTCCAAGATAGAAAATTACACACAGATGCCAACCCCAAGATAGAAATTTACACAGAGTGATGCCAACCCCAAGACAGAAAAATTGCACAGAGATGCCAACCCCAAGATTGAAAATTGCACAAAGATGCAAACCCCTCTCAATTTTACTTAGGAACAATTCAGACTTTTTTCTATGTGAAACATTTGGAATTTTAACTATATGTGCTACACACACAGTTGATAGTGTGAGAAACAACAAAAAATCTGTTCATGAAGGCTGTTTGTAAATTACAGATTAAGTCTGTTAAGCATTCCTAGTGCAAAGTCTGTTGAGCATTCCTAGTGCTTTGACTGCATTCTTCAAGAATTAATTAGACAGGGGCAGTTCTGTCTTTGACTTCAGTGTGGGCACAGCCTCTAGTGTCTTGCTCTGCACGTGAGGTTTGAAGTCTGTCTTAGTCTTCCTGACAAGACTGAATTTATTAAGAAAGCCGGTAGGTGGCCCATGCTAAACGAAAATAAACTTTTGAAAGAATTCTGATACAGTCAGAATGTTGGAACAATTTGTGATTTGTCGAAACAAAACATGATGAATTCAGAATAGTTGGCATGTCTGATCACACTGTGAGTGATGATCAAACATGCAGTATATGCTTTGATAACACATATTTCTGAAATTTCATGAAGACAGAAAAAAACGGCTGGGATTGAAACTGGCTGCATCAACTTTCCAGCAGCAACATTTCGTATCAAAATTAATGAAACATGCTTTATTGAAAGTATCTCCACAACAACCAAAAACTTTTGGTATGACTTTGTATACAACTTAAACTAACCACTTTTGATAGCATGACACATGTAGCACAGCTTATGCAATAGTCTTTCTTTTTCTTTTTTTGCCACCTCATTTTTTGCGCTGCTCCTGGTCACAACCTCAATGCCACATATTTCGATTCTCCAACACACCTCCAAGCCCATCAAAAGTCAGGCCGCCATGACAGCAAGGCATGAAGAGCCACGTAATCGGAGACCTTTTTACACAGTGCTAAGATGATGATAATGGAGACGCTTTTTAAAATGATGATGCTACAGAGTTCCATTTCAGCTGAAGAGTACAGCCCTGAGACACACTCTCAATCTGATTAACTCTTTGACTCCCTAACCCTATCCACCAGCTTCCTGCAGGAAGCTGATGGTTAGGGTGAGGGAGTCAAAAGGTTAAGTTTGTGCTTTGCCAGCATGGTTGACAATGCGGAATGCTGGTGGATAGGGTGCAGGAGTCAAAGGGTTAAACAACAAAAGATTGATAGAAAACAGGTAGCCGAAAGCTTAGAACACTTTACCTCTGTAAACACAACCACTCAAGATATAAACAGCATGTCTCAGGGCTCAAAACAGGAGGAGGAAAAAACCCACTGAAACTAGGGGCGTCCGGGGGCATGCTCCCCCGTGAAAATTTTTTAAAAACCAAGTGTAAATCTATGCCATTTCGCGCTTTCTGGACATAATTTCAAGAGATATTTAGCGCATAAAAATTGCTGTAAACACATAATGACTTCTTTGTCAACTTTCTGAAGCATCCACTCCCATTTCCACTTGTTTTTAATTAAAGAGTCGTCAAAAGTCTGACCCGCTTGAACAATGTCTGCGCGCTCCGCCATTTTGTTTTTTCCAAGAAGTCCAACTGGAAACTTCTTCCAAGAAAAATCAGGGGCCATAACTTGCGCGCCGTTGCTATGAATGCTTGCAAGCTGATCACGGATGCCTTGCTTCTTTCGTTTTTTTTTTTTTTTTTTTTTTGACAAACCGAAATAGCGGAATTCCGCCCAGACGCGAAATGTTTTAAGCCCTGATGTCTGTATTTCTGTATGTCCAGACCTCCCTTCCCAAACTTGCCCCCTATTCAAAGCTGGCATGGTGGTGACGGTAGGTGATATGATGATCACAAAAATTTAAACATTGTGTGTTGTAAATTACCTCTACAACTTTCTTGGAATCTGCTGAGATGATAGAGATTTCTGTTGGACTGCCCACAACAGCTGTTCCAGCTTTGTACAGCCCGAATCTGAATCCCACCACTCTTTCTGCACACATATACATACATGCGCTCTCGTATCAGGCTGCAAAGACAATATGCAAACAATCACTGACAACGTAAATGGAAATGGCAGAACTGCAGGCCTAAATCTCAACACAAATAACACCAAGGTAATGCATATCGGTGGAGCTGGCAGAACCGCAGGTCTAAAACTCAACGTACAGAAGACCAAGGTAATGCATATCGGTGGAGCTGGCAGAACCGCAGGTCTAAAACTCAACGCGCAGAAGACCAAGGTAATGCATATCGGTGGAGCTGGCAGAACCGCAGGTCTAAAACTCAACGTACAGAAGACCAAGGTAATGCATATCGGTGGAGCTGGCAGAACCGCAGGTCTAAAACTCAACGTACAGAAGACCAAGGTAATGCATATCGGTTGGAGCTGGCAGAACCGCAGGTCTAAAACTCAACGTACAGAAGACCAAGGTAATGCATATCGGTGGAGCTGGCAGAACCGCAGGTCTAAAACTCAATGCGCAGAAGACCAAGGTAACGCATATCGGTGGACCCATGGATGGAAACATAGCAGTCGACGGAGAACCCCTCGAAGCTGTACAACACTTCAAATACCTTGGGTCATGCAAGTCAGCTGATGCCACATGTAGGAAAGACATCAAAGCAAGAATTGCCCAAGCCAAACAAAGAATGGTCCATCTTACTAACATTTGGATAGACAGGTATTTAGGAAACAGAGCTCAAACTTAAAATACTGCAAAACTAATTTGGCCTGTAGTGTTATATGGAAGTGAAGGATGGACTCTTAAAGCTGCAGATGAAAACAGAATCAGAAGTGCAGAGATGTGGTTCTACAGAAGACTCCTAAGAATAAGCTGGACTGAAAGACGAACAAACCAAAGCATTCTGGAAGAATTGAAATAACAACCTGAACTTTTAGGCCTGGTTAGGAAAATGAAAATGAAATACTTTGGACATGCTATGAGACATCAGAGCTGCCATGTAATGAAGACTGTGGCCCAGGGCAAAATGGAGGGCAAGAGACGACAACGAAGACGGCCGACTTCCTATGCAGAGAACATAGCCAAGTGGACAAAGTTGCCGAAAGACGAAATCTACAGGACTGTAGACAGAAGGCGATGGAAACAGCGGACAGGGCACGCATCAGCAGCTACCATCAAGAATGATGTCGCCAACAGGTGAACAGGTGAATACATACATGCACACTTGCATATTTTCATATTCATTTCTTTTGTCATAGTGGATTTACCATGTGAAACTCGGGCTGTTCTCTCTTTTAAGAGCGTATCATTGCAGTGAAGCGCCACCCACTGTTTTTTACCAAAACTTCACAAAGGCAAGAAGGCTAATTGTGCTTCAAGGGGAGGGACCTGGGAAATCAACCTATCTCTCCAATGTTTTATACCAGGGCAGCCAGACAAAAGCCCCGCTCTTCACAATTTTCAACTACCATGGATCTCTAGTGTGCCCAGTCCAGAAGGCACACGGGTCCGACTCGTTTTTCATCTCCTTCCAAAGGACTAGATGTTCCGTTCGATTTTCCAGTCAAACTGAGTAAAAAGGTCAAAGCTTTAACAGGAAACGAACCCTGGAACCTCAAGTTTAGTTATTGGCAGGCAAACGTCTGAACCATTCTGCCACTCTTCTCCTTCTACATATGTATGTAAGCAAACAGGCACTCCCCACTCTTTTTCACAGCCAAACAATGCAAACACACACACATACATACATGCACACATTCTTATACACACACACACACATGCAAGCACACACACATGCAAGCACACACATGCAAGCACACACACATGCAAGACACACACACACACACACACACACACACACACACACACACACACACAACACACACACACACACACACACACACACACCTCCACAACAATACCAGACAGAATCTCATGCATCAGTACCAATATCAAACTGATGCAATGTGACCCTCATACGTCTATGATCTCAAAACCCTGTATACATTTCTGAATTAGATTTAATCATCCAAATGAATAGGAACCTGATAAAAAAACATGCAAAAAGAATCAGAACGCGTATTTAACTCCTAGAGTACTGATGTTTTTTGACACCCAGTGTTTTCCATGTGCCTGGGAAAAAATGTTGCATCGCTACCATGTACATTAAAACAACTGTTGCTTCCATATTCATGGGAATCTATGCATGAAATTATAACAGCATGGTGCATTAGGCATGACTAAATGTATTTTCAGATGATTTATGTAGTATTTTCTTGAAATTACTACATATTTGTAATATTTTGTGGAAATTCCCGTAAAAAACTCATACCCGCTCGCGATGGAAACCAGAAAAACAAAGGAAAAAATAGAAGATATGACCCTCCTGATGAAATCTAAAAGTATTCAGACTTAGGCAAACTTCCTGCTATGAGATCACTGACAGCTGACGAGTTAAAAAAAGCCACAGTGTGCTAATACACTGAGTGGCTTGACCTGGTCAAGTTGTCCCCTGAGGCACGCCCCCCCACCCCCACCCTACTCCATTACCCTAGTCTTCCCCTTGCCACTTCTAACACTACTCACTGACAGTGTGGCTTATATAATTCTAAAGTGTAGTCTGTGAAAGTGTTGGCTAGCTGCCAGTATTGCCTGCAACATGAACCTGGGGGGGGGGGGGGGGGGGGGGAAACCTTCATGTCAGGGGCTCGAAAAATCAATACTTGTGTTGTGCCTGTCTGCTGCACATTTCATACCAACAGCCAGTAACTACTGCTGTTTTCAACCTCTTCTTGTGTTAGATTTGTCTTCTGAATCATCCTACAGTCATTTATAAGTTCTTGACTCAACTCACATGCTTTCAAAGGCTGAAAACATGCAGCATTGCAAGACAGTCCTGGTGTCAACATTTTTGCTGAAAACCAGTCTCTCTTTTCAGATAAATAAAACCAATCTGGTGAGGGTTGCATAGGTCAAAAAGCTAAGTAAAGGAAGCCAGTCACTTTTATGAACCCTCTCTGAGACTGACAACGTCAGTCAGTGCTTCTCTTCCATTTACATTAGGCTGAAACGTGCGTCAAACTACCTTCCTGAATTTCACGTATGTAGGCACCAGAGAAAGCTCCGAGAGCTCCTTAAATTTTATGGACATAGCACTCAAGAGGTTAATACAACCAGACAAGACAGGCGTAAGTTTTCGGCCAACTGGTCTTTGTCAAGCATAAGATCACAAACAAACAAACACCAAATACAAAAATTAGGAGAAAAAGATGGAAACTTTCCTGCTGCTTCGTCCAGAAAAAAGGACTAAACTGACTGAAATTTAGTTTTATTAATTTTAGTCAGTTTAGTCCTTTTCTCACACTGAACGAAGCAGCAGGAAGTTTCAGTCCATTTCTCCTAAAATTTGTATTTGGTGTTTGTTTGTTTGTGATCTTACGCTTGATAAAGGCCAGTTGGCCGAAAATTTGCGCCTGTCTTGTCTGTTTTTTTTCAATATGCGTCCTGGTTCTTTTTTTTGTGTTTTTTCTGGTTCCTGTTTGCTTGAACGCAGGCAGTCACAGTTGTTTTGAATCCGAATGAATATCACAGAGACCAGAAAAATAAGTGAACAAATAGATCAGTAACTCACCACTTCCATCTTCACTGTGTCCAATGGAAAACTCGGCTTTATTCCTGTAGCCTTCTAAGACTGGCTGCAATAAACAGTGATAACTCATTTCAAATGTGCTCCATCATTTGTCACGAACTTTCAAATACATACTGTCATATTCTCATGAACTCTTTGACTCCCTCACCCTATCCACCAGCTTCCTGCCAGTGATGGAGTGAAAGGATCAACACTTTGATGTCACACTCCAAATGATGCATTGTATTTCTGTGAATGGTTGGACAACACACTTCAAATGTTGCACAGTGACATTCTTGTTCCTTTTGGCTGACATTTCCAATGCTTCACTCTCATACTTTCAGTAATTAGTAATGATACATTTCATTTGACTTTGATATTCTCATCAACTCTTAGCACACATATCTCAAATGATGTCTTAATATTTTCAATAACCCCTGGATGACATACTTCAATAACTGCATTACAATATTCTCCTTAACTCTTAAGATGATACATTTCAAATATTACACTGTAACACTCTTGTTAACTCTTTGCTGACACATTTCAAATGTTGCAATATGTGACCTCCCACCATGAAATCAGTCTTAACTCGCAGTCAGTCGAACAGCACTAGGAGCTGAAAAGGTGACTGAGGGTCTATCTGGGGTGTTTTGACTTTTTCTCAAAATTGATTTCTGTAGACTATAACTATCCCCCACAGAAATTTTTTTCTGGAAAAAATATTATTAATCAATTTAAAATGGTATTTTAATGCACTGATTGTGGCAGAAAGAACGCAATTTTCTACCAAAAGTACCTCTTTTTGTCACTTATTATGAATCGTAACCTGTACAGTACCCCCCCTGTAATATACTGATGGAAAGCTCTTTGGTGCACCTTTCAGACAATGACAGCGAAAATTAGAAACAAACTGGGTCAAAGCCACCAAATAAAGAAATTTAAGGAAAATGTGTAGGAGAGCACACAAAAACTTTAGAGGACGTTTTCTCAAAATGGCCGTCATACAACTTAATGACTTTTTTTTTAAACATACATAACTTCTACATTTTTTTGAGTGCAAGCTTCATTCAAGTACCAAAATAATCAGCAGAATGTACACTTTCCAGTGATATGTATATCTCAAAATGCCCAAAATGCTAATTAAGACTGATTTCGAGGTGGGAGGTCACATATAAATATTCTCATTATACAAGGTAACTGATAATTGGGTCTGAGTGGGTCATGCAGCACATGGACAGCTCCCCTTTGTATGGTGAAATGGCTACCATGTGGTGTTGAGAGCTGGGAGATGATTATCTGGAGAGTGGTGAGGCAATGGTGCTCTGGGTCCCATCCAGTACTTCATATGTTTCTGATTCACTTCTCATTACATCTTATTTGACCCATTTCAAATGTTGCACTATGAAAATTCCCATTAATTCCTAGACAACACACTTCAAACGTTGCACTATAACATTTTCATTAACTCTCAGCTGATACACTTCAAATGTTTCACCATGATATAATCACAGACTCTTTGTTGACACATTTTAAATGTTACATTACAATACTGTCGCCGAGTCTTAGCTGAAACATTTCAAATGTTGCATCATAATATTGTCACTGACTTCTAACTGACACATTTCAAATGTTTTACTACAATACTGACACTGAATCTTAGCTGAAACATTTCAAATGTTGCATCATAATATTGTCACTGACTTCTAACTGACACATTTCAAATGTTTTACTACAATACTGACACTGAATCTTAGCTGAAACATTTCAAATGTTGCATCATAATATTGTCACTGACTTCTAACTGACACATTTCAAATGTTTTAGTACAATACTGACACTGAATCTTAGCTGAAACATTTCAAATGTTGCATCATAATATTGTCACTGACTTCTGACACATTTAAAATGTTTTAGTACAATACTGACACTGAATCTTAGCTGAAACATTTCAAACGTTGCATCATAATATTGTCACAGACTTCTAACTGACACATTTCAAATGTTGCATCATAACACTGTCACTGACTGCTAACCGACATACTTCAAATGTTTTACTACAATACTGACACTGAATCTTAGCTGAAACATTTCAAACAGTGCATCATAATATTGTCACTGACACCTAGCTGACACTTTTCAAATGTGTCACTCTCATATTGCCACTGACTCCTAGCTGAGACATTTCAAATGCTGCACTATAACACTGTCACTGAGCCTTAGCTGAGACATTTCAAAAGTTGCACTACAATAATCTCATTAACTGTTAGATGACTATTTTCAGAAGTTACACTATCATATTCTCATTCACTCTTCACTGATACATTTCAAATGTTGCACTGCAAAATTCTCATTTTAATGATTCTTTCACTGCAAACATTTTAAACCTGATACAGTCTTCCCACTATACATTCCCCTTAGCAATTCCCATAGGACTTTTCAGTGTAACTTATGATATGAAAACGTATGTAATTTGCATTATTTATAGAAAAAAATAGAATAATAAACTCAAGAACACATGATGCAACATGGAAACATGCGGCCTGAGACACAGCCAGTGATTCATAGTACGGCTAAAAATAGCTGAATAGGGTCAAAATTAGGTCAACTGAGATTTCTATATTTGAAGTTTCAACATCTAATCTTCAATTTCCCATAGTTTTATCATATCTCCTTACTGAAACCACATAAAAAGCAACTTCTATTAAAAATTTCTTCTTTTTTTCCCTTAAATTCTTCAGTGTGTCACTTTCCTTGTCAAAACTGCATTTATCAAATCAAAACATATCGAACAAGAAAATTATGATGGATAATCTGCTTTCTTTTTTCATGTTAATTCATAATCTCTGAAACTTTAAGATGAGTTTAAAATTCAAAAATGTGTGTGTGCATGTGCGTGTGCATGTGTGTTTGTATGAACATGTGCAAAAAGGCCCTGTGTGTCAATGAATGGATAACTGTATGTACATATGTCTGCATATGTATGCCTGGATGCACATGCATGTCCTTGCATGTGTATAGTGCATGCAGATATGGATCCTTCTTTGGAGATGTCTAGTGGCTAGGGTGAGCTACTTTTGTAGCCTATAATTCAAAATAGATAAATCCTACACTCTTTTGCCTGTTTGCCATTTAATGTATATATATCAAATAAATATATTCTAAAAAAAAATGTGGTGTTTAAGTTTGTTGATTGTGTTGTTAGCTTATTTGATGTTATGTTTGAAAAAGTCCCGCTCTGGCCGTACCTCATTTGTGAAATGCTGATAGTGGGCCAAGTCAAACCACTGTTGCTGTTTATTAAAGACACATTCCTAACAATAATTGTTTTGGTTGTGTGTGGTATATGTATGGCTTTGTATGCAATATGTGAAAAAATAATGATCATGCAGTATTGTGTGAGTGATTTTGCAAACAAAAAAATCTAACAGTCGCATCGCTTCGTTACTCTGGATCATGCAGAAATAGATGTGGTATCCCTGAACATGTGTCAACAATGTGTTCGGAAATACTTACACTGGAGTATTCTCAGGCATTTTGAGTTCCTACGCAGTATATCTATTTTACAATTGCAGACTTGCAAACATGACTTATTTGTTATTTCAAAGTCTTACCAATCATCGTTTCAAATTTTGAACGTAGCGACCGAACACATTTTCAAAACCGCTGAAGTTCACACAGAAGCCCTTGGAGCTTTATTTTTGAACTACTTCTATTTTTCGATGGCGGAAAGATAATAGTGTGATCAGGTTCCTATTTCCTGTCTGATGCTGTGTGAGGATTCACATGGAAGTCATCGTCTCACCACGTGTGAGAAATGTAGCGACCATGCATTGATTCCTTCACTGAGCGCGTTTTGACCAGTCAAAGTAAGATATATTGACCTCTGCACTCTTTCCAAAGTAGACAAAATTATAAACAATGCTCATAATTATTAAATCTGTGTAGAAATGGTCAGTTTTGAAGTCGTTGGAGGATAGCATTGACAATTTTCTGAGACCCCGATTTTCCGCGCCCATCGCATGCATTCAGTGGTTATGTTACACTTTCACTGCATGTTTTCAGAGAACGACCCATATGCATTATATACTAGTGGTTACACATAGATATACTTACAGAAGGGACAATGGGCAGAAGTGGACAGCACATTCCATCATTTTCTTTTCTATAACATGCCAAATACACAAGTATAAATACACCTGACAACATCCAATGTATTTATCAAAAAAATAATCAAGTATGAAAGATTTAACTTATTATTTGAAATTAAGCTATAAAACCTTGCACAACAGAACATGAAATAAAAAATATGGGTGAATTCAGGGGCCAAAACCTTCATCATCATCATCATCGTCATCAGAAGCCTTGCCGCATCGCGTTGGCAATCATGGACTTCCATCTGTCTCTATCTCTTGTTGCCCCAAGCATCTCCTCCACCCTCCTCGTCCCCAGCCACTCCGCAAGTCCATCCAGAATCTTCTCCCTGGGTCTACCTGGTGCTCTCTTTCCCTCCAGCTTTCCCGTTGTGACCAGGTGCTCCAAACCCCCCTTCCTCATAAAATGGCCTATAAATGTTGCCTGTCTTTTCCTAATCTTTCTTATGAATGATCTACTTGTGTCTGCCTCCATCAAGACTGTCTCGTTTGTTTTCTTTGCTGTCCATGGAACTCTCAACATTCTTCTTAGAAACCACATCTCGGCTGCCTCAATCTTGTTCTGGCTTTGCTTGTTGACTGTCCACGCCTCACATCCATACAACAGTATTGGTTCTATATAACATTCAAGAACTCTCTTCCTGATGTTAATTGATAGATATTTGTTGGTAAGAATACTTGTCATCTTCTTGAATGCTGTTTCCAAAACCTCCACCTGAGTTTTACAGGAGAAATAATAACTTTAGCAATTGTCGACTATCATCATTAATTTGTTTTGTTTTCCCCACTCTAAGCAACATTTTCTAGAGCGATCGCCAGCATACATGCATTGTTTGGCCCAGTATGTCTGGATGTTATATTTCTGCACAGTTGAAATACTCCAACTTTGGCTGGAGTGCCTCTTGGGCATTTTTGTGTTTCCATCAGCTGCTGAACATTGATATGACTTGTAAGATCTTTAATGTGCATATTTCATGTTCTGTATGCATATACACATGAAAGGGGTTCAGGACTGGGTAGACCAACATAATGCACATCACTCAATCTTTACACAACAAATGTTACCCAGGCAGATTTTAATTCAGACCTTCCAAACAGATCCACCTGGCCGTCACCCCTAACACTATCATCATTGTTCCACTGTTCTCCCTAAAACTATGCCTATGACAGTGAATATGAGTCTGTGAGGATGGACAGTCAATAACTATGTGTGCTCCAGTACAGCCTGAATTACAACTATTAACACACAGACAGAGGGAGACAAAGAGAGAAAAACAAGAGTGAAGGACAAAGACAAAGGGAAAATGAGAACAAGGAGAGAACGAGAAGGGAGGGGAGGGGACAAGAAAAAGAGACAGAGAAAAAGAAAGAGACAGAGAAACAGAGTAACAGACAAGAAAAAGAAAGAGACAGAGAAACAGACAGAGAGAAAGAGACGAGAAAGAGAGAGAAGCAGACAGACAATAGTAACAGAAAAGAAGAGAGAGAAACACAGTAACAGACAGAGAGAATGAAAGACAGAGAGACAGGCAGACAGAGTAACAGACAAACAGACAGAGAGAGAAAGAATGAGATAGAGAAACAGACAGGTGAAGAGATTCAGATGATTTATTCAAACAGGTCTGACGCCTCTGGAAGAGGAGATCACATAAAAAACAGAAAGCACATGCTCCTAGAACCATACAGACAGTATTATTGTTTGGACAAATTTTCATATTTTGAATGCTTTGCACAAGTTAGAACAAGAGCAAAAGTGATAGAGACAGGAGGACAAAAGAGAAGAAGACACAGACAGACAGACAGAAAGAGAAAGGTGTATACTCTCATTCCCTTTTAAAGCTTCATCTTCTCTGAGATACTTATTACTGGAATTTTTCTTCTCTTGTACAGTTTTCATCTTCCAGAATTCCCAACCCAAGAAAAATGCATGATGACATAGACATCATCTTCATGTGCCCTGCCGCATGGCGTTGGCAATCATGGCCCTCCATATGTATCTTTCCCTTTGTTGCCGCAAAGCACATCTTTCACCCTCTCTGTCCTCAGCCACCTTGCAAGTCTGTCCAATATTTTTTCCCTGGGTCTACCTGGTGCTCTCTTTCCCTCCAGCTTTCCTGTTTGACCAGGTGCTCTAATTTCCTTTTCCTCATAAAATGGCCTACAAATGTTGCCTGTCTTTTCCTAATCTTTCTTATGAATGATCTTCTTGTGTCTGCCTCCATGAAGACTGTCTCATTTGTTTTCATTGCTGTCCATGGAACTGTCAACATTCTTCTTAGAAACCACATCTCGGCTGCTTCAATCTTGTTCTACCTTTGCGTGTAATGACAGAGTAAAATGCTGAAATATTAATGAGCCTCCTTCTCTCCCCTGCAATGTAACAGCAACTGTATTTGCTCAACTAATCATTCTTTCTAAATAGTTCTCTATCTCTTTTATCCACACATACACCATACGCCACTCCTACACACACAAACTGTCACAATACACACACATATACACACACGCACACCACCACCCCCACACATACACACACACACACCCCACACATACACATATACACACACACATAAAGAGATAGACATGCATACACACACATGCACAGTGACAAGAGTCATACTCAATCACTAGCCTTCTCTTAATGTAACTTCACACATGCTCAACAAAAGTAAAGTTTATGGATCTTACCGTGCCTTTGTAAACTGGAATCTTATTTCTTTATCGAAAGCCACTGATCTCAAAGCTTCTTGAGCCTTGTCCACCTTGCGCTGAACATAACAACAAGAAATCATTCTTGTACAGCAAAATTCTCACTGCCCATTACACACTGACAAGACACAGAGCATAATACAAGCTTTGATCACACACAAAACACACACCACACACACACACACACACACACACACACACACACACACACACACACAACACAACACACTACACAACCCGATGTCAAGAGGTAATGTGTCTTTACCGATATACATAAAAGAAGCTGGATTAACAAATATTTTTAAATTAATCAAATTTTAAACTTTTGAATTAATTAAAAATTTCAATCAAATCTGAAACTTTTATTCATTTATTCTTTTTTTACCTTACAATCAGATCTGTATCCAGTACCTTCCCTAATCTGAACATGATCAGATACCAATTTATATCACTCGTGTTGTAGAATTGGGAAACCTTCTACTTTATAATCTTTTACCACCAAACAAACAAAACTCATATCACAGAGAACAAACCACAATTTAAAATCACAGACACTCACATGATAATTTACACTCTAATGTACTCCTGCATCACATTACAAAACCAGATTTTCCTGATGAAGTCCTTGGAGGCAAAATGATATTAACCCCTTCCATGCCACAGTATTTGTGGCCTTTTGCATTGCTGTCGGCTGGGACAAAATCTTGCTTTTTTGTTCACTCATTCAGTCATTTCGTTTTTCAGTTTCTGGCATGTTTTTTTTTCCTTATACCTTTGGCTATGATTTGATGTCATAGTTATTTGATTTGGTTGAAAAATAGTATGATTAGAAGCTGATGTAATGAGCCTTTTTCTGAAAACAAAAATGCTTTTGGAATATACATACACATTCAGTAGCACATAAAACCACACAAAACAGCAAAATTTGGTTTTTGCATATAATAAACATCAAGTGAAAAAGTTTTCTTGCTATTATGACTCTCTGTGAATGTTTTTCTATGCAACAGTCAATAACTTCTTGGGTGTAGCACAGTGGAGGAAGAGACAGAATGGGCACTTGTTCCACCATCTTGAATCGCATTATCAGGTTCCATACTTTCTGATGCTAATGAGACTAATATTCAATTCTCTGAACGGTCAAAGGGAAAAAAACTGCACTTCGACATCTCCTCAAGAGGTTTGCCAAGTTTCTAGTATTATCTCCCATTTTTTCCACCCAAGATTCGATGATGAAAATTCTCTGTGGCGGACATGGTTATGGGTGTATGGGCATGTCAAAATGGCTCCATAGTAGACATGGCATAAGCAGGGAAGAGATTACTGAGTATTCCTATTTCTTCAATTCTGGAACTGGGACACCAAAACGCAAGGACAATCAAGTTTTAAGCTGCCCTACAGACCAAGAGAGGCTGTGATGGAGGTGTACCATACCTTCAGCTGTTCTTCGTAAGGCACTTCCCACAAGGGTTCCACGCATGACCTCAGTCTGCACACATTTCAAACAACACATGCTCACATGTTATGGAATTCAGAATTGACAGTTTACACATGAAGCTGGAAAGATTACATGCATTAAACTAAAAAGTCTTTCTTACACAGTTTACACATAAAGTTGGAAAGATTACAAGCATTAAACTAAAGTCTTTCTTACATAGTTTACACATAAGTTGGCAAGATTACATGCATTAAACTAAAAAGTCTTTCTTACAAGTAATGGTTATCACATAGCTTAATAAACAATAAACCTAATAAGTCAAATAAACAAAGCTAACACAGCAATTTAACTAGCCAGAATAACAACCACCACCTAATGTGAATAATATGATGAACAAGACACTGATATTTCAGCCTCAGATAAATGAAGATGTGCTTCACTCATTTCTGATCTAACTCATTATATAACTGACAGAATGCTGGCTTGAAGGTTACATAAACAGTCAGATCAAATGTCCAGACCAGAATAAAACTCTCACAACCACCTATAGTGAAATATAAAGAACAAATCAAAAGTAAAAAATCGAACTTGTGACAATTCTTACATTCCGAAATGTATCACAAGAATGTTACAATTTAGGAATACTTGCAGTGTGTGCAGACACACTAAAACTTTATAAAATGAAGATCATCATGATGCCAGCTCTCATCATCATCACCATCATCATCATCATCAAATGCCTTGCCACATCGCATTGGCAATCATGGCCCTCCATCTGTTTCTATCCCTTGTTGCCCCAAGCACCTTTTCCACCCTCTCTGTCCTCAGCCACTCTGCAAGTCCGTTCAATATTTTCTCCCTGGGTCTACCTGGTGCTCTCTTTCCCTCCAGATTTCCTGTTGTGACCAGATATTCCAATTCCCCTTTCCTCATAAAATGGCCTATAAATGTTGCCTGTCTTTTCCTAATCTTTCTTATGAATGATCTTCTTGTGTCTGCCTCCATCAAGACTGTCTCGTTTGTTTTCTTTGCTGTCCATGGAACTCTCAACATTCTTCTTAGAAATCACATCTTGGCTGCCTCAATCTTGTTCTGGCTTTGCTTGCTGACTGTCCAAGCCTCACAACTGTATAACATTATCGGTTCTATATAACATTCAAGAACTCCCTTCCTGAGCCAGCTCTCAACAATCAACAAATAATTCAAATGACAAAAAAAAATCACAGTAAAATCAAATGAAAGAAAAGTACTTGTAACCTGGTGGTCGCAGGGAGATCATTGTCTGGTTTTGCTCTCTTCACATTCTCCAAACCTTCCCTTGAACCTGCAGTAGGACAAAACAATTTATATACTACATTTTGCTGGAACAAAATGTACCTAACACAATAAGGAATGAAGATATATCATAGCAGTAAAAAGTCAAAGTGTTCAATACTACACTGATAAAAACAATATGACAAATACAAGTGATAATAATAACATGACAAATACAAGTCATTCCTTTTAACCCTTTCACTGACAGGAGTGGCAGTGAAGCGGGTAAATATCAGACTTTTGATCAGAAGGTCCTGAGTTTGATCTGCCTTACCTGCTTCACCTAGTAGGTAAAGGGTGAACAGTTTCCTGAATCTCCCATATCAACCAACATGTGTGCAGACCTGCCAGTACCTAAACTCCATCGTGTATACACATGCAAAATATCAAACACACACGTTAAAGATCCTATAAGGCTTGTTAGTGGTTACCTTATGGAAACATGAAAACAACCAGCAGGTGTGCCAAATGATGACGGAGAACACAGACTGTGCGACAACATACCACCTGCATGGTGTGGGCAAATCAATGAGAATATATGCATACAAACAATCAGAATGCTAAACACACACACACACACACACACACACACACACACACACACACACACACACACACACACACACACGACACACACGCACACACGCACACACACACGCACACACACATGCACACTCACACACACACTTATGCACTCACACACACACATGCACACACGCTCGCACGCATGCACTCATACACACACACACACACATACACACACACACACTCACATACATATACACACACACAAACACAAATAAGCAAACAAATTAACAAACAAAACCTTTCACTCTCTTGTTCAATCTACCAGCAGGGCTTAAAACAGCAGGAGGAAAAAACCACTAAAACTAGGGGGGTCCGGGGGCAAATAACTTGCGCGCTGTTTCCATGAACGCTTGCAAGCCGATCACGGATGCCTTGCTCCTTTCGTTTTTTTTTTGTTTTTTGTTTTTTTTGACAAACCAAAATCGTGGAATTCCGCCCAGACGCAGAACGTTTTAAGCCCTGTACCAGCTTCCTGCAACTTGAACAGCAAATTTTTTCCTGTTCAGGGCTTGGGAAGGTCAATCAGTGATGGAGAGGAGATGCCTACCCCTCTCCACAAACTTACTCCAATATGGCCTTGGCATTATGAGACAAACTTCACATCAGGACTATTGTATCAGGACTGTTGTTTTATTTGTTTTCCTTTTTACAGTTTCTGTTTATCTAACCTTCTGTGGATGAATTCTGACAGAACCCAGAATAGCAGTGTATCACTTAACACAGACTCGTAGGTATATTCATAATTGCAAACTCCAAATCCAAAACTTATCTATATGTAATAGCAAACTCCAAATCCAAAACTTGTCCATATCTTTAGTTAATCCTTTGAGTTAAATAATAATTCATAATTACAATATTTATATAGTGCAAAATCTTGATAAAATCAAATCTAAGTGCTGAAACAGACACATACGCACGCAGGCACACACACGCGCGTACACCCACACACACACGTATGGCTATAAATGGGGAGAAAGAATAAAAGCAATGGAAAATTATAGAGAGCATATTATATACAATTATATATTACAATGTGATCTCTTCATCAGACTTCTGTTTGAATAGCTTCTGGCAGTATTTCTTTGAATTCATGCCCTGAAAATGTCGAAGCACGGCGCAAAAATCCGAGATACTTTAGTTGGCCACTTTCTGCCGGCTATTAATAGCGCGCCCCTTCCCTTCCACTCCCCACACTCTTTTCACCCGTCCCTTTATCACTAGTGCGGGAGCACAAATACGCGCTACACTGACGGACTTTGGTCGATCCTGCCTGGCTAAAAATAGCATGCGCAGGCGACGCCGGCTCGCAACTAAAAGGTGGCAGAATGGCTGGGAAAATGCAGCCGTGGGAGCAGTAGAGGTATACGACAAAAGCAGTAGCCAATTCAAGTACAAGTGCTGTTAGCCTCAGGCGGCAGTGTTCTGAATGGGTTAACTTAATAATGCACAATTTTTTCCCGTCACAGACATTTTTTTTCTTTTTTTCCAAACTTCTTTTTATTCATTTTAAGCAAGTAATATAAACAAATGCAAAACAACCAGCAAAGCACAATTTCCCTTCACAGACTTACTCTGTTTCTCTTCTGGACCATCTTGTTAACAAATTTGCCAAAAAAAACTTTGAAAAGAATAACATGTGATATGCACTTCGCTCCGTCAAGACTGGCACAGTAACTTTGTTCAGCCACTTAGCATGGACATCTACCTTGATATATCATATAGCAATAGCATGGAACAAAATAAACCAGATTTATGACTATTTGAGACAACATAACCCTTTGACTGCCGCATCTTGTCTGCCGGCTTCCTGCATCGTCAACCACGCTAACAAAGCAAAAACTTAACCTTTTGACTTCCTCATAGGCTGAGGGAGTCAAAGGGTTAAGTTTTTGCAGTTGATGGACTGTGTGCAGGAGTCAAAGGGTTAAACTACTTGGTCTGCAACAAAACAAACAAACACACACACAAAAACAGAGCTTTCAAACGGAATAAACAGCCTGGTCTATGACAAAACAATCAAATGAACAGAGCTCTCAGACAGAATAAACTGCCTAGTCTGCAACTAAACAAACAGACAAACAAGGCTTTCAAACAGAACAAACTGTGAGGTCTGTGACTAAACAAACAGACAAGCAAAAAAGCTTTCCAACAGAATAAACTGTAGTGATCTGCAACTAAACAACCAACCAATCAAATAGGCAGGACAAACTGCCTGGTCTGTGACAAAACAAACAAACAAAAAACCCCAAACAAATGAGCAAACAAAAGTTTCAGACAGAATAAAGTACCTGACCTGCAGCAAAAGAAACAAAGAAGCAAGCAAATAAACAAACAAAGCCTTCAGACAGAGAGTAAACTGCATGGTCTTTAACAAACAAACCAACCAACAAACACACACAGGTTCGAGACAGTTATCTGCACATTATAAGGACAGTTAATGGGGTGAGAAAGACCCTAATGACCCTCCAATAGTGTACTCACCCTCATGTTTCCGTTTCATGGGATCTGCAGATGGTCGAGCTTTCTGCAACATCCATGTATAGGTTTTGATGTGTTAGATTTAGAATATGAATCTCTGCAACTTTAGAACAAATAATTATATAACATTTTCTTCTTTATTATTATTCACCTTATCAACCTTTCAACATACAATTACATTAGATTTTTTTCTTTTCTTTTCTTTTTAAAAAAAAAATTCTGCAGCACTTCTGATCACTATCAAGTATGTCATAAGCACTTACGGCTCTTGTGAGATAAGGTGCTATACCAGCAGTCACTGTCATTACTATTATAAATTATATGAACATATGAAAAAACCTATATTTCTGTGTACAGAGTGATCTTAAAAGGAACTTTCAGTTTTATTTGGTTTTACGTCTTATACTGTAAAACATGTCATGGTTACCCACAAATAATTACAGCATAACAAAAGGCACTTGTAATAATAAACTACGATTTGATTTCATACTTAAAAGTACTCCCATCCATTTATAAAAGAAAAGATACCCCAAAATTTTATCATATTTCTACACACTCCCGTACGCACGCACGTGCACACACACGCACGCACACACACACACACACACACACACACACACACACACACACACACACACACGTAAGACATTGTTTTCATAGTTTCAGTTTCATCTGGAATCACACACGCATCAATATTTTCATTCTTTTCTCTGGCACACACAACACACACACACACACATACAGAGTCACACACATAGAGTAACACACATACACACTAACTAAATTGGCCATCAATGAGTTGCAAAACTCCATGACCCTAAGTCTTTCAGTAGTAAATCTACAATGGACTGGTTGGCACAAAAGAAAAAGCTCACGCCTTCTGACCTTAGTGCATGGGTTTGAGTCTGACTGGATAAAAACTTCTGAGCATGCAGCCTCCAGTAAAACCAGTGCTTCGTTTAATATCACTCATAGTGAAAAGACGTTAAATTGAAGAACGAAACAAAACAAAATCCAGAGGTAAATGGGTGCCTGACCCTGTTGATGACTGGAAAAGTAAAGCTGTAAGACAGAGGAGATGGGCTCTACCCTCATAATACTGGCCCTGTGAAAAATTGAGGTGTCAACCATTTCACTCCTCTGTGACCTCAGGGATATGGGATCGTCTAGTAAACAAAAAACAACAACAAAAGTTTAGTTTATCTTTGAAAATCTTTCTGAAGAACTATTATAAAACCCAAAACTTATAGGCCTACATGTATGACTGTGAGCCAGGCAAAGTCTGTCACAAAACTACAGTAACAATTAACCCTCTGACTCCCCCACAATCCACCAACATCCTGCATTGTCGACCATGCTAGCAAATCAAAAACTTAACCTCCTTTGATTTCTTTACCCTGCAGGAAGCTGGTGGATAGTGGGGGGAATCAAAGGGTTAAGTTTTTGCAGTTGGTGGATAGGGCGCAGGAGTCAAAGGGTTAATACAACAGAATACCTTGGCAGAGAGCACTCTGCCCTTCCACACATGACCGTTGATTGCCTTCAATGCTTGGTCTCTGTTAGCTTCACAGCTGAAAAATATAGCAGACAGTCAATTCAACTTTGGACTACAAAAATGAAACTTTAATACAAGAATCTCAAATAAGTACAGCAGTTAGCATGTATTTTTTCTTCTGCATTCGAGCATGTTTCAGTTTCTCAAGATAGATTCTCTGCACTTGGAGTAGCCTATATAATTTGACCACATTCATACGTAGTCAGTTCGGTAGACTGATTAAAAGATCATGTGGTCTTCAAAAGGTGTATACATATTAAAGACAAACTTACAGTTACACCAAGACATGTTTTATTAACCAGATAAAGAGAGGACAAAGAAACACAGTTAGAGTTTACTTAGACTATGAGATATCTTTCACACAAATGAAACAAAACAACTCTGGATGAAGGAGACAGACAGAAATCTGTAAAGTTAGGGGAAGAAAGTTATAGTCTTAATCCACTGAATATAGTTCACATAGATTCAGTTATTTTTCTTATCTGCACTTGCTTTTAAGTTAAAAAAAAAAGCATGAAATTCAAGTTCAAGTTCATATTGCTTATAGCCCAGCCGACTACTAGAGCCATATCACTGATCAGGGCTAACATCAAGTCAAAAACGACAACCCATTAAGATAAAAGACAACAGTTAAAAACCATGCTCACCCTTAATCTTGCAAGTCTAAAATGCAATTAAACTTAAATTAAAGAAAAACAGTCGCAAAATCATATCAGGTGAAATCTACTGATCTCTTGTAAAAACTGGACAATTAAGCATGAAAACAGAAATTAAAAATGAATAAAACAGTAATCCCAAAATGGCCATATCACTACATGTGCTATAAATCTATGGCTTTTCATACATAAATAGCCTTAATAGGTCACATAACTAAAATATTGAATGCATTTTCATGAATATGGTTATGAATGACAGCCTGCCTCAACAAAACACACATGTATATGACACATGTACTGTGTACATGTTGATTTACATCCTACTGACACACACTCAGCAACACACAGAGATCTAACACACTGACGATAGAACGCAACAGACATGTTACTGTTTTTATCACTAATTTGACTAAATAAGTGAATCACATAATATAATGGTGCATAAACACACACACACACACAGTGACACACACACACAGTGACACACACACAGTGACACACACACACACACACACACACACACACACACACACACACACACACACACAACCAACCAACCAACCAACTAAACATGCATTGTCAATACATATAATACAAAAATAACAGAATTACATCATATATATAGTACATATACCTAGGGAAAAAAAAACCAGTATACACTATAACAGTATAACTATAAGCACTTGAATTTTACACTTAAAAATTGATAACATTCTTGTCACAAGCAGGACAGAGAGGTAGGGCAGGGTATACATTTGAACAGACTACCAAACGTAACTTAAACAAAGGACAGAAGACTGGTAAAGTGAAACATGGAAAACCTGGATAGACAAATTCTGAGAAAACCTGGATAGACAAATTCTGGAATCGAGCTTGCTGTTATGAGTATACTCGGAAGTTAACACTGAGTGACACCCTGCTGTTATGAGTTATCTCAGAAGTTATCCGAAATGACTTAATGTCTAGATAATATCACTAATACTATCACAGTATCAGTGATAGTGCTATTACCATAAAACTACAAATTACAAAATATATACACCCCCCCCCCCCCCCCACAGATCATAACTTACAGGTTGGTTGGGGGATCGTTTTATCTCCATGACCCAAAGAACTACTTTGGTTCAGATGTCTAAGCCAGACAGGTCAAAGAATAGACTCCAGTCAGTCAAGATAAATAGTAGGCCCTATTCCACCCACGGAAGACGGATTATGCAGAATGTGCAACAACACATGTTGTTTGCACATAGTGGGCCAGAACAATGAGCATATACACATCCAGGATAACATGGCTATGCCTCAAACCAATATTTTGCTGTGATGTCGCCCTCAAGTACCAATACCAGGTGAGGTCAGTGCCAGACCCTCAAGCCATAAAAAGGCCCAAAAAGCCACATATGGCAGTTCTGACAACATGGGAACCAGGGGAAGTCAGAGTAAAACTACTGGTCAAATCCTTCAACCAATTGATGGGAACAACCCTATGGACAATATCTTGGAATGCTGAAGGATTATGGAAAAAAGAGGTCTGAGCATAATCTTGAAAAATCACAAAGTTGATGTTATGTGCATCCAGGAAACACAGCTGAGAAACTCTGGATGAGCAGATCATGGGCAACAAAGAGGATCTGATCAAAACCATATTCTTCACACAGACCACTAAACTGGCTATTTTGAGGTATAATCATGCTGGAAACATATGTTTTATAAAGTAACACACACACACACACACATACACACACACACACACACACACACACACACACACACACACACACACACACACACACACACACAGCATAATGAAGTAAAAAGTTACCTGAAGCACACAAAGGCGAAGGATTTTTTTGGCAATATCTTTATTTTGTGGGGATTCAGCCTAAGGGTGGTAGTGAGGCGCTTTTTCAGTTGCTGAAACAAAGTAAAAAGAATTTAATAAGAAATTCACCCAGTAAAACCCAGGTTATACACTACAGTATATTGACTTCATTGACTTGACTAATCAATAATCTAATCACAGAGTTTATGGTTTAATTAAATGAATTCATGTAAAGATTTATTTCATGTGTGCAATGGGTAGGCCTACTTCTTTGGCAGATTTACTCAACTTGCAACCCTATTTCTTTTTTCAATTATGTTCTGAAATTTTTTTCAGATGACTATGCGCACTTTGGAATTGTGCCGTTAGGATACATGTCTGCAGGGCACAAGCCTGGGCATAGTACATCCCATGCAGAACCTGCTTTAGAACTATTGCTCAGAATGCAACAGGCACCTCTTTTATGCCACATCCGTGGAGCCAAGGAAGAACCTAAATCCAGTACAGAACTTTTGGTAACTTGTTGCATACTGATGTGCATGTCACTTGTCAGTGTTCAATGGAAACATGAAAATTATGTTTTCATAAGCCACTGAACACCAACATAGTTGGATTTTGCCGTTATGGAAATATGAAGACTGCATTTTTATTAATACTAACATAGCTTCAATATATCTGATCTTCTCCATGCAGGATTCTTGCATTACTGTGCCTGCACACATTTTGACCTGAAAGAAAGGAAAAATCTCTCCTCATGTTCAACATCTGGCACTACTCACTACCCCAATCAGGGTGGAACCCTGGCTTTCAAAGTCTGACATCTTAACTAACATACTACATAAGACTTGTTATCAATATAATTTAAACCCTGGCTTTCAAAGTCTGACATCTTAACTAACTAACATACTACATAAGACTTGTTATCAATATAATTTAACTTCAGTTTCATCTGTCTTATTTCATACATACCGCAAATCCAAATGTCCTGGGCAGCTCTGAGATTTCTATCTTGAAATTCTCTGATGTAAATCCCGAGTCCCTGGGACAAACTTTAGCTCCTTTATTTGAAGACGATGTTTCCATTTCTGTACATTCTTTTTCTTCATCATTAATGCTATCAGCTGCCATGTCATCATCATTAATAGTGTCATCAACAGCAACTGCTGCTGCAGCATTATGAGACTTGACACCATCCTTTTCCATCAGACTGTCAGCTACACCCTCAATCTTTAGGTGTGCTTTCTCTGAATCTGACTCTGAGCAATACATTTCTTCAGTTTTTACCTCAGCTTTTGTATTCAGTTGCCGATTTAAGGAGTCAACTCCACTTTTCACCACAGTGTCATCAATGTGTATGCTGTCACTGTGGTTTTTATTCACAATGTCAAGTTGCGGGCCGGCTGAAGCACCTTCACTCTTTACGTGCACAGGTTCACCTTTTCTTTCATTCCCATTTGTACTGGAAGTCTCTGACAGTGTTACGTCAGTTTCTTCAACCTTCACTCTTGGAGTTGAGCATTCTCCAAGGCTATCGCATGATACTGCTTGCATTTCATTCTGTGAAATGTTAGGGACTGGGCATATCCCATCTTTCTCCATTTCGTAAAACTTTCAGGTTGTTTCAGTAACCAAGATACTTTGATTCCGTAGCTGCTGTCAAAGACGTAGGGCCTACGCTCACGTTACAACATACACAACATTCACACTTCCACTGTCACAGTCACTACTACACTAGACTAGTCAGGCCAGTCGCCGAGTCGGCAGCTAGTTTTTAACACCGACTTCTCATGTTTGAACAAAGCAAAATTATCGTGAAAGCTAGACAGTGTCAACTGCTTTGTGTCATATAACAGCAATATCCAACAACACCTTCACGTAACGGCGGATAAAATACTGAAAATGTTCCAAATAAAGTTGTTTCCAACTGTCCCTAGCTCAACATTGCCGTCACATGGGGGCAGCCATGTTATGGACACGAGCTTAATTTAATTCGATTAGGTATCACGAATATTGATTATTATCATAAAATTTCATTACTTAGCACATGATGTGATTTTCTCGATCTTGATAATCAAATAATAAGAGTTTGTTGATTGCTAAATTAAAAACTAAAATAATACAACCGGAAGTAATTGTTCCTGAACGGATAGTCGAGCAAACTTTAGCGGGAAGGACGTCTGCTGTTCATACCTAATATAAATCGGACAACATCGTCGCTATTATGGCAGATGAAAAGGTAAAAAGTCCGTCTGCGTTTTGATTTAGCATATATGTACGTTTAAGATAGCATGTATAGATCTACTTTCGTTATCACTGTTTTGTATTCGTCGTTTGTGGAGTACCATGGGATTACCGTGTTCGCGGTTTTCTTTGTTCCCTGGTCTCCGGTGGCTGAAATGAAACTGTGAAAGATGAATGAATGAATTTTTCATTTCAGATTTAAGTGGAAACTTCTGTTGACAAAGTGCAGTTATAATATATCGGTTTCCATAAGCCAGGGCCATACAATCGTAACAATGGTCATTGATAATCGTTGAAGTTAAGCAGCCTAACAACACACAACGCAGTAGGCCTACCTTTGGCTTTTTCTATTGCGTTCATAGTTGTATTTTAGTTTTTACTATTGAAAGTTTTGCGGTGTAAAATGCCGTTAAGTCCCTCTAAATGAAGAACTCCGTACTGCTGTTGAAATGTGAATAAATCATGTCCAGTGACTGATAATAGATTACTTTTAACTTTAAGAGAGCTACTTTTAACTTTAGGAGAGCTACCCTGAACAGGCTGAAGTAAGAGCTTAAGAAAATTTGGGGGGGGGGGGGGTGAATGGTCATTGAAAGTGACGGTACACACTCTTCCATCCAATCTCCAAACATAATTTTAATAAACTACAGGAAAAACAGGCTTACACTTACACTGTAAAAAAGTGTAAAAGTCCCATAGAATAATGTTGCATATCGACTCTGACAATAGCACAATTTAGAAACCTTGGACATCTCACATCCAATCCCCCTCTCTCCTTCAACTATGTAAGCTGCAATGTGCCCTTTCATATTTATAATCGGGTCTTTTTGGTGCCTGAACCCTGCAACTTGTGAACGATTCATGTAGATCAGAATTCATGACATCTGGTTCACTTACTAGTGTGTATCGGAATATCCTGGTCTGAGAGTTAACTTAAAGCATGCATTTTGTGCATGTAAAAGAGTCCATGGTAACAAAGATATTGCCCCTGGCAAAATTCCATAGATAATCCATTCGGGTGGGCAGACAAAATTGCGTCCTTGGGTTTCTAACAACCAAAAACGAAAGAATGATGGATACTTCGTTTAAAAAATAAACAAAAGGAAGAAAGAAAAGTTGGTAGACCTACGATACAATGGCGATGTAATTTTCCCAAGGGGAGCTGCCCTCATCTCAATTTTCATAATGAAAAATTCTGTTATGAAGAGAAAACAAAAATCCCTTGCAGTTGTGATATATCATTATGGTTTAAGGAGCGACCCTCGTTTCATCTGTGACTCATACTCGTACAAATGTACATATATTCATAATAATAATAATAATTACAATATTTATATAGCGCAAAATCTCGACAAAATCAAATCTAAGCGCTGAAACAAGACACGTACACACGCACACGCACGCGCGCGCACACACACACACACACACACACACGCATGGCTATAAATGGGGAGAAAGAATAAAAGCAAGAATAAAAGCAATGGAAAATTATAGAGAGCATATCATATACAATTATATATTATAACAAAGTGATTCCCCTCCGAGCGGAGACAGGCTGCAGAGGGGGGTTGAGTGAGGTTAGGATTTTATGCAGAGGAGAAAAGGTGAGTTTTGAGAGCGGACTTGAAGGAGACAAAAGTAGGTTGCTGACGGACTGAGAGAGGAAGTTTGTTCCAGGAGAGTGGACCAGAAACAGAGAAGGCTCGTGGACCATAGGTATTGAGCTTAGTGCGTGGAAAGCGAAAAGTCAGAGGATCGGAGGCAGAGCGGAGGGTACGTGAGGGAACATAGATCTCAAGTAGGCTTGACAGGTAATCGGGGGCTGCATGTTACATACATGTATGTGTACGCTAAATCAATGAACTGGACTTGTTGAACCTGCCTCATAATATGATCTTTGTTGGTACCAGTTGTGACATAAGATGTCAGAGAAGGAAAGCAGTGTATTGTGTCGGTGAATTTTGAAGAAGTGGATTTTGTGTTTTTGTTTTGCTTTTTTGAAAGAGCTGTGGATTTAAGGTCTGATATTTCATATGCAATTCCAATTTGGAGCTTAGTACTTTCGAACACTGTCCCTTCAGAAGTTCTATCCATTTCAAGATCTCAGCACATAGGGTTTTCCACAGACTCAGGGAGTCTGCAGATAAATGCTGGCAGATTTGGATAGAGTGTGCATATAACATATCTGTATATACCTGGTCACAACGAGAAAGCTGGAGGGAAAGAGAGCACCGGGTAGACCAGGGAGAAAATGGTGGACGGACTTGCAGAGTGGCTGGGGATGAGGGGGGTGGGAGAGATGCCAGGGGCAACGAGAGATAGACAGATGGAAGTCCATGATCGCCAATGCCATGCGGCAGGGCACCTGGTGATGATGATGATATATACATAGGCAAAAATAAAATAAAATTAATATCCTAGTAATGTCAGTAAACAAAGAACATGTAAACTGATGATCTGGTTATGATGAGATGGTCAAACTGAGCGCAACCAGTTACTACTACTAGGATTTTTGGTAAATTGAACTTGAATTTATCTACATTAGGCCCCAGCCAGTGCAGTCCCATCCTTGTAAGTGGGTGATTGTTTACTTGGGGCTGGCAGGCAGCTCTGCCTTCCAGGTTCAGCCTCCACCAGCTCCATCCCTGTCTGCCATGTCCCGGTGATGTTGAGAGGACAGTCACCCCATCTCCCATCATTCCTACTGTTCTCCATTTTTGGTAACTAGGAGCTGAACAGAATATTGGCCCAGTTCACTGCAAGAGGTTTCCTTTTCACTATAATTCAGAGACCCTCTTTCTGCTGATTTTGGTTGTTTGGCTGCTGGCAAGCCTGAGACGGTCACAAATCAGAGACTGTTGGTGGTGGAGAGGGTGTTATCTGCCTTTCTGTATTCTGCATATGCTCAGGTCTTCCTCAAGCGGTGAAGACATGATGGCCAGGGCTGTGCTGAGAGCACGGGAGGCGGTACAAGGTCTGGGTCCACATGGTTGACATGTATTTGAGTCTTTCCCAGACTTTCTAGGGGTCTTATCCTGGGAGAAGTTCTTCAAACTCAAGAAATTACTTTTTCCAGAGAAATCTTCATTGGCCCATGAACTGCTTCCCAAGGCAGCCCTAATGCTTACTTCTCCTCCCTGGGCATGTCTGTGCCTCTTCTTGGGCATTTAGAGTCCAAGATAGATTCCTTGCAAAGTGGGAGGAGACATCCTGTAGGAGTCGCAAAATGGATTCCTTCCTTTGGGGACTAATGGAGGCCATTGATGTGCTGGAGCCTTTATTAGATTTTGGAGGGATGGGGGGGGGGGGGGTTGGTTTAGTTTAATGTGGTATTGTTGCTGTTTGGTTGTGTGCATTCAGGTTATGTTTATAACTTATCTCATTGAATCTGTTGATTTGGACAATTTCCTGGGACGGTCTAGATAACCAACTTAGGTAGCATTAAACTGGGCACCCTGATTAATTATTATGTTTTCTCTGTTTGAACAGGTTCTAATTTAGATTACAACTAAAAGTAAAAAATGACAGATTGCTTCAAAGCTTTAAGATAAATAAATGAATGAATAGATTGAAAAAAAAAAAAACCCTATATTTTTGCTCTTGTTCCAGGAAGAAGTACCCGAGTCTCCAGAGATCCACTTTGAACCAGTGGTTCAGCTGAAACCTGTTGAAACTAAGACCCTGGAGGAAGAGGAAAATGTTCTACTACTGCTGTGAGTTGTTAGGAATTCTTAGTAGTAGATATTGCAGATGCTGGTAGTTTGCAAAAGTCAACAGAAAGTTGTTCGTAATATGTTTTAATCAATGATTTTTTTAAACATCTTTTTCTTAACATTTCTTTACTTAACAGCTGAATTATATTTTTTTAACATCTTTTTCTTAGTATTTTTTTTTTTTAACAGCTGAATTATGATCTTTTGTATCGTCTTTTTGAATTTAAACATATTGTGGACATTGTATGTCACATTTAGATTAGAGCTGAGCAGCATGTAACTATACACTTAGATATTTAAGGATAAGAAGAGCTGAAGGTTTGAAGTGTACAGAGCTCTTGAAAATCTCATTGAGTCAAAATGGATCTGTTAAATCTTACTGTGTCAGCTTAAGGAATACAACCCTTCTGAATACTAAAACCAGTGTGACTGCCCGCTTTCAAGTAAACAGGAACTAAAAAACATGCAAAAAGAATCAGAACGCGTATTTAATACAACCAGACAAAACAGGCACAGATTTTCGGCCAACTGGCCTTTGTCAAGCAGACACAAGATTACAAATGGACAAATACCAAATAAAAAAATTAGGAGAAAAAAATTTAACTTCCCTGCTGCTTCGTCCAGTGTGAGAAAAGGGCTAAAATTATATCACAGTGTGTTTCTGATTACTGTCAAACGAAAGAAATAATGGGAAGAAGGTCAGGGATGGTCTTTGCATTGAAGTTTGGTTCCCATGTATTGCCATTTATATATAATGATTAATCAAAGGGTGGACTAAGCTGGTGTGAAGTTTATCATTTAACAGTGTTGAACATGGAAAGTTGAACATAGAAAATGAATCTGTTGCAGCAATTTTGCTGCAGTTTTATTTTATTAACCTGTACAGTTTGTTCAAGTTTAAAAGTTTTTTGTTGTTGTTTTTATGTTTGATTATACTTTTTCTCCCCAGACGAGCCAAGCTGTTCCGTTTTGACAGTGAAGCAGATCCACCAGAGTGGAAGGAGCGTGGCACAGGGGAGATGAAAATCCTGGAACACAGAGTATCCAAGAGGATACGTATTTTGATGAGGAGAGACAAAACCTTGAAAATATGTGCAAACCATTACAGTAAGTAAATTTTGTTGAGTTGTTCAGTTACACTTTGTATCCAGTCAAGTTGGTATGCTTTTGATTTTTTTCGGTTGGTTGGGTTTTTTGTTTTGTTTTTTGTTTTGTGTGTGTTTGGTCTTTTTCGTGGGCTGCAGTTCTGATGTGCTGTCAAAACTAGGTTTTATTGGGCTGCTTGGCTCTTTTGATTTAGCTGTAAACTCAAGAACTTTTAACAGTTTCTGGTTTTTTTGCACTTTTTAACAAATAACAGTGTAGTATTTTTAAAATGCTTGTAAAATGTGCAGTTATTGACCAAAGTTCAAGTGTAATATACCAGTGTGTTCAGAATAAACTGAATTTTTTTAACATGACATTTTTTTTCACACTTGCTGAACGTACTCTTTTTGATGACCTTTGACCTTTGATGCTAAAAATAGAAATTGTGAGCATTTTCAGCAATTCACACATTCTCAATGAACAAAAAATCCAAGATAATGAGTTCAAGTTTACAATTTTAAATTTTATTGACAAAGCAATCATTTTTCTTTTATCTGAAACAAATTTCACTCAAATGTGTCAAATATTACATGCTCAGTGCTCAAAATTTGTACATAACCGAATTTCCAGATTTTTCACTGTTATTTACACAAGTCAGTCATGTCACAACAGACTTCCTGTTTAGCAGGAGAACACAAGTTTTTTACATAGTAAACATTATTGTAGCATCCCAAATATACAAAAAATACAAATATATTGACAATCCTTATTAAATTTCTTTTTCATGAATATATATCCTGATATTGTTACTAAAAATAGACTGGTCGCTCCCTCAAGCACGACCAACCTCATTTCACGGCGGATACAATTATTTTGGTTCTTTGGATAAACACATCAGGTGATGAACAGGAAAAACAAAAGGTATGAATATAGTTTTCTTCTTTTTTTAGGCATCTTCTACAAAGAAAAATAATTAGCAGACTGAACACAGAGTATTTTGAGGATAATGTAGAAAATTTTCCATATTGGACAAACCCATCATGTTTTTTTTCAAATCATTATCCTTTAAATCTACCCCCTTGTCATAACACAGCTGGTTATAACAGACAGAGTACAATTGTTATCATAGAATCATACAGGGAACAAAAGTCAGACTCCAACCCCCACCACAACCCTACTGTATTCAGAGCCACCCACATCCATGCCTGATCCTTAGCCTACATGAAAACTCAAAAGACAGTTTCTGTCATCCACAAAACACAGGTGGTGACCACAGGTAGCACACATCACATTGGTTTTTTGTTCTTTCTTTTTATCATCATAGCACTTTCTACAATTTTTTCTTTCTTTTGTTTTTACAGGAACAATAGAATGTTTGGTAAATACAATTTTGACAGATGCTTCCGGAACTTTTCCATATTCACTCAGACCTGCAAGTTGTCTTATAAGCTCTTCAGTAAAATCTAACTGGCAATATCTATCATGTCTTTGTAATTCAGGAATGTCTGGGTGTTTTTTTCTAAAATCTTGAAATAAAATATAAGCATTTACTCGCGCAATATCAATGAAATGAAAAAAAAGTGTTTTCCACCATTTGTTAGTTTTACGCAACGCATTGTATTTGTTGATCAGCTGATCACTTTTATCCACCCCACCCATACTTTCATTATAATCTTTTACTAACTCTGGTTGTCTGACATTGATTTTTCTAAACTGCCCCTGAACTTTTGATCTACGTTGAACAAAACCAGACTTATTAGCTGTGTGAATGGATGACAGAAATGAAACAGTTTTGTTGTCTCTCCACTGCATAGAAAGTATGTCTCCCTCCCTCATCCATCTTACATCACCCCTTTGTGACCTTTTTTCAAATTCTTTAACATTTTTCAATTGCTGAGGAAACCCTTTTCTATTAACTATGATAGTACCACATGCTCTGATACCTTTTTTAATCAAGTCCCTCAACAACTGAAAACTAGTATAAAAATTATCAAAAAAGAGTCTGTAGCCTTGACCCACAAGAGAATGAACTAGCTTCATAACAACATCATATGCAAGGCCAAAACCAGAAGAAACAGTTTTTTTCCCCAAATATACATCAAAGTTATAAGTGTAACCTGTTTCAGAATCAGCTAAAACCCATAATTTCATCCCCCATCTTGTAGGCTTATCTCGAATAAACTGTCTAAAGCTATATCTTCCTTTATTTCTCACCATGCGTTCATCAATGCATATGTTTTGAGAAGGCTGAAACAATTTCTGACACTTACTCCTTATATATTCCATTAGAAATCTTGCTTTAGAAAGTTTATCATTAGGATCTTCAGTTTCATTGTTAGAAATTTTTAGGAAACACATTAACTGCTTGAATCACATCTTTGACATAAAACTTCTAGCCCATAACCCATTATACAAAGTTTTTGAACACCAATACCTTTCTATGTTTGGAGCTTGAACAATACTCATATACATCAAAAGACCAAGAAAACGATAGAATTCATCTGGATATGTGTCAAACCAAGATGGAAACATGGAAGGCTTACTAGGACCTACAACTTTTGCATAATTATTTGTATGTGTACATAACCAATGTACTAGACAATGAGTAAAAAAAAGTTGAAAAAAATCCAATGGCCGTAAATAACGTCTGATGTCAGCCCTCGTCTGTACATCCTCCAGGTAGACACCAGAAGGACGGGCAGGATCGAAGACGGGGAGAGGGGTCTCCAAACCTGGGTCCTCTGTATTGTAGCCTTCATTTCTGGAACAAAAAAAAAGAGAAAAACATCATCTTTTTGTTCAACTGATAGAAATGTGAACAAAAGTAAAGCACAATCATGAAATACAAATAAAAAACATGTTTGTGCACACACACACACACACACACACACACACACACACACACACACACACACACACACACACACACACACACACACACACACACACACACACACACACACACACATACACACACACACATACACACACAGGAAGAGAGAGAGAAACTGAACCACTGACACACTTTTGTCAGTAGAAATTAAAGTTATAGACTCAACACACACACACACACACACACACACACACACACACACACACACACACACACACACATTCACACACATATACACACACACACAAAATGTCTCTCTCTGACACACTTGCACACACACACACACACACACACACACACACACACACACACACACACACACAAGAGTCTTGTAATTTCATGCAGGAAAATAATAGTGTACACATATGGATTATCATGTGAAAAATGCTAGAATCAATGGCACACATGATTCTGATCATCATGCAAGCGATATAATTTGTACCACTGACCATGTAAACTGAACAGACTGTTCATTGAGATTTTGTCTGCTAGTACTTGGTGTCGACCGACAGCCAAAAGTAGGTCAGTCTGCTCAAGTAATTTGTCGAAGCGAAAATTTACATTACATCCTTTTGACTGATAAATGATCAATCATACAAACCAAAAGTAAGTCAAAAATGAATTCTAGTGACCACTCTTCATTATTACTCAATCACGATAGCGATTTTTTTAGTTTTACTGAGATCGAAGAATGTAAACAAACACTTACATTTGGGATCGTCTGCTACGGTCTGGATTTATCGAAGGGACATCGGAATCATCATCTGTGTCAGAGTCAGAAACAGCATTTTCCAGCTCCCAGGTTTCTTCATCACTGCTGTCGAGGTACTCAGTGTTGGAAAAAGAGTTGCTGGAAGTCATAATCGCGTAGAAACTTGGCACGGGCAGCTCAGTAAAGTGAAATGAATTCAAGATGGCGTCGGACGGGAAGACACGTGGTCACGCACTTTTTTATGCAACATTCAGCTTATAAATCTTAAAATATTGCCTTTTTTCCTTTATACATTCGTTTTTGTAAGTGATTTTTAGTCAATGGTTGATGTTGATACCAAAAATGTGTTGTTATAAGACAAAAACTTTCCGATCGTAATTTTCGATCATCGGCAATCGAAATTCAATGGAACGAACTGTTAAGAGTTAATATTGTAAGTCCTTTCCAGACCTTCAACATAAAAGTTGTTCACTGACCATCTTAACGCTCTTCCCTTGTGGGGGCTCTTTCTGTGTAAATAGTGTTCCCACCTTCTGGAAATTTTGTGCTAGAAATTTCTTCTTCCCTGCCACCCTCTTTGTTTCTTTCTTGCTCCTTTTCTTTCTGTTATTTCTTCTATCATTTTTTGCCTTGTTGGTCTGTTCACATGTGTTCAGTAAAGTCTTGCGTACTTTCTCTTAGGATTGATATTTGGGTACATTTGTCAAGTGTATTTTTGGTTCTAGGGAAATGATATATATTTATATGCGAAAGCAATTTTAGGTAATTTCGGCCAGTTTTTATATATGTTTCAGTGTCCTATAGTTATGTTTAAATTTGTACTCGGGTATGTTTTTTAAATCCTGTATGTGATAAATTGGATGGAGTGGTCAACACCGGGTGCATCTCCTTAGATTATGTGCACAAATGCGTTATGTGTAATTTTCTTTCCCCCTTTTTTTTTCCTGTTGAATTATTATGTGTGTTTTGAAATGGTTATAGCCCTGATAAGGCTGTACGCAGTCGACTGGGCTTTAAACGGCAACAACAGTAACAGTAATCTTTACGTTCCAATCATTCTGGGTGTGTCAGCATTTCATAGATCCTATTCCCATCCCCATTTATGGAGGATCAAGGAGTTTGCCTGATGATTTACTGGCTGATTTGGGTGAAACATGTGGAATTGTCGTAGTGTGATGAATCCGTCTTGGAAAAAAGCTCAAGATGCCTGTTTTTGTATAAAGTGGTGTACATAATGCTTAGGATTGTGACACCAGTTGCATTTTATGATTTTTATGTTGTCTGTATCATGTTTAATTGTGTTACGTCCAACAGTCACTCCCATCATGCAGTTGAAGCCAAATTGTGGAAGTGATCGTGCTTGGGTTTGGTCCACGCTAGCCGACTTTGCAGATGAGGAAGCGAAAGAAGAGTTGCTCGCCATCCGCTTTGCCAATGCTGAAAGTAAGTTGCACAGCTTTGTGTAATGTTTTACATATCATTAACTCACTTGCTACTTACGGTTATGCCCCTTGCCGTTCCCCTGATACGCACCATTTGTATAGGTCATGCGAAAAATTCTCATACAAACAAATGATAACAGAGTTTTGAAATTTGGAAGGTGATATATTAATCTTTTCGCGACATGACGCGAGAATCATCGCTACGCCTGCCTATGCCGTCAGGACAAGTAGCGAGCCTGCTCGCTTCAGCCGAAAGGTCGCTGTGGACATGTAGCGAGAATGTTCGCAACACCTTTCTAAAATTAAATGCGTCTGTACGTCACTGGAAATTCCCTCAAAACGTATCGAAACTACACAGTGGAACCCTTCTATGTCATCTGATACTATTTTTTCAACTTAAAAGGGGCAGTTTTATTGGTTAAGGAGATGTGCGGGAGATCAGAAATTACACACTGACCTAATTTCCTCTTTGTATGAGTAAAAAAATTTTTTTTCGTCTTTAGTAAGTTCAGTCTGTCTAGATGCTTTTAGAAATGTGTGTTATGAGCAAATGTAACAATTTTATACTGTAAATCCCCCATCAAGCACCCCACCCCCATGTGTTTTTGAGATTTTTTGGAAAAAAAAAAAGATAAAAATCGCGATTTTCAAACCCTCCGAACACATCTGCCGATCGCTGAAAACGTGTAATGTTTGGTACCGTTGGAAAGGAAATTGTCTCCCCTAAACGATCGTGTTGTTTGTTCGTAGGAACTCGGAAAAGACTTCGGGAAAATATTGCCATTATGAAACCGGGTAACGCTACGCGAATTTCCATATAAGGGAAAGATTGCGTCCATGTTTGCCTCATTTGCATCATGTGACCTACGAACTCAGCTTCGTGAAACTCACGATCCGCAATCAATGATCTGATTGGTCGCCGAAGCTTGAAAACCGGATTTTTGAACCCGGTCAACTTCGGGCTGCCGAAGCCGTCAACATCCGGTAAACAATCGTTTCATTGTGCTAGCATCTTTGTCTTCTGATTGAGAACGTGAAAATGCCTAAAACAAAATCATCTTCGCCTCGAGCAGCTTCAAAAGGCAAGAGGAGTCGGAGTCTGCAGCTAGCGTTTGCCAGAAAGAGCATAAAAAAGCTCAGAGTCGAATTACCAGTCAAGAGGTGTCTGAAAGAGAGAGTGAAATCTCCGATGTTGCTAGTCAGCCACGTGCTTCACTCGACGAACCTGTTGCTTCGACATCGGCATCGAATCCAACGCCAAGTACCTCGACTGCAACTTTTCTTGCTGGAAAATCCCGAACCCAGTTCAAGAAAGAAGCTTACGAAGAACTGACCCGAACGAAGGATGACAGTAGGCCTACAAATTTAGCTGAAGCTGATAGAGCGATCATTGACATTCCTGCGCTGAACTCGATCATCAAATCTCTGTGCTGTAATCAGTGTAAGAGTTCGTCTCTTTCACTGATAGTCAACTCAAAAAAGACAAAGGGAGTAGCAGTGTACGCAGAAGTGTATTGCTCATCATGTGAAGAGGTAGTCTGTGAACGTTTTCTGGCAACCAGAGGAGAGGGAAAAAACAAACCCTTTGTGATGAATAAACAGATTGTTTATGCTTCACTTATTTCTGGCTTGGGTGCTACATCCCTGAACAATTTTTGTGAGTGCATGAATCTGCCAGGCCTACACCACAAGACATTCCACGAGAAAGCACATTTATTGTACAGCAAACAAAAAGATCTGGAGAGTGAGGTGTTTTCACAGGCAGTTCAGTTTGTGCGCAAGGTACATGCTGGTCAGTTGGGTATCACCCTTTCAGATTATGATGTGCTCGACATTTCAGTTAGTTATGATGGCACATGGCTAACTCGTGGACACACATCTCATGTTGGAGTTGGGTGTGTTGTGGACTTGCTTACTGGTCTTTGTCTGGATGCTCATGTCATGTCAACATATTGTCACGTATGTAAGACAACTGGCAAAACAAAAAAAGAAGAAAATCCAGGAGAGTATGACACATGGTATGCTCAACACCTTGATGACTGTGACAAGAATTTCGATGGTAAGTACATTACTTTGTTTGTGATATACAGCTCTGTGTCTGTGTGTGTAAGAGTGAGAGAAAGAAAGAGAGAGAGAGAGAGAGAAACAGAGACAGAGAGTGTGTGTGTGTGTGTGTGTATATGTGTGTAAAATAGAATTCTGTGTCTGTGTATGTGAGAGAAAGACAGAGGGAGGGAGAGAGAGTGTGTGTGTGTGTGTGTGTGTGTGTGTGTACGTGTGTGCTTTATGATTACTGTTTATATAAAAGGCTGTATTTTTATTGTGCATATACATTATGTAGGCCTTGGCCTATATATATTGAAAATTGTAACCGAGTGTTTTGGACTTTTATTTCATTCATGCCAGTGTAATGGGCTGCCATAGTAATGGTCATGTGTGTGTTGTGTGTGTGTTGTGTGTGTGTGTGTGTGGTGTGGGGTGTGTGTGTGTTGATTGCAGTTTTCAAAAACTATATATACTAATATAGACAACACAAAGTGCATACACCATTATGATATATGCATGAGACAGTTGACATACATTTATATACATTTCACCACACTCATATTAGTCATAATGATATCAGATGTTTCAAATTTCACACCTGGCAGAAGACTGCCAGACCAGGTGCCATAACTAAGCCCAAAACAACGTAGCTGAAGAAGGGTGTAAGCTTTGGTTCAAAACAACACTTTGACCGGGTATGTGAAATTTGAATTATCCTTTGAATGGGATAAAAGCAGGAGTCATTCCATTCACAGATATCAGATATGTTTATTTTTGTAAAGAAGGCCTATAGGAGATTGATTGTATTTTCCTCAGGCTCTGCTGGGATGATGGAAGTGGAAGCTGCGCGAGTCCTGTGGCGTAGGTCTGCAGAGCGTCACAAACTGCGTTTCACAGTGCTGCTTTCAGATGGGGATGCCAAGACGTTCAACGAACTAACTGCCATCAAACCTTATGGGGATGCTGTGGAAATCACAAAAGAGGAGTGTGTCAACCACGTAAGCAAGCGATTAGGTACAGCCCTGCGAAATGTGGTTAGTGACTGCAAGAAAAAGGGGGTGACTCTGGGTGGCCGTGGCAGAGGTCAGTTGACGCAGAACACCATAAAAAAGTTGATGACCTACTACAGCAGAGCTGTGCGTCAAGGAAACAGTGTTGAGGAAATGAAGAAGGCAGTGAATGCTTCACTGTACCACTGCTATTCCACAGATGAGGATCCTCGTCACGAGTTGTGCCCTTCTGGAGAAACTTCATGGTGTTTCTACCAGGCTGCCTTGGCACAACACAAGGTTCCTGGACCCCACGACAAATTCATCCATACACCATTGAATTTCAAGCTCCTGGAAAAGTACCTGTCCCCCATCTACCAGAGACTGTCTGATGCACAACTCCTCAGTAGATGTGTGTCAGGCAAGACTCAGAATGCTAATGAGTCCCTTCATAGCCTGATCTGGTCCAGGTGCTCAAAAGTGAAGTTTGCGTCACGCAAGCGTGTGAACTTCGCAGTGGTTACAGCCATTAGGGAATTTAATTTTGGATCTGGTGCTGCTCAAGACACTGCAGATTTCTTTGGCTTCACCATTGGACACCACATGAAGAAGCTGGGGAAGTCTAGAATGACAAGGAGGCTCAGCCACAGTCTCAAAGCTATTCGGGACAAGAAAACAAAGCGAAGGGAAACTGTCCGAGCAGCAAAAGCCAAGCGACAGGAAGAACTCTTGAAGCTTGAAGGTGGTCCTGCATATGCTGCAGGCCAGTTCTGATGGTTGCTATTGTGAGTAGATACCTTGTGCTGTCCAAATATCTAAATAAATAGGGTTCAACAACTTGGATTATACATTGATATCATAAGGTAATTTTCAAACCCAAATTTCTCCGCTTTTTGATTTTGAGCCGAATGACCACCATTTTTGCATCATAACTCAAAATCTAATTGTCAGATTGTAAAGATATTTGGTCAGGTTCTTCATTATACATTTATCTACTTCTTGTCAAAAGGTTTTGTTGATATTTTAATTAGTTTTAGAATGGTACTATCTTTTGTCTGTTTTTTCATAAATTTTCATGTACGATTTTATGTATGATATTTCAAAACTCAATATCTCAGTAAATATTGAAAGCAAAAGCAAACCCTTCTGACAGGATGTAGTTATTGTATGCATGTGTGAGTGTATAAAAGGAGAAAGCTTAATTTTAATTCTACACGGAATGAGACTGTCAAAACTATATCCAATATGGCCGCTGTGTATTTATCGTTTCCATGGCAACCGACACTGACAGGCAAAAACCAATGATATAATTTTGATCCTCTAGTTAATACCAACATATCAGACCATAACAATTGGGTCTGGCTTGCAAAATACAGAATTTAAGATTTTTAGGTTAGCATCCCCTTAATTTGTGTTGAAAGCAACCAACCCCAATGCTTTGCCTCTTCGAGTTACCTGCGTCGTTCAGACAGCAGTAAGCAACATGGCTAGTCGTACAACTTTCACGGCCGTCGAAGTAGCAGAACTGATCATGTAGGCCGGTTCTGAAGATGATCTAGACATTGATCATTATGAAAGCAGCAACTAAAGTGCTGAAGAGGAAGATTTTGAGGATGATGTGCCAGAAAACGACAACAATCTCGCATATTCAACTGATGAAAACGGAGTTGAAGCAGATGAAGTGTGAGCGTCGCCAACGGTGACATCTCTCACTCTGGTATTTAGGCAGTGAATCATTTGGTCTTGGAGCCAGATTTTGAACTATAAATTGTCCTGATCAATATGAAGCCGACACTGAGGTTGATATTACCAGTGGCGATGAAGATGATGCACCACCTGGGTGAAATATCTTCGGAAATTTCCGCAAGTACCTGTTCTCTCAGCTACCGAAACATGCGCTTTGCAGCCCTTCGTCTTTCAAGACATCGCCGACGCCACACCATTGTGTTCCATTATGTTACCAATATGTTCTAAAATGTTGAAATATTGTCCTCTATGTCCTTTTTTCTACAGTTTTTGACCATATGCTAAAACTAACACATTTTATGAATCTCCTATGGCTGTCTGGGATTTTTGATTTTGGCACTTATGTTAACATTTTCAAACGCACAAAACACTAACTAAATAAATCTTTACAGAAATTGTTTTTACTTCACCAGGGAGATAAAAGAATGATCTGCAAAAGTTGTTCTAACATCAATAAGCTATCCTTTACAGCCTGTTCAGGAAAATTAAATAAAAATGACCAAAATAGGGTGTCCTCAGGCCATTTCTGCTTTCTGCCTCCAGTGTACACTGGGCATAATAGCTATAGTGAGGCAGTGTTGTGAAAAGATTAAAAGATTGGTGTACAAAATGTTGAAATTTCAACTGTCTAACCCTCAGGGTTGCTGAGCAATGGTACAAGTAAAATTGGAGAAATTTTCAGGTGAAAAGTGTTACAAAATTCACAGTCAGGTCAGTACGTCAGTTCCTACAGTCACATTTTGAATGAAATTTCATAAAATCCAACGTGCACACACTCCACGTGCATTGAAGGAAGAGGTCGCCTTGAAGAGCGCTGAGAAGTTGAGTATTGTTCAGCCATTTGCTTTTCCGTCTTCGCTGCAGGGATAGTGGGTTATGAACTTTGCACTGTCTACACACCAGCTGCAGAGAACAGTGACATGGCCTGAAACGAGGCTAAGAATGACCGAAGAATCTATTTCGTGGCCATTAGTTTCGCTTAACAAAAATACTGAAAGCCCCACAAATTTTCAAAACCCAAGTCGGATGTCTCTGACGCTCGTACACAAGCGTTGTTGAGACACGATCGGAAATCCTGACGTTCGTAGCGAGAGAGTTAAGACTTCATTCAGCATTTAGCTTGCTTGAAAATTGAAAATGCTTGTGAACTTCTGAGCCTACTTTTTTCAAAAGCGTAAAGTGCTGTTGGGTTGTTTTATATGAAGTGCAAGCCTTTATTGTCCTGTGAATAGATTGTCTGCAGATTTTTTCCCCATGTGAATATGGAATAAGAATGTGCAAATGATGAGTTGATGGACGGACTGGCTTCATGAGTTTTTTTTTTTTTTTTGGTTGTTTATATGTTGTACAAGTCTCCTGTAAAACTTTTAACCTTTGATCCAATTTAAAAATCATCACTTGTTTGATGTGCAGATGCTCAAAAATTCAAAACTGTGTTTGAAGAAGCTCAGGCCAAGGTGGAAAACACGAAAAAAACTGGTAAGTGTACATGTGCATGCGTGTATGTCTTGTCTCATTGTGCAGATCCATTACCTCATCAACACTTAAGAGTTGTGGGGGAGGGGAAAGGATTACGTGCACATAGACCCAAAAATAATTTTTGTGTGAAATGTTTATTCTACTTAAAACTAATGTAATGCAAGCTTTTCAGTTTGTCAACTCCAAAGTAATGTTCAGTATTCTGATTGTTTTAATCTTTTTTTCTTTTTAAAGACAGTGGTGATGTTTAATTTTCATTTTTGGCTGATCGGATAGTGTGCATCTAGGAGTTAAGAGGTCATTCCAGACTTTGAATCCAGGCTTAAACAGTGATCTTTCCCTCTCCCTTTATAGGACCACGAGTCGTCTGGATGCTTAGTATTTGGGGTGAAATGGTTAACACCTTATGTGCAGTATGTAAAATGTTTTTATTTAAAAAAAAAAAAAAAAAAAAAAGAACCTGATGCAAAAAGTGAAAGGGTTGCCTCTGGTTAGATAGCTCAGGCATGAGAGTTACCTGAAACCTGATGAAAAGAAGGGCTTGGCTTTGGTCTGTTAGCATTTTTAAGACCTCTGACTGTTGATTGCACACAAATTTGCTAGCATTTTCTCATGGAATTTCATTTTATACAGAAGGTTGAGAAATTACATGAATTAAAAAAACCCTGAACTATTGAAAATTAAATACACTTTTTTTTTAAAGAATGAAATCTTGTACAGTATCATTGCACTTTGCAGACGTGTCCTTTCAAAGAGGAGCAGCTTGCTTTCATAGCTGTAAAATTTGTTTTAATGCATTTATGTTTTTGAGTTTGAGTTACTACACTCCTTCATTTTTGTTGTCAGTATCAGCACAGCATGTGAAATTTCATGTTGGTTTTAGAAGCTGTGACTAGAGAACTTACTGAGTACTGATGGATGTGGAAACTGGTGAAATGGTTCAGTTTTATGTGTAATATCCCTTACTGTTTTTGATGCAGATGATGTTGAAGAAAAGAAGCCGAACGGCGATGTGGAAGCAGCAGAAAAGAAAGAGGAGTCTGAAGGCAAGCTGACAGAACAACTGGGAGACTTGTCGCTGAAGGACAGTGCCGGGGGAGCAGCAGAAAAGAAAGAGGAGTCTGAAGACAAGCTGACAGAACAGCTGGAAGACTTGTCGCTGAAGGACAGTGCCGGGGGTGACACTCCTGCCACAGAATCTAATGCAAACGATACAGCAAAGCAGGAAGAAAAAGTCTAAAGATGGGTGTGTGTGTGATGCAGAGTGATTGAAAACGTAGATTGCGAGCAAGCTGAGCAAGTGGAGTGTGGGTCTGTGTGGTGATGATTGAGACCACAGTCATGTGTTGGAAAGGCCACTGGTAGCAGTGTATGTATGGATAGGACGATGAAATAAACTTTGAATCAAGATCAGTTAGGCATTGAACTTAACTGGTCAGAGAGCAGTATATTGACAGTAGCCACTAGGAACAGCCCAGGAGTAGATTGATGATTCCTGTAAAATTGGTAATGGGTCTAAGAGATCTTTTCATGCCATATTCATAGCTCAGGGCACTTTCATGTTGTTCTACAAGTTTTCTGCATGCCATGTAGGTTATGTAACGAAAAACCTCTTGCTAGTCACAAACTAATTTAGAAATGGGGGGAAGGTGGGAGGTCTGCTCTTGAGAATCCAACGTCTTGTGTTTCTGTAACTCTTCCACTGCTGAAGCCTGGTAAACGGTGCCCTCTGTGTGCCTACAGCTGAGAGATTGATTTTTCTTCAAATTGGTTGGCATGAATCCTGTACTTGTTGCATAGGATGGGAAACCGTTTTGCTGTAAGTGAGGAAGACCATCTAAAACCTACATTGTATACTTCTCTTAAGATGAAAATGAGTCCTTTTAACGCGAAAGCCCTTAAGTGAGGGGCGATCAAAGATTAAGCATTGAAGTAGAGTGATGTGCATCAGTTTCTGCATATGTATGCAGTCACATATACACGCATGATATTGAATGGCCAGATGCGGTCCATTCATAATTTCACCATCATCAGAACTGTCATGGATTGCAGTTCAGTGTGGCTGCTGCTGATTTCAAGTTAAATACGGCTGTATTTTGTTGATTCGTCAGCAGATCTGTCTTTGTAACAGATTTATTGTTACGTCACATGTGGTCTTGTATGTGTGTTATATATCTTATTTATTTCCATACACTGACAGTCTGTGGCCTTTTCAGCGCAAGGCATGTACAAGTGAGATTATGCCCAGAATGTGTCTTCTACATCTTCAGTATGTTTTGTGTTGTTGTGTGTCAGTCGTAGTGTTGTGCTGTTTTTAAAAAAGCATTATGTCCAAACCATGGGGTAAGGGAAAGAGGCAAGTGTGTGTGGTTGGTTGATGTGTGTGCAGAGAACTGTAGATGACCTCGTCCTCCTAGTCCAAAGATTAAATGTTGGATTCCACACAAAGTGTTGTACAATCATTTAATGGAGCAGTGTTTAGAGAAAATGTCCACAGAAAATTAACTCATAGGGGTGAGGGATGAATGAGCATTTCTACTAGTGGTAAGACGAACAATTACTGACTTCACTGTTTAATGGCATGCAGATGCGAGGCCAGTGTGTATTTGAGCTGACTTGACTGTTAATTTTTATTCCTATTTGATAAGCAAGAAATGTACCAATATCAAAACGCCAGCTGGTTACTGCGAAAAAGCTCGTCAGATTCTTTAAAATTAGTGTCTTGGAAAGGGAAAAAAGATTGGGGAGCAATTTTCAATTTTTGTTCTCCAAGTGTTGTGCAATTTTAATCCAGTCGTCTTTCTTTCGGTTTTGTTTTTCTGAATGTTGATATAATCTGACTGAAAATCCCCAAATTGGATTTTGTTCATGGGTGCCGATTACTAGAAATTGTTGTATTAAAGAGCAGCAAAACGTATCTCCTCTTTTGTGGATATGTTGCCATCTCTACCATCTACGTGTTTTACTTTTGTTGCGTAACAAGAGACTGGCTAGCTGCTCTTTGAAGAAAGTGGATGGGACACCAGCAACATTTCATTTTCTTTTTATGTAGACATCAACAAGAGAAGACTAAATTACATTGGCCATGCGTCACTCAACAAGAACACGGTCCTCATGGCAACCATCTTTCAGGGAAGAACAGTGGCAAAAAGGAAGAAAGGCAGACCTCCAATCTCATACATCGAGAACATTACCACCATCAGTGGCCTAAATATTCAAGAAATTGTCCACAAAAGTCAATACAGAGCGGCCTGGAGGGAGATGGTGGTGTTCAGATGTGCAGCGGCCAACACTAAACCCTGTGATGTCGACAGGTGATGTTAGGCAGCATCTACTGTTCTGCATTGAATTGTACCCATAATGGATAGAATTCAGTCTTGATACTGAAAAGTTCACAGCTAAGGGGGTGGATATAGCCAATGTGTACCTATAGATTTATGACATTTGTTGTGATTTTTGTTTTTACTGCTGCTTTTTTGATTATATATATACATATATATATATTTTTTTTTGTGTCGAAAGTGAACATGTGGAGAGTAACAAAAGTCTTAATGTAAGATTAGTTGAAGTCTTACACTTATGAAATTTTGTGCGGTTTTGTGCGTTAAGAGTATTTTTCCCTTTAGAATTTATGACAGCATACTGATTTGAGTCATATTATACATTTCATTCTTGATTTGTTAAACATGCTGGGGAATGAGCTCTTGAATTTGCTCAAATGAACCAGAATGGGCCACAAATGAAATAGCCTCTGGTATTTAGAATGGTATAGCAACCAAAATGTTTGGTATATTTCCATTAGTCCATGTCATGATGTCTGCTACTAGTCGCAGAAAAGTAAATTTTGAACATTGCCTTTAACATGAAAGCTATACAAAAAGTGAAGTCGATAGGCAAGTATCATGAGTGACAATAAAATAAAAAATGTTCATTATGGATTTAACAGTAGAGTGAGAGGTGGAATCCATATCTTTTAGCACAGGCTTCAATCAAGATATCTAGATTGATAAGAAATATAAAGAGTGGAGAGTTCCAGAGATGGCTGTCCATGACAGTAGTTGAATCTGATCATGTCTTCAGTCTTAAAAAAATAAAAAATGAAAAGAGTTTGAAATTTATTTGTCTGACAAACTGCTGTCCTTGATCCGATATGTTACGCAGGATGTGTTCTATACTGTTGCCTTTTTAAACTTTTGATTTTAATATTTTTCATTTGATGTATTTTGATTGTGTTGTTTTTTTGTAAGTCATGCTGTGTTCTCGTCTCCATAGTGTGTTTCATGTTGTACTATAAAAGTTCCCTCGTGGTTCTTGTGCCAAGGAAATGACGGCTTGTCTGAGTTGTGTTTTGTGATAATTCATTGTGCGGTCCTTCCTACTTCATTGTCACTCCAAGTGAACTGCATTAGTACTAAAAGACTTGCGTGTAGCTGTGTCTAAAATTATGACACGCAGATAATTCATTGTCTTTATTTGCCCCTAAAACAGCTTTTATTTAATATTATATATTTTCTTAGTACAGATTATTTTGTTTATATGGAAAGATGCCGTGCTAAATTTTATTTTTTTGACAGATTGTCAGTTCTGCTGCAGTCTCCTGTTGGTACACTTTTGTGTTGATCACTGATAATTTTATATTTTTGGTAGTCCCTGAAATATGTTTTATGTGTTCATTGTTGTTAATGTATAGATAATTCAATTGTGTTGACACTGTTCTTAATTTTCAAATTCAGTTGTATTGATGCTGTTCTTAATTCCAAGTTATCTTTGATGTTTTTATTAATACAGCACATAAAGCTACCCACATGTCAAGAGATTTATTGAGGTTTAAAAATGATTGAGAATTGTATACTAGCGTTAACAGGTAACTGAAACCATTACTGACTGATGTTTTACAATGTTAGAAACACTTGTGTGGGTTATATAGACAACGCGCATATTGCTGCATTTAGAAGGTGCAGAAACTTGAGAAGTAAACATTCTAGTAACAAAGAATTCCTTTGCCTTTGTGTATTGCTTGGAAGAGCGGCAGATTGATTCTGCAGACTGAATGAATGTTCCAAGTGCTGATCAGTTGTTGGGAAAAATTATAGATGGAGTCCTGTTTTTTTTTTTTAAACAATGTCGTTATTTGTGTTGCTGGGAAAACTGAAGTGTGACAGGCTGATTCTGTAAGCTTGGAATGAATGTAACAGGTACTGACAAACTGTTGGGAAAAATGATGGATGGACACAAGTTACACTGTAATTTTGAACGACATTGCTTTATTATTTGAGACATGTCTAGTTTTGAAAAATGTAGAGGGGGGGTTCACTACAGCATTTCCTAACTTGAATGTGCATGGAGAATCAAACAGTGTGCAAACACCACCAGTCGGCAGAACTGTTGTGATGTTGATCCAAGGTAATTCTTTATGAGCTGAACAGTTCAGATATATCTTGGTCTGTGAAATGGGGGAGGGAGCATTAAAAACAAAAACATTAACCAAGCAAATAGAACTGTTTAGTTTTCTTTTCCTTTTTGTTTAATTACAGAAAAAAATAGCTGTAGTAGTCCTTTGATTTAATGCAAACACAAACTTCGTCAACAGTAAAAGATGGCCATGAGCAGATCTTTAGATTCATTGTGAACGCACAACTTCAACAACAATAAAAGATGGCCATGAACAGATCTTTTTTAGATTTAATGCAAACACAAACTTCAACAATAGTAAAAGAGCCATGAGAAGATAAAAAAAAACCAAAACCAAAAAAAAAAGCAAGCATACTGAGCTACTGAATTGAGTGCCCTGTTAATCTCATCTGCCCCCTTATTTTTGCCCAAGTCAACTGATGGATGTAACCTTATCACTTCTTCTTCCATGTGGACAGTTTATTTGATATTTTACTGCTGTTGGCAGTTACTGATCAAAATGAGGCATGACAACATGCACAATCTTGTTGACTACTTCTACAGCATCTCGTTTTGTTGCAAAAACTGAAATTGCCTAACAAAAGCATGAGAGATGGAAGACGGACATGTAAAGCAAATAGGCCTGCCCCTACTGCTATGATGAAAACGGATGAACTATGCTAATGTTAAGGATGCAATGAAAATGGAATAAGATACCCTCTGTCATGTTGTGTCTTGATAATGCAGTAAACAGAAGTACAAAAGCAATGAATACATTGCACACACACATACGCACGCATCCTCCCTCCCTCCCCCCTCTTTTTCTATCGGACATACACATTCAAATCAACTGTTTTTCTTTAATAAGCAGAGGTTTTCATGAATGGATTTATAGTAGAGGATATATAACTATCACTGAATTCAAAACTACCAGGTCATCACTTCCATAATCCAACAAGACACTGTCTGAGACCTTGTCAAATCTCGAACTAAAACTTTCAAGTTAAAAGTGTTTTTTGTGTGAAAGGTAGGGCATGGTTCGCTCTCTGTGGAGCTAGCCATGAAATTAATATTCTGATAGTTTCATGGTTGGAAAGGTAATGTGATAACTGCATGTGCAATTGAGCCAAGAGCTTCACTGCTCCGATTCATTCTGCATCAGTGACTGTCAGCAATCAAATAACAAAAGACAAAACACAGGAAAATAGATTGAGAACACGTATCTAATTAAGGAAAGAAGACAGGTGCAAAATTTTGGCCAACTGGCCTTCGTCAAATGAACATGAAAGAACAAATTCACCAGATTGAGTTACTTCCCTTGCTGAACAAACCATCAAGGAGATCAAATGGTCTGTTTCTCAAATGTAGTGAACTTGTTAGTTGTAATTTCTTGACAAGGCTGATAGGCTGAAAAAATGATTTGTGCTTGTCCCATTCTCACATGTAATTTCATGCCCTGTATGACATTGAATTGGATTATGTACATTTCATTTTATTTATGCGATTAGGAAATCTTAGCACAGTGCACAAAGGTTATGTAGTTGTAGGCAGACATTTAACCCTTTGACTCCATCAGCATATCAACCAGCATCATGCTTTTACAACCGTGATAGAAAAGCAAAAATTTCAGTTTGACTCTCTTTGCCTTACCCACCAGCTTCCTGATGTGTGAGGAAGTCAAATCATGAAATTTTTGCTGGTGGTGGATAGGATATGGGAATCAAAGATTAAAAGAAAAATGTTCAGCTTAGCATTTTTAATAACAAGGAGGCCCTGGCACATTGAAGTTTGACCCTCGCTCAAGGGGAAAACTGCATTCAGCATCCAGTTTACACTGCTGTGGATGAATACCTGACCCAGATCAGAATTAGGGAAGGTAAAGTAACAACTGTGAAAAGAAAGGCATCCCGAGGACAGTGAAGGTCTCTGACCACCTCATTCCTCTATAATCTCAGCAATGTCGGACAGCTTTGACCTTTCATAACTTTAGGTAACGCACCACAGTTCACCATCAGACAACCACTAACATTGGCCATCATTGCCCTTTTATTCAGCAACACAAATTTTCACTAGTTCACTATCTTATTTTGTGCAATGCACATAAGAATTTCAACATGACCAAATAATGTTGAGGTTTCCACATTTTTGAGCTGCTTTATACGAAACCAAAATTGGGTGCGTAAAGCTTTCATAGTTTGGGCTGTGTAATGCACAGTATCCTATGTTGCATTTCAACATATTTTACTGAATACAAGTGACTTAGATCAGTTGAAATTTATGCCTTGCATAGTTATCACTGTGTAAAGAATGAATGATACATCTCGCCCAGAACACAAGGCACTATTTTCAAAGAATGTAGCAAACAAAAGTTACGTGCATACACTTACAGTTTTGGTGAAAAGTCTGTACTGCATTTTCATCTTCAGTAAAAGTTCAGCATCACAAAAGCAAATTTTGCAAATCTACATAAAAGAGGAATCCTTGCAGTATCCATATTGTACATAAATGAACTCCTCTATCTAATCTGGGAAAACTACTATGACAAAATACAAAGTTACCCACAGTTGTAAAGCAGCATTCCTGCATGCTAATTTGAATATTACTGCAGGCAAGAACTTGACAATTAAATGAAAAAAAAATCGGGAAAAACTGCTACAGGTAGGTACATAAAATGTCCAATATGAAACAGACTACCTGATCACTTTATTTCATTAGAAGAAAAGTTCAAGCAATGAACATTTGAATATATTTTAAGACTAACCCCCCCCCCCCCCCAAAAAAAAAAAATGATGCGCGCTAAAAGACTAGACAACAGTATGTTTCTCCATGTAATCACAAGGAGCTGTTGCCGTGCCACTGGAAACGTGCACAGGCTACCCATAAAAACCACATAAGGCTACCCATTCAGCAAAGTAAATCACGGTAGCCTACATCTGCACCACTCAGTTTGGTGTCATTTTCTTCTGACCACCAAGCACCACGGCAGCTGGCAGGAACTGGAAAAAACGGCCTTCTCATCACTAGATGTGGCTTGACCATGTAAACGTCGAATGAAAGAAAAAGATGATGGGGAGACGATTGCAAAAACATTTACATGGAACCTTCGACGTAGCTGCTACCACACGTGTACTGATGGGAAAATGAAGGCAAAAACAATGATTGAATCGTACACAGTAGATAACCTTGTCACTTACATCACAATGTCTGCAATAAAGTTCCTGCCTACATAGCATATCCCACTTATGAAACTCGAAATACTAGCAATACTAACGAGTATCCTGCATAACCTGCAGGAATATCATGAAAGCAATACTTCCATAGCACACAATAACAACAACAACAAAACATGTATGACAATACAAGAAAAAGAAAAAAACACAACGTTACACGTTCCAGTACATACATCGATGTTTAAATACAGTCTGCATCACATGTAAATGAAACAACGTTAAAAAAAAAAGCAACATTGTCTTCATATAAAAACTTAAGACTTGTTAACCTTTTGACTCCCGCACCCTATCCACCAGCATCCTGCATTGTCAGCCATACGAGTAAAGCAAAAACAGGAAGCTGGTGGAAAGGGCTAGGGTCTCAAAGGGATAAGTTTTTGTAGTTGATGGATAGAGAACGGGAGTCAAAGGGTTAAAAAATGTATGTAGGTCAAAAGAAACATTGCATCTGAGAAGGAAAAAATACAAAAAAGCATTCCGAGACGGGCTCATGTTGAAAGTGTCAATCATTTCAAAACCAGAGGCACAGAAAGTGGGCACACGCATTTAAATAAGCAAGTAATGCTGCGGCGATTTTCTTCTTTAAAAAAAATATTAAAAAAAAAACAAGGAAGGTAATTCGTAGCGCAAATGTGCTTGTACAATGTTGCTGCTCGGTAACCATAGCTTTTTCAATACATGTCGCCACTTCGCACTTTAAGCGTTTTACTAAAATTGCCTAGTGCCTAAACTGGCTTAATTAAAGAACAATAATGACTTGTCTTGACAAGAATATAAACGGGAAACTTAAGGTTTGCTGAAGAAAGCGTCTACAGCTCTGCATGATCACAAGCACACACATAGACAAGATGTCTCATGCCAAGCGATAATATTCATACAGAAATATCAGCAATTGCTTAAATCCTCTCCTTTATTCATTATGAACTATTTTGGCATTGTACTATTCTTCAAATTCAATTGGACTCATTACACATGATCAAACTTTTTAGTGGAGGATGTATTTTGATAGCAAACACAGTGTACAGCCCTGTCACACAGTCTCAATCCTAGATGGAACTCCACAGCATCATGATCATCATCGTCATCGTCATCAACATCATCACTGTTGTGTGGTGTAGTGGTTAGCGCAAGAGACTACTGACTAGAAGGTTGTGGGTTGGAATCCATATCAGTCCCTTCAAAACTCATTGTGAGATTTTTCAGCTGTGACCGGCTCCTACCCAGAGTTGGGCGTATTATGGGCTCATTGGAAAGACTGGGACTACACAGTCGAGTCTCATACACTTCATGAGGGTGTTGCTTAAATGTTCTGACCAGCAGCGCAGGTGTCTGTATCTCTTGGGCTGGTTGACACCAGGATATATTATGATAAGTGTAGAGTACAGCCCTGTCACGCAGTCTCAAGTCTTAAATGGAGCTCCATAGCATAATGGTTGTCATCCTCATCGACATCCTCATTGCGTTGTAAAAACTGTTCCAGCTTCTGTGGCCATTAAAGTGGCGTAGAAAATGGGGTGAAAAAAAAAGGGTTAGCACCAAGGTAACCTCCATGACTGCGATGACCCTAAAAAATATATCATCATAGCATTTTTAAAACTGTTTCAGCTTCTGTAGCCATTAAGATATCGTAGAAAAAAAAAAAAGGGGTGGGGGGAGGGTTGGGCGGAGATCAAGGAGTCATGGAGAGGAGATGGGCACCGCCTTTGTGGCCTAATGCTGGCTCCCAAGAAAAGGCGAAGCCTCTACCACTTCACTCCCCTAGACCCGCAGAGTTATAGGACGATCTTCACCCTTCATTTTTTTTTCTTAACCATCACTGAGATTTTACAGCGGATTGCGGAGCCTCAAAGAAAGGTTCCATGTCAGGCGGCAACTCCTCCAGGAACTGGGAAGCAGATCTGTGGCAGTGTCGAAGCTGGTCCAGCGACTGCACCATCTTGTGCCTGGTCCTGTTGAATTCTTCAGTCCACGTGTCCACCTCGTCGTGGTACATGTGCAGGCTGAAGTCATTCCGACTGCGGGTCCTCTCTCCATGAAACACGTAATTCAACTGTCGGGAAATAGAAAAGTAATGACAAGTGTGACGGTATGCGGATGGGAGAACGTCTAACTTAACGGATCAAGCGTCTATCTATCTGTCTGTTTATCTCTCTATCTGTCTTTCTGTTTATGTATGTACGTACGTACGTACGTACGTACGTACGTATGTATGTATGTATGTATGTATGTATGTATGTATGTATGTAGGCCCTATATGTATGTAGGCTATGTATCTATCTCACACACACACACACATATATATATATATGTATATATATGTGTGTGTGTGTGTGTGTGTGTGTGTGTGTGTGTGTGTGTGTGTGTGTGTTTGTGTATATATATATATAATATTATGTGTGTGTGTGTGTGTGTGTGTGTGTGTGTGTGTGTGTGTGTGTGTTAAATGCGTGTGTGTACACTACTACCACAACTACTACTACTAATATTGATAATAATAATAATGATGATAACAATGATAATTACAGTACATGTACTTATATGGCGCTTAATCTTGACAATTCAAATCAAAGCGCTCCCACGCACCAGACTTATGCACGGAATCAACGCAGATCACCTTACAACACGTGAAACACACACACACACACACACACACACACACACACACACACACACACACACACACACACACACACACACACACACACACACACTAACTGAAAGAGGCAGCTGCAGAATTAATTGTCGGAAAGAGGTGGGTTTTTAACTTGGATTTAAAAGGAACCAGAAGAACAAGAAAACCAATGCAAGCGCGCTTGCATTGGTTTTCTTGTTCTTCTGGTTCCTGTTTACTTGGGCGCGGGCAGTTACACTTGTTTTGGATCTTGGATTTAAAAGCTAAAACGGGTAGATGATAAACGAAGGAAGAATGGAAGTTTATTCCAGGCAGATGGTCCCGAAACAGCAAAAGAACGCTGGCCGATAATTGGTAGTTTTCTCCTTATGTACCTTTCACCAATAGTAGTACTAAAACTATTTCTGATTTTATGCTATTACCTCTTATTCTTGATAAACTGACTATTGCTCTATTGCTATATAAAATTCAACGACCATGCCATAGACTGTTTGTGCTGTAGAAACAAAATCACTGTCATTGTCTTGAAGAACTGACCACAAGGCTGCGTGCAGCAGTTATGAACAAATTCGTTTCGTAGAATCGTGACTGAAGTTGACTTGATAGGATGCCACTGTTTAATTAAACACCTCACTACTGATTCGGTGTTCGGTACAGTGTGAGTGGGCGTAGCTATTTTTTGTCATCACACACGCACGCACGCACGCACACACACACACACACAAACACACACAATACTTGACGTCACAGAAATAGCTCCACCCACCACGATTCAAATTTGCTTCGATTCGAAATGGATGTTATTGTCGATTTATTATCGCGTATTGTTCAAATACAACCATAGGTTTGGTGAAGGGTTAAATGATCAAGACAGCTATTAATCCACCAAATCTGGAACCAGTTTCTGCCCTGGGTCCCTCGAGAAAACACTGCAGAAATGTGATCTGCATTCTCAAAATGGTCACAAGTAAATCCGACGCTCTCAGCCATGGGCTTGTTACTGTTTGTTTATTCATTGATTCATATTTGAAGTCCTTACATACGTAGTGGATACGAGGACTAGCATTTACAATTTTTTTTAAAGAAATTAAAAAAAA
>JAPXFY010000025.1:39605384-39650384 GCA_030674185.1 Monoplex corrugatus | reverse complement strand
GAACTGCCTGGGTGAAAGATTGTGTCACCAACTGTTGACTCTAACTGGAATGTCTGGACTAATTTTTCATCAACCCCACAACAGCAAAGATATTTCAGATGATAAGTGTCCCAAAACTTTTTTCTTTCTTTCGTTGATCATCTGCGTGATCAGACCATATCTGGTCATGAATGTGACCTTTTCTTTCCAGCTCCTATCGGATGCCATGGGTCTGGGTGGTCAGCAGAGTTGTTGTCTAGTGGGCACAGGGTGGAGATGTTTCTGATCTCCCATACCGTTATGAGTGTAGACCTTCCAGTGCCTAAACTCTCTTCAGGTTGATACGTACACAGAACATTGTATATGCACGTCACAGATCATCTTCATGTGTTGCGCTTTGGTTTGAACTGTCAGGATCTGGCGCCGTATAATACTGCAGTTATGATTATAGTTGGACACACTTCCTATCGCTCCATTTGACATCGCTGCTAAATGTACATGTATTCAGTTGTCTGGTCCTCTTGACTGCAAGGTCAAAGTTGCTGGGGTATATGCTGTTTAAAAATCATAATCCTTTTATCTATTCATACTGAGCGTTTGTGCAATCGAATATCGAAGAGATATCGTGAATTTTTTATTTACTAATTGATTCTTTTGGTGGGAGATACGCCGCTTAGAAATCATGGTCCTTTTTTTTAATCCACACTGAGTTTCTATGCGAAGAAAACCTGACGATACGCTATGATGTATGCATATATGTATATGTATGTATGTATGTATGTATGTATGTATGTATGTATGTATGTATGTTATGTATGTATTATGTATGTATGTATGTCTGTGGATGTGTGTGGATGTGTGTGTATATATGTATGTATGTATGTATATATGTATGTATATATGTATGTGTATATGCAGGTATGTATGTATGTATGTATACATAAATAACCATGTATAGTTTATAGTATATCGTAAACCATCTGGATGCAATCAAAAAGAATTATGAAAACCTGACGATACGTTACGATGTATGTATGTATGTATGTATGTATGTATGTACGTACGTATGTTACGTATGCATGTATGTCTGTGTATATGTGTGGGTGTATGTATATATGTATGTATGTATATATGTATGTACGTATGTATATATATGTACGTATGTATACATGTATATGTATGTATGTATACATAAATAACCATGTATAGTTTATAGTATATCGTAAACCATCTGGATGCAATCAAAAAGAATTATAAAAAATATTATCATCATCATCATCATTCTCATCAACATTGTTGTTTTCATAATTGTCAGCGTCATCATTTCAGCAGCAGCAGCAGCAGCAGCATTAGCACCATCATCATCGTATCATTGTTCGCCTTTATCAGTATCATCATCATCATTATTCTTTTTAACATCATTGTATGTCGTTAGATCCTGTTCTTACCATCATGACAATGTAGAACAGCATGAAGTAGATACGTGTCCACTGACTGACACCATAGGCGTAGCCATCCTGTCAAATGAACAAACGCCTACGTGAATATTTGTGCATGAGGACACAAATACAGACACAAACAGAGATCCTTATAAAGACAGGCGTGATAGTCAAGTCAAGTCAAGTGGGTATGATGTTGGACTTTCAATCGGATGGCCCAGGTTCGAACCTGCCTGAGTACCTCCTCCCCGGGTACCTCCTGCATGCCTGAGTACCTCCTTCCTGGGTACCTCCTGCCTGAGTACCTCCTTCCTGGGCATATCTTGCCTGAGTACCTCCTGCCTGAGTACCTTCTGCCTGGGTACCTCCTGCCTGAGTACATCCTGCCTGAGTACCTCCTGCCCAAGTACCTCCTGTCTGGGTACCTCTTGCCTGAGTACCTCCTGTCTGGGTACCTCTTGCCTGAGTACCTCCTGTCTGGGTACCTCTTGCCTGAGTACCTCCTGTCTGGGTACCTCCTGCCTGAGTACCTCCTGTCTGGGTACCTCCTGCCTGAGTACCTCCTGTCTGGGTACCTCCTGCCTGAGTACCTCCTGTCTGGGTACATCTTGCCTGAGTACCTCCTGTCTGGGTACTCCTGCCTGAGTACCTCCTGTCTGGGTACATCTTGCCTGAGTACCTCCTACCCGAGTACCTCTTGCCTGAGTACCTCCTGCCCGAGTACCTCTTGCCTGGATACCTCCTGCCTGAGTATCTCTTGCCTGGGTACCTCCTGCCTGATTACCTCTTGCTTGGGTACCTCCTGCCTGATTACCTCTTGCTTGGGTACCTCCTGCCTGATTACCTCTTGCCTGATACCTTTTGCTGAGTACCTCCTGCCTGAGTACCTCTTGCCCGAGTACCTCCTGCCCGATTACCTCTTGCTTGGGTACCTCCTGCCTGAGTACCTCGTGCCTGGGTACCTCTTGACTGAGTACCTCCTGCCTGAGTACCTCCTGCATGAGTACCTCCTGTCTGGGTACCTCCTGCCTGATGGGCAGCGGGTGGAGATTCATCTGATCTCCCAGGTCGTTATCCGTGCAGACCTTCCAGTGCCTAAACCCTTTTCAGGTGGACACGCACACAGAACATTATACATGCACGTTAGAGATCTTCATGTCATGTCATGTCAGTGTCCGGTGGCTTACTGAAACATAAAAACATCCCGCGTGAATGTTCAGTGGAGTATACAGGCAGTGCAGCAATATACCGTGTGCACGATGCGGACATGATAATGTGCATACACCCATCCCAGAATACATATCTCCGTTGCTCGGACTGCTGAAGAACAAAAACAAAACAAACAAAAAAAGAAAAGAAAAAAAAAAAAGAGAAAGGATCCATATAAAACGCATGCATGCAAAGCACACACACACACAAATAAACGTGCACGTCCTTTCTATCTCTCCCCCCCCCCCCCCCCCCCCCCCCGAAAACACGAAACGCACACAACTACACTTTTCAGCCTAACAACAAAGAACACCAAACTACATCTTAAATAGTCTCAACAGGGATTTTCCTTCACCCACTCTTGTCCACTAAACCTTGAGTAGTGGCCTGGGTGTCAGCCTTGAAAATCAGATGATAAATCTATGTCCCGCATACAGCAAATACTTGGCACGCATTTACATCCCACAGTAACAAAAGAGAGTTGTCCTCGGCAAAATTCTGTAGAATAATCCTCGTTCGTTGATTCAAAAATATACACGGAAAAACAAACAAACAAACACATCAATAAAATGCATGGCGCCATACTATGGCAACGTATTCCATCTCCTGAGAGCAGCCCGAATTTCATACAATAACCAAAAAATATACAGTACAGCCTTGTTACGCGGTTTTCAGTCCACAAAGGAACTCCTCAGCATCATCACTATTAAGTAAGGCCTCAGGACCTGGCCAGCTCATGGGTTTATACGCAGGCTTAAGGCTTGTGCCATGATCACCATACACATCGTGCCTGTGACGTTAGTGCATATGGAATTCGTTCCGAGCGCGGAGACGTCATCATGACAAATTGAAACTGAAACTGAAACATCACTATTATCCCCTTTCTCACGTATACCAACACAGCGTTGAAAAAAATTGTCCCAGATTTCATTACCTTTCATGCTCTGTTGCAGGGTGACCCCAGTTTCAGTAGATTTAGAGATGTGTTCGAGGGCTGAAATGAGCAGCGACGGGGCAATAAGACAGAAGCAGTGGCAGAAGACGGAATTACAGCAACAAACAAACAAACAAATTGACAATCTATACACGCTGATCATCCATTCACCTTAACTGTGCATACTCACCATGATGAGAAACCAGTTGTTGACAACAGTCAGCTCAAACAAGGTCACTGAAAAGTAAAGATAATGACCACTGAAATTATTTTCGTTTTGTTACTCTAACAACAGCACAGAAGCATTTCTGATGACATGTTAAATAGACACTGAGTGAATTTCTCACAGATAACACATTTGTGCTAGTGTATTCTACAATATTAAGAAATGCAAGTGTACAACGACAATAAACTTTTGAAACGCAAGTGTGCAATCCAATAAACTTTGCAAAGATACTGACAATGCATAAAGGCATACACACACACACACACTCTCTCTCTCCCTTTCTCATATCTGGTAACATTCACACACAAACCACTCGCCATGGTGCAACGGTTACCACAACGGACTACCCACTGGAAGGTTGTGGGTTCGGATCTCCATCAGTCCTGTCAAAATCATTGTGGGATGTTTTTTAAGCCCCAACCGGCTCCTACCCAGAGTTGAACGTGCTATGAGCTCATTGATAAGACTGGGACCACACAGTCTGGCCTCATCCACTTACGGATGCGTCATTGAGGGTGTTGTTTAAATCTCTTGACCAACACCGAAGGTATCTGCGTCTGTATCTATCGGACCTGATTGACACCAGGACATATTAAGATAATACAGCCCTGTCACTCACTCTGAATCCAAGATGGAACTCCAAAGCATCAGGATTACCATCCTCGTGGTAATCATCATCACAGCATTATAAAAAAATGTCCCAGCTTCTATGGCTATTGGGATGGTGTACAAACTGGGACAAATACACTTCCGAGGACGAATGAAAGTTTCTCAGAGTGCTCCACCAATCTTTAGTCCTCCACAAAGAAACAAACTGGGACAAATAAACTTCTGAGGACGAATGAAAGTTTCTCAGAGTGCTCCACCAATCTTTAAGTCCTCCACAAAGAAACAAACTGGGACAAATAAACTTCTGAGGACGAATGAAAGTTTCTCAGAGTGCTCCACCAATCTTTAGGTCCTCCACAAAGAAACAAACTGGGATAAATAAACTTCTGAGGACGAATGAAACTTTCTCAAAGTGCTCTGCCAGTCTTTAGGTCCTCCACAAAGAAAAGACATCATCCTCCCAAAGCAGACAACACTCGTTTTGGTCTGTGAAGAACTTGTCAGACCAGACGGTGTGAAGCAGTGAGAAAGAGAGGGTGGGCGCCGTCCTAGAACTCAAGATCTGATATCTCGAGTTGAATCCCGGCCCGCAACACTAAAAACTGACCTGCTCGCTAACCATCTTAATGTTTCCATCATTCTGGTGGTGTTGGCTCTGTGTTTCGTAGGTCTCTCTTCCTCTCCCTCCCCCTCCCATTTCAACACCCTTGTCTTCTTGTCTGACGCCCTCTCCGTGCTGCAGGCATGCCAGAACAACACGCTCCCCCTCCTGTCTAGAGCTCGGCACCAGGTTGCCACAACCAGAAGAGCAGTTCTGCAGTGGATTCCAGCCCACTGCGGAGTCTCCAGGAATGAGCGAGCTGATATCCTTGCTAAGGAGGGAGCCGGAGAAGAACAACCTAACAGCAGCTTCAGCTACAGTGAGAAGAGGAGCATCATCAGGGCGCTTTCCATGCCGAGACGACACAGGGATGACTACCACCTGTTGTCTAGAGAGCAGCAAGTTGTCCTGGTGAGGATGCACACTGGTCACAATAGGCTGAACAGCCACATGTACCACAAACTGAAGCTGGCGCCCTCCCCAACCTATCCCTGCGGTCAAGAAGACCAAACCACGGAGCATGTACTCCAAAGATGTCCCCTTCAGCAGATGGCAAGACAGGACATGTGGCCGACAGACACTCCGCTGACAACCAAATTCCGTGGCTGCAGATAGGAGCTGGAAAAGACGGCTGCATTCATCGCCCGAACTCAGCTGATTGTGTAGCAGCGTACGCCAAGAAGAAGAAGAGAACACCTTTGTCAGCGCATAGCGTTTTGAGCAGACTCAGGGAGCTTGCCAGGTAACTGTCCAGTAAATGTGGGTGAAGCGCATATGGAAACGTCCGAGTACCATGAATTCCTCTTGAACAAACTCTAAAACTCTTCGTAACGCTAGTTCCCAGAAAAGCTAGTATTATCGTAATGATGATGATAATAATAATAATAATAATAGTAATAATAATAATAATAACAATAATAATGATGGTAATAATAACAATAATAACAACAATAATACAACAACAACAACAACAATGATAATAACAATAACAATGAGAATAACACTAATAATAATGCTAATTGTAATAATAATAATAGTAACAATAGTGATGCTGCTGCTGATGCTCACGATGATGATTATGATGATAATAATAATAATAATAACAACAACAACAACAATAATGGCGTTCATAAGGCGCCAAATCTTGATTCAAGAATCAAACCAAGGCGCGCATTCTCATCATTCACCAAAGCAATCACCCACAACGACCAAATCTCCAGAGCACAAAGTACACGCAAACTGGGACAGAGAAAACAGGAAGGCAGTAGGGCGTGTGACCCCTGATCCAAGTTATCATCCTCACTTTGTCTCTCTCTCTCTCTCTCTGTCACACACACACACACACGCAGTGAAAAGACGTTAAATCAAGGAAGGAACGAACGAACACACACGCATACCTGCACGCACAGAAGATGCTGAGCTAGGGTACACTCAAGCCTGTGCGACGAATGACCCTTGACCCAACTTGTCATCTTCTCTGTCACACACACATTCTCTCTCTCTGTCTCTCTCTCTTTAAAACTTGAGAAAGGCGGAAGGCTAATTGGGCCTCTACGGGAGGGACCAAGGAAATGAACCTATATCTCCAATAGACGTAGATTCCCCAACAGCATCTGACTTGTGGGACATTTTTCACTTTTACCTTTCTCCAGACATGCCTGCTCTCAAAAGCAGGTTGATGTATACTTTGCATATTGTGTAATCTCTTTGAGAGAGACTACAGTTTGGAACCCAAATTAACCATTTCACTACAGTATCATATCCATCCGCTATTTTTTTCTTTTTCTCGTTTTTTTGTTTTTGTTTTTTATTTTTTTGTTTGTTTGTTTTTTGCAGGAAGCTGGTGGGTAAAGTGAGAAATGGAAAGGGTCAAGAATATGCTACGGGCTTGCTGGGAAGACTGATAAGTCGAGTTTCATCCACTTTACGGATGCGTTGTCGAGGTTGTTGCCTAAATTTCTTTTATCAACACCGCGGGTGTCTTACATCTCTTGGGCCTGGTTGACACCAGGATATATTATGAAAGTAAGAGTACATCCCTGTGATGCAGTCTCAATCCGAAAGGAAACTCCACAAAAATCATCACTGTCATCCCCATTATCATCATCATCATCATCATCATCATGGTGTTGGCGATCGTGGCCCTCCACACAAATCTATCCCCTGTCGCTGCAAGTACATCTCCCACCCTCTCTGTCTTCAGCCACCCTGCAAGTCCGTCCAATATTTTCTCCCTGGGTCCACCTGGTGTTCTCTTTCCCTCCAGCTTTCCTGTTGTGACCAGGTGCTCCAATTCCCCTTTCCTCACAAAATGGCGTATAAATGTTGCTTCTCTTTTCCTAATCTTCCTTATGAATGATCTTCTTGTGTCTACCTCCTTCAAGACTGTCTCGTTTGTTTTCTTTGCTGTCCATGGAACTCTCAATTCTCACAAGGCAGTTGGGGTGATTTTCTGTCAGGGTTTACTCCCTTAGCCTTACTCTCTCCTGAGCTAACCACAAGGCAGTGGTGCTATTTACCCATAGCTGGGGGTCTAGTTCGTGGAACCCAAGACATGTCCACAGTCATCATCATAGCCCTGTGAAAAAATTGTCCCAGATTCTGTGTCCTTTCACGCCCTGCTCACAGGTTCTGTGGGTTACAGAGGTGTGTTGGAGAGCCAATATGAACTGTGTGTGTGTGTTGTGTGTGTGTGGGGGGGGGGTGACATAGGAGTGGAACAGAAGATGGAGAAGCAAAAAACAAGTCACCTCCAGACACAAGAAGATTGTCAAAGTTGTTGAGATAGTAGAAGCCTTGAGTGTTGTTGTCGTATGTATAGAAACTCTCCACACTCGTGTTTCTGCAAAGACAAATGAAACAGTCTGGAAACAACAAACTGACAGCACTTAACGTAGTAAAAGTCCGGGGAAAATATACATTTTGAAATAAACTGAAAGGCGTGAATGGAATGTTCTTCTAAGCGTTCAGATCTTTCTCAGATTGATTTGATTTGGTTCAGTTTTTACGTCGACACCCACCTCAAGTGATATGGCCGACGGGGATAACCATCCCAGGGAAGTGGGGGAAGGGAGATCTATCTAATCCTACACTGACACCACCAGAACAACAATGAGATTAGGATGGGACAGTTAGCAGGCCAGTTTTAATGTAGCGCACCCCGAGATTCGAACCCACAGCCATTAGCATGTGAATCCGACGCTCAAACCAATGAGCTACTGGGACCCGCTATATCTCAGATTGGCATACGCACGTTATTTTAACCACCCTTTGCGGGCAGTATGTCGCTGCACAGTCTGCGTACTTGATTTTCGGTAGACGTGCATGCGGGCTGTTTTCATGTTACCATAAGCCGCCGGACACTGATATAACTTACAGGATCTGTAAGTCCGTACCTGATATTCTGCGTGCGTATCATCATCATCATCATCAGGTGCCTTGCCGCATGGCGTTGGCGATTATGGACTTCCATCTGTCTCTATCTCTTGTTGCCTCAAGCATCTCTTCCACCCTCAATTGTCTTCAGCCACTCTGCAAGTCCGTCTAGTATCTTCTCCCCGGGTCTACCCGGTGCTCTCCTTCCCTCCAGCTTTCCCATTGTGACCAGGTGTTCCAATTCCCCTTTCCTCATAAAATGGCCTATGAATGTTGCCTGTCTTTTCCTAATCTTCCTTATGAATGATCTGCTTGTGTCTGCCTCCATCAAGACTGTCTCGTTTGTGCGTATACACACGTAAAACGGGTTTAGGCACTAACACGTCCGCACACATGTTGACCTCAGAGACTGGACAAAAAAATTCTCCACCCTTGACCCTTCAGGCTCGGGGTGCCCCGGCAGGATGGAACCCCAGACTTTCTGACCCGAAGTCTGACGTCTTACCCACTTAAATATCAAGCCCGTCGTTAGAAGTCAATGAAAATTTTCGTACACATTCGGTAGAATGATAAATTAGCACCAAAATAGGTACATGCAATCTTAATGGAAATTTTCGGAAAAAGAGGGTTTTGTTTTATCTCTCTCTCTCTCTCTCTCCCTACAATCTTTTGCCTGTATAACTTACAATGGCAGATGATTGTTGAGAGAATAAAAAGTGGGAGAGAGACACAAACATACACAGAGAGAGAAACAGACACACTACCACTGAAAAAAAGCAGTACATTGTGAGGCGACAGTGAGAGAGGGGAGGAGAGAGAATGAGAGAGAGAGAGAGAGAGAGAGAGAGAGAGAGAGAGAGAGAGAGAGAGAGAGAGAGAGAGAGAGAGAGAGAGAGAAAGACAGAGAGATACAGATACAGAAACAGAGACAGAGGAAGAGAGAGATACTGCAGAAAATCAGCATGCAGAAAGAAGCTGACGCTTTTTGACATTTTCTAGTGATATATTTTGATGTTTTTTTCCTGTCTGTTTTGTTTTAAAAACAGCGCCACTAAATTTTCGCTTTGATCATCACACACACCACCATCACCACCACTAAACAGAAACAAAAACAGACCAAAAACACATATATCACCACAAATACTAACACCGACAACACCACCAACCAATAACAAAACAAACAAAAAAGATCACTAACTTGCAGCAATTGCGCAGGTCTCGCCCAAGAAACATCTCCATACCGATGATGGCGAAGAAGTAGTAGACGAGGATGATGACAATGACAATGCCAAACAGCCGATGAAACAACACGAAGAGGGTGCCCAGGACATCACGGTAACGCCTCTTGACCTTGAACAACCTGTCACACAAATGACAACACTGATAGTTACTGCGAGACTATAAGACGGGCGCCCAGGCGTGCTGGTCACACTGCATGCTATCCAGATATATCTGTAAGTTTATATACTTCAAAAAATGCAAAATGGAGCAGGGGCCCCAGAATGGCACAAAGCAACGAACAGTATCAACCTAAAAAGTCTCACGTGGATCTACTGCCCTGGACACACTGATGTTAAGGGAAATGAACGGGCCGATAAACTTGCAGGCAATGCTACTACAACAAAAATTCTCCATCTGGGAAAGTCTGAGGCCCTTAGACGCTTCAAATCATATTTTTGTGAACAAAATGTGAGTCATCATACCATCGAACGTCTTACCCAAAAAGGAATAGATAGAGGAAGTGGCCGGAAATCCACAATGAAAGGAAAAACAAGAACTTCCATTAATCAGACCAACATTGGTATCAGCTCAAAAGTAACACTGCACAAACTCTTACGGCATGGAATGGAAAGTGTTTGGGCTTTTCCTGGAACAGATATAACGGAAAAGTGAAGAAAAGAAACAGACAACTGAAGAGCAAGCAAGTTTGCCAAACCGTCTGTGTGTGTGTTCGTGAGCTGTTTGTTGATTGTTATCCAGATGTATCTGTAAGTTTGTCATGATATGTATATATGGGTGTTTCCTCTTTGCCAGTGTTGTTGTTGTTGCTGTTGTTGTTGTAACTGTTGTTGTCGGCCATCATGCTGTGTCGATACAGGTGTGTATGTAAGAATGTATATGTGTACGTCTGTGTGCGGGCATGTGGGTATATGAATGTATTTACTGTTATTTTCATCTCTTACCTGTTTATTTATCTACAGACTCCTTTATTTTGTATTTACTTATTCGCCTACATACTTACTTTTTATTCACTTACTTACGTACTTACTTACTTACTCACTTACTGTTTCGTTCTTTCTACAGCCAACTCGGAAGACAGGGCAATGCTTCTTCGTCTTTACTCGTCGCTGTCTGATTCTCAACTGACTACAGTATATATACATTGACACTGTTCTCCAGAAATTCGAAGAATACTGTGTGGGTTCAACCAATGAAACTTACGAAGCATTCAGATTCAACTGCAGACATCAAGCAGCAGGAGAATCTATCGAACAATTTGTAGCAGAACTGCGGAGACTGATCAAGACCTGTAATTATGGTACACTGGAAGACAGACTGTTGAGAGATCAAATCATACTGGGTGTACATGACGAGACTCTGCGATCAAAATTACTGGAAGTGCGACAGCTGACATTGACTGCATGTATTGATATGTGCAGAGCGCATGAATCAAGTCAACATCAAACCGTCCAAATGATGAGAAAAACGCAAGACACGCAGGAAGTCCAAGCTTTCAAAGAAAAGAAGACAGCAAAGCAGTATAGCAAAGGAAACAAACCAGAGTACAGAGAGAAATGCGGATATTGTGGTGGAAAGCACCCAAGAACAAAAGAGAAATGTCCAGCATTTGGAAGAAAATGCAAAGCTTGTGGAGGAAATAATCACTTTGCTTCATGTTGCAGAACACCCAAGAAAAAGCAAAAGAAAACAAGAGTTCGGCACTTTGAAGAAGAAGAGACTGACACTGAAAGCGATAATGAAATCCTCGGGATCGAAGACAAAACCAGAAAAAAGGAGAGAAACATACGAGAAAAAATGCTGATAAATGAGATGCCGGTAAGATTTCTTCTTGACACAGGTGCAACAACAAACGTGATGTCTGAGAGCCTGTACAGAGAAGTCACAGGAGATGAAAGAAAGTCTGACCTGCAAGAGACGAAGAAGAAGCTGGTGATGTTCAACGGAACAGAAATGAAGCCTGTGGGGGAGATAGTGCTGCGAGTGAAAAACCCCAAGAACAGAAGGAAATACAAAGTCAACTTCGCGATCACCAACACGGACTGTAAGCCAGTACTGGGACTGAAAGCTGTACAGCACATGCAATTGTTGACGATCAATGAAGAGAACATTGCAACGATAGCGGCAAACCAGAAAGAGGAGGAAAATGCAAAAGATATGCTCACAAGATACAACGATGTCTTTGAAGGGGAAGGAAAACTAGAAGGGAAATTACACCTAGAAACAGACCCCAGTATTGCTCCAGTGAAGATGCCTTGCAGAAAGTGGCCGATAGCAGTGCAAGAGAAAGTGAAGGACGAGCTGAAGAGGTTGAAAAAACTGGACGTGGTCACTAAAGTAGACACGCCAACGGAGTGGATAAGCAGTTTGGTCATAACAACAAAGAGCAATGGGAAAGTCAGACTGTGCATCGACCCTAAGCCACTGAACAAAGCCCTCAGGAGAAACGAGTACCCCATGCCAACCATTGATGACGTACTGCCTCTCCTCAAAGATGCAAAATAACTCACACACCTGGACGCGAAAAACGGGTTCTGGCACGTTGAACTGGACGAAGACAGCAGCTACCTGACAACATTTGAGACGCCTTTTGGCAAATACCGATGGAAACGAATGCCCTTTGGAATTTCACCAGCCCCAGAAGAATTCCAGAGGAGGATTGACATCGCTCTGGCAGGACTGCCAGGCGTGGTGGCGGTTCATGATGACATCTTTGTTTTTGGCAGAGGTCCAACCGACGAAGCAGGAGCACAAGTTCATGATACCAACCTGAACCGTTTGCTACAACGATGCCGAGAGACTGGAATCAAACTCAACAAGGAGAAGGTTGAGATGAAACGAACAGAGATATCGTATTTGGGACACATCTTCTCAAGAGAAGGCTTGAAAGCCGACCCAAGAAATTGAGAAATTGGACGCTGTCCAACAACTCCCAGTGCCAGAAGACAAAGCAGCTGTGCAGAGACTACTCGGTGTAGTCGAATACCTTCAGAAATTTGCACCAAACCTGTCTGAGGCAGCAGCACCACTCAGAGAACTGGTAAAAAAAGACGTCCACTTCAGATGGGATGAAGACGTCCACGGAGAAGCCCTGAAGAAAGTGAAGAAGATACTCTCTGAGCCACCGGTACTTCGCTACTTTGACTCTTCAGGAAAGCGTACAACCACCCTTCAGTGTGATGCTTCACAGTTTGGACTTGGAGCTTGTCTCATGCAGGATGGTCAACCGATTTAGTACGCATCACGAGCCTTGACCGAGACAGAAAAAAGCTATGCTCAAATAGAAAAGGAGATGTTGGCAATACTCTTCGGTCTGGAAAGGTTTGAGAGATACGTCTATGGAAGAGACATCCTGGTGGAGACCGACCACAAACCACTAGAGACCATTCACAAGAAGAGCCTGCTCTCAGCACCTAAGAGGATTCAGAGGATGCTACTCAGAACTCAGAAGTTCAGGTACACGGTAGTATACAAGCGTGGATCTGAGATGCACCTGGCTGACACCCTCAGCAGAGCAATCTGTGGAAAAGCGGAACAGCAAGTCACCCACAAGGAAGCCGTTTTCCTCATAGACCTGGAGAAAACAGACTCATTACAAGAACTGGCCATCAGCCAAGAGAGACTGAACAGTCTGCAGCAAGCAACTCAGGAAGATGCAACCATGAAAACCCTGAAAGCTGTCATTCTACAAGGCTGGCCAGAGGAGAAACAACAACTTTCATTACAGTTACAAGAATACTTTCCTTTCAGGGAGGAACTGTCAGTCCACAACGGACTTGTCTTCAAAAGCCACAGAGTAATTGTACCTGAAAGCGAAAGAGCAGACATCCTTGAGAAACTTCATGCAAGCCACTCAGGAATTCAGAGCTGCATAAGAAGAGCGCGTGAGGTAGTCTACTGGCCCAGGATGAACATGGACATTGAAGATTTTGTCAAAACATGCAGCGCCTGTAACACATACCAACGTGGTCAGCAGAAGGAACCACTTATCAGTACAGAGATCCCTGACCTGCCCTGGCAACACATTGCTTGTGACATCTTCGAATATAATGGCAATGAATACCTGGTCACGGTCGATCACTACTCTGATTTCTTTGAGATTGATCGGTTACAAACAAGAGAATCCAAAGAGGTCATCATCTGTCTGAAGAGACACTTGGCAAGACACGGAATACCAGAACGCCTGACAACAGACTGTGGAACACAATTCACATCAAACCAGTTTGGAAAGTTCAGAAAAACATATGGGTTTGAACACGTAACAAGCTCACCACACTACCCTCAGTCCAATGGAAAAGCAGAGAGCGCGGTGAAGGCTGCAAAGACGTGCATGAAGAAAGCAGAACACAACAATCAAGATCCCTTCCTCGCTTTACTTGAGCTGAGAAACATCCCGACAGAGACTGTAAACAGTTCGCCTGTTCAGAGACTGTTCGGCAGAAGAACACGAACACAAGTGCCGACGTCAAAGACATTATTTCAACCTACAGTTGTACCAATCAAGAAAGAACTTGAGAAAAGGAAACTGAAGCAAGCGCACTACTACAACAGAAGCGCAGTAGAGCTGACAGAACTGAGTCCGGGACAGATTGTGAAATTCCAACCTCCAGGATCCAAAAAGTGGATCAGCGCCAACAGGTGAACATCCGGTCATACAACATTCGCACAGAGGACGGACGTCAGTACAGAAGGAATCGTCGTCAGCTACGAGACACAACAGAAACGGAGCTTCAGCAGACAATCAACCCTCAACGACTTGTCCAGAGAAGGATGATTTCTGGAAGACATCAAGAAAGCGACACATCGGGCAAGCAACAGCAAGTCATCATTCCATCAAAACAGATGCTGGAAGATAACAAGAAAACGGGAACTGGAACAGATGTCAGGACGCCAGCATCGTCTGTCCGTGAGAACTCATCTGATCAGTCACCAGTCATCAAAATGTCTGAGACAACCAGCATCAAGGAGCCAGATGAAGTTATCAAACAAACAAGGACAGGACAACCCGAACCAGTTAGTTCTCCTTACAGAACAAGATCTGGAAGACAAAGCAAAAGGCCAGATTTCCTGAAATATGAATGAAACTGAAGTCTCTACCACAATCAGATAAACTGAAAACATTGTGAAATATGGACATGATGATGATCAGAGATATAATGAGGTGAATGAATGATTGGGCCCTGTGCATGAGAGAAAGAATGCGTGTTTGTTAAGTTAATGTTGTGATAAAGGTAGGAAACACATTTATTTCGTATGGACTGAAAGATGGGAAAAATGATTAATTGATTTTGTTTCCTTAAAGAAAGGGAGATGTGACGTGTGTTGACAGTAAACAGCGTGCGGATAACAGCACGGCATGATATTCGTTTAAATGATAACTGATTGCTGTTCACTGTGATATGTATATATACTGTAGTCAGTTGAGAATCAGACAGTGACGAGTAAAGACGAAGAAGCATTGCCCTGTCTTCCGAGTTGGCTGTAGAAAGAACGAAACACTTACTTACATACCTATATATGATTAAGAAAATATTGTCTTCACCTAGTTAATAGACAGCTTAGCATTTGTACATTGACTTGGGGGGGGGGGGGGGGGGTCTGTCATGTGAGACGAATTTATGCAGAATAGCTAGTTGTGTTGTGATTCAGAGCTTTAATTATCTATTTACTTCATACATATGTTCCTTTTGTTTGAAGGTAAGATACACAGATACACATGTCATTTACAGGTAACCAAGATTATTCCAGTGGTAGGCTGATGAAATAGCAGTATAAAGTATAGATTAGGTAAAACATAGTCTAGGTAGGGCCTCAGGATCTGGTCAGCTCATGGATTTATGTGCATGCTTAAGGCTTGTGCCATGATCACCATACACATAGCACCTGTGACGTTAGTGCATGTGGAATTCGTTCCGAGCGCGGAGATGTCATCTTGAGAAACTGAACACAGCGAATAAATGTCGGATTTCTAATTAGAAGGTCTCAGGTTTGATCCACCACTGGACCATCTCCACTTGAAAGTCTGACCTGCTTGTGCCTTTACCCCCTTTCATGCGTACATACATGCATCATCATCATGTGTCCTACCGCATGGCGTTGGCGATCATGGCCCTCCATACGAATGTATCCCTTGTCGCTGCAAGTACATCTCTCCCACCCTCTCTGTCCTCATCTACTCCGCAAATCCATCCAATATTTTCTCCCTGGTGCTCTTTTTCCCTCCAACTTTCCTGTTGTGACTAGGTGCTCAAATTATTTCTCTGTATATGCATGCAGAATATCAAATTTGCAACACGCCAAAGACCGTGTCAGACATGTCGGTGGCTGGCTTACGGAAATTTAAGACTTAAGAAAGGCAAGAAGACTAACTGGCCTTTAAGAGGAGGGATCTGGGAAATCAACCCATCTCTCCAATGTTTTATATCTGGTCAGCCGGGCGAAAGCCCTGCTCTTCACGATTTTCAACTGTCGTGGGATCTTGAGAGTGCGCAGGCCAGAAGGCACACGGGTCCGACTCGTTTTTCGTCCCCTTCCGAAAGAAGAGACGTTCAGTTCGATTTTCCGGTCAAACTAAGGAGAAAAGTCGAGGCCTCAACGAGAAACGAACTCTAGAACCTCGAGTTAAGTTACTGGCAGGGAAACGTCTGAACCAATCTGTCACTCTTCTCCTTTGACTCAAATCCGCGACGAAAAATACCGTGGCTTACTGCCCAACTTAAAGCCCCAATCATTCTGGTGGTGTCAAGTGTCTCAGGTTATGGCCTTTCCCTCCCCTCCCCCCACACACACCACATAAACATCCTATCAGAATATTGGTTTATATGCAGGTTCAAGGAATCTGCAAGATAACTGCTGCCAGATTTGGATGGAACGTATATGAAACCGCCCGAGTACAATGAATCCTTCCTGATGAACAAAGTCCAAACTTTTTCTTTTGACGGCAGCAATTATGAAGTGGGTAAAACGTCGGATTTCTAATCGATATGATTTGAGTTCAATCCCGCCTGGGTACCTTTTGCCTTGAAGATAAAGGGTGGAGGTTTTTTCCGATCTTCCACGTCAATGTGTATTCAGAACTGTTCATGCCTATACCCCTTTGATAGTGTACGCATGCAGGACGTCAAATATTCACGTTAAGGATCATAAAAGCTAGGTTAGTGTCCTGTGGTTTGTAGCTTAGAAACACGAAAATACCCAGATTTCACGCCTTACCGAAGAAGAAACATGCAGAGTGCGCAGCAAACTACAGCCTGCAAAGTGTGGGCCAAAAACAACGTGTACACATGCTTCCCCCCAAAAAAAGATAACTAAGCATAAAGGAAACAAAACATTCCCCCCTCCCCTTCCGTCTTTCTGTGTTTGTCATATTTTCTTCTGAACCAGCCATAGAGAGATCCATTTACCTGAGGAACCTGAAGGGCCGCAACACCAAGACGAAATAAAAAGAATCGTTGAACAGCTCGCCAAGCACACCCACCAGACTGACAAGCGTCACCAGAAAATCGAACCTGTAATACACATAATCAGATATATGTATAAGCAAACACAAACATACCAGAGTATTAAAATGTTTCACAAATCTCCTGTTCGTGTTTATGAAATTTTCTTTCCGTTTGCTTTTTGCACTGAGGGTCAACCATAGATATTTTGATCTTCACCGAGACATGTGATCCAAAACTGAAGTAAATTTCATAACACAAAAACTATGTCAGTTAACAGAGTTTCACCCGTTCACACATACATAACTGAAACAACTAACCAGCTAACCAAGGAAAATGACGACAATGAAGGGTAAGCGCAATTTCAGAATTTTAACTAAGATGGACTGGTTTGTCTGAGAAGGTGCCAGTATAATCGACAGTGACATTTACTTTTGGTTTATTGCGTAGGCTATGTAATGCCATGCTTGTTTTTTTGTTTTGAACTGTCGCGTGCAATCCTATAACGTAAGCTTTTTTTTTACCCGCATGGCCGTTTTCATTTTTTTACCCCACCATTGAAACAGTCACGCTCTGTTTTCAGGAGAGTGCATGCTGGGTGTTTTCATGTTTCCATAAGCTGCCGAACACTTCCCTTGGCTGACAAGATATCAAACGTACGTATTTGATGCTCTGAGTGCTTATACAGAAAAAGGGAGGCTCAGACACAGGCAGATCTGCATAAAGGTTGATCAAAGAGAAAGGATAAAATCTCCAACTTTTAACCAGTATGCAGTATCCAAGCAGGTTCGAATCCACGTCTTCCGTAACTGGAAGACCAGTGTCCAAATCCATGAGCCCTCTTTCGCCCCACTTTGGTCTTCATCTCTCATCGGGCAGTCCGCCCTGCCACCAGCTCGCATAGCTGCCAGCTCCTTTCCCCTTACTACAGTCTCGACAGTTTAGTAGTCGGAAGCTCCCAACGTTGCCTTACTCCAACCACGGGGGCTGTTTGAATGGCCGCGAAAGTGGCCAGGCATGATGCTCCAGACACAGCCCATGTTGTTATTCAGCAAAGTCTGACATGCTCCGAACGGGATCCCAAGCTTGCCGCATTTCCAAGCAGCAAGCAGGTCTTTCCCTGCGGTCATCAGGCTTGATTCCCTGAAGTCAGTGGCCAAGCCACAAGCCGAAGTTACCAAGAAACACCACGAGGGTGCGGATGGGACCCGGAGCACCAATGCATCGCCACTCACCGGACAGTCACCTCCCAAGCTACCGACGCCACTGGATAATAATTTCATCAAGCAAAGGCGGAGTGGGGGGGGGGGGTGTCCATGCGTTGCATGACCCGTTCGGTCATGTGTGTATGCAATGTTTACTCTCTCTCTCTCTCTCTCTCACACACACAGACACACACGTGACAGAGAGAGTGAGAGGGAGGGAAGGAGGAAGGGAGAGCGGAAGACAAAGAACAGTGCAACGTACAGGTCCCAGCCACGTGTGAAATAGTCCACAGGACCCCTGCCGATGATCTTCAGCAAGGCTTCCAGAGAATACACTGAAACACACACAAATACATGGCAACGGAGCGGAGAGCATTTTGTGATATTCAAGCGGACCAAAAATCTGAAATGTTATGTAGCGATACCATAACCACACCAACCAGCCAGACAAATCAACCAAATAACCAACCAACCAAACAAACCAGCCAACCAACCAGACAAACCAGCCAATCAATCAACACCCAACCAAACCACCAACCAGACAAACCAATCAACCAAACAAACAAACCAGCCAACCAACGACCCACTAGACAGACCACCCGAACCAACATAGCTGCCAGCAAATCAACCAACCAATCAAATAAGCGTCTAAACCAACCAACCAAACCAATATATCAATCAACCAAACTACCAACCAGATAAAACAACCAACCAACTAACAAACCAACCAACCAAACTACCAGCCAGATCAACCAACCAACCAACCAACCAACCAACCTTCTCCATCAGTCCCTTCAAAAATATATCATTGTGTGATTTTTCGGATCTAACTGGCTCCTACCCAGAGTTGGGCGTGCTATGGGCTCTTTGGGAAGACTGGGACCACATAGTCGAGTCTCGTCCACTTCACGGATGTGTCATTGAGGGTCTTGCTCAAATCTTCTGACCAGCACTGTAGTGTATCTCTCGGGCCTGGTTGACGCCAGGATATATTTGTGACGGATGTGTTGTATATACTTTCATAGTGTTGTTTTTACATTTTCACTTTTGTATAGAGTTTTGGCTCATTTTTGCTTTTGTGGACTGGAGCACCCAGTGTTGGTTTTGGTGTCTTTATTCTGATTGGCTGTGAAGTAAAAGCGTGGAGTGCACGGAGCGTGGAATTCGTGTAGCGTTGTGTGCGTGTCGAAAATCTGTGAACTAAAAAGTCAGTTCTACAGAGATTTCCAGGTGGAGCGGTCGCATATCTTTGCCACCTGAAGAGAACTAAATCTATTTGTCTTAAGCTGTTATGTTAGCAGCTTCTGACGTGGGGAGCTGTCTGGTCTGACTAGCTCACGAGGGAGCCACATACGTACGTGACTTTGGTTTGAGGGAAGGATGCCTGATCCAGTCCCTGGTCCTAAGCTGTTAGGACTCTGCTGAATACCTGCTGTTTTGAGGGATGGATGCCTGATCCAGTCCCTGGTCCTAAGCTGTTAGGACTCTGCTGAATACCTGCTGTTTTGAGGGATGGATGCCTGATCCAGTCCCTGGTCCTAAGCTGTTAGGACTCTGCTGAATACCTGCTGTTTTGAGGGGTGGATGCCTGATCCAGTCCCTGGTCCTAAGCTGTTAGGACTCTGCTGAATACCTGCTGTGGGCGTGTCCGGTTACTGACGCCTCTGTTTCGTCTTGCTCCCCAGGATTGTGTGGTAACTATATTTATACAGAGTGATGAACTGAATTCTGAACAATGATTTCGATGCTGTGAAACAGACTGACTGAAGTGCTGATACAGTGAAAGAATTCCTGTGAAAGGACTGTTTGGGACGGAAACCTGAATCGATTACTTTCTATTGAACAATGGTCAATGAACATTTATTTCTGCCTTATGTGTTTGTTGATCCAGTTGGATGAAAATTGAACTGATGATATTTGATTAATTATAAATATTTAAATATACTAATTTGTTTACAGAGGTTGTTGAAGTGACTGAGTGGAAGGTTGTGTGTGGTTGGGGAAAACACATAGAATACGCACCTACATATACACAATCTACTTTTATTCTATTTCTGTCAGTCACACATAAACGGACTTCTGTAACAATATTATAATAGTAAGCGTAGAGAACAACCCTGTCACGCAGTCTCAATCCTAGATGGAACTCCACAGCATCATGATTATCATCCTCATCGACATCATCATCATCATCGCATTGTAAAAAAAATCTTGTCAGCTTCTGTGGCCATTAAGGTGGCGTAGAAAATGGGACGAAAAAAAAGATGAGCGCAAAGGTAACCTCCCTGAGAGTGATGATCCTAAAAAAATCAAACAAAATGAAAAGAGATTCGTATGGAGAGTTATGATTGCCAACGCCATGCTGCGGGGCACATGATGATGATGATGAGCCACTGACATGACTTACAAGATCTTTAACGTGTTTGTTTGATATTTCGCAAGTTGTGCTGACCAGTGGCTTTTATCGAGTACATAGGTGAACTGAGAATAGGTGTATCCGGATCACCAAATCTCCGACAGAAGAATCGGAAATAGGTGATCGGGAATAGGCGTACTGGGATGACATTAATGAGTGAACGAAGGGCTCCAGTTTATTTAATACTCTTGGGCTGACACACAAAACAACATGCACACACACACACACACACACACACACACACACACACACACACACACACTCGTACACACACCACTCATACATATATACACACACACTCACACACCTATTTTTTCCAACAACCTTACCACAGACAAAGACGACGGAGACCCAGCTGACTGTTTCACTGTGTGACACCACATCAATCTGTTTCACTGGAGACAAGAAAGAACAAGACCATCATTACACTGTTTTCAACGATGTTTTTTTTTTTTTTTTTTTTTTTAACCAATCCTTCAACTTGCGTATTGAACAATATTACAAAACAGAAGCCACTACCCTTACAGGATTTCAGCATAGTTACCTGTACCTGTTAGTTATTTTTGTTTGAAGCCCAGCCGACTGCGTGGAGCCATATCAGGATTATAACCGTTTCAAAACATACATAATACTTCAACAGGAGGAAAAAAGGAAAAGAAAATAATGTACACATTTCAATGCATTCGTGCACATAATCTAAGGACATGCCCCTGGCGTTGACCACTCCGTCCAATTTATCGCACACGGGATTGAAAAAACATACCTGATACAAACTTAAACATAACTAAGGACACTAAAACTTATGTAAAAAACGGGCATAAATTACCTAGAATTGCTTACGCATATCTCATTTCCATAAAGCCAAAAATGTACTGAATATATGTACCCCAATTATCAATCCTAAGAGAAAGTACGTAAGACCTCATCGAAAACATACAGGTGAATGGACCAGCAAGGCAGTAAATGAATGGAAGAAATGACAGAAAACAAAAGAGTTAGAAAGAAACAAAGAGAGTGACAGAAAAGAGGAAATTTCTAGCATAGAATTTCTAGAATGTGGGGATACTGTTTATGCTGAAACAGCCCCGGCATCCCCACGGGGAAACTGAGACCACACGTTTCTTATATCATAAACTCCATCCCTAATTTTCAATGAAAATATGAAAAAACAAAACAAAAAACAAACAAACAAAAAAACACAAAAACATGGCACTGACACCAGTCGCCGTGGTACAGTAACTGTTGTTAGCGCAACGGACAAACGATTCTGAGGATGTAGGTTCCAATCCCATCGGTCTTGGCTAAATCACTGTGGGATCTTTCGGCTCCAACCGGCTCCTACCCCGAGTTGAGTGTGCTAAGAGCTCGTTGAGAAGACTGGGATCTCATAGTATGGTCTCATCCACTTAACGGGTACGTCATTGCTCCAGTTCCTTGACAAACACGCATGTGTCTGTATCTTTCGGGCCTGGTTACTGCCAGGATGTATAAAGAAAAAAAGGATGGAGTACAGCTCTGTCATGCCGCCTCAGTCCGGAATGGAGCTCCACAACATCATGATCATCATCCCCATCGTCATGCATAATCATAGCATTGTGAAAATTTGTTCCAGATTCAGTGGTCACTTCAGTAGCATGAAAATATGGAACAGAAAAACGGTACTGGCAGATAATAATAATAATAATAATAATAATAATGATAATAATAAGAAGAAGAAGAAGAAGAAGAAGAAGAAAAAGAAAAAAGAAGAAGAAGACAGAGAAGAAGAAGAATAACAACAACAGCAATAATAATAATAATAATGATAATAATAATAATCATCATCATCAGCAGCAGCAATTATGATAATGATATCATCATCATGAAAATTCATAAATAAAGATGACGATTATGATGCAGATGATAAACTGTTAAGCGCCAGTTCACAAGTGTGCTCGAAGCACCTTACAGTACACCTATATTACACAGGAACTAAAACCCACACAAACGAAAGAACAATCATGATATGCATCACACATACACACACACACGCGTGCGCGCGCACACACACACACGTACATATATATTCACAAAGACACAGGCAGATATTAATTAAGAGAGATAGAGGAGAAAGAGAGAGAGAGAGAGAGAGAGAGAGAGAGAGAGAGAGAGAGAGAGAGAGAAGAGAGAGAGAAGAAAAAAAAAAGAGAAGAGAAGAAGAGAGAGAGAGAAAGAGAGAGAGAGAAAGAGAGAAAGAGAGAAAAGAGAAGAGAAGAGAGAAAGAAAGAGAAAGAAAGAAGAGAAAGAGAGACAAAGAGAGAGAGAGACAGAAATCACCTGACAGCTGTATGGTTTCAATAAGGATCCACAGGAAGTTGCCAGCGATGACCAAATCTAGTTGGGGAAAAAAGACAAAATCAGAATGAAATCAATTAACCCTTTCACTCCATCACCCCATCCACCAGCTTCAAAAATATAACCCTTTCACTCCATCACTCTATCCACTAACTTCAGAAACTTAACCCTTCACTCCATCACCTATCCACTCGCTTCAGAATCTTTACCCTTTCTCTCCATCACAAAAATTTAACCCTTTGACTCCCTCACCCTATCCACCAGCTGCAAAAACTTAATCCATTCACTCCTCCACCATACCAACCAGCTTCGTGCAAAGATGCTCAAGGATTGGGTGAGCGAGTGAAAGGATTAAATTTTTCATTTGCCATCATAACTGATAGTGCCGGAAAATGGTGGATAGGGTGAGGGAGCCAAAAGGTAAACCGACTGAAAACAACAACAACAACAAACAGGTACATATGGATACAAACGAACAAAACAAACAGAAAACAAAACAACAAACAACGGGAGAATGATGGTAAAGATAAAGACCAAAATGTACTAGTACATACTCATCTCAAACAGAAACAACAACTAAAGATAAAATCGAGAGAGAGAGAGAGGAAAAGGCCTTTAAATCTATTAACCAAAGACAAAAGAGTTGGCTCCTTAATCCAATATAACTCAAAGTAATCAGTTTTGATGCAATAATCAAGTTTGATGCCACTGATCAGCATATAAATCTACGAGCCATCGAGCATCAAGAAAACATACAAAATAATGTTACTTACAAATAAAGTAATCAAAATAACGCCAGGTCACAAACCAATGGATTCCTGAAAAGTACAATAAGAATTTAAAAGACACGATAATCACAGGATGAAAAAAAGACACAGATTAATCAAGTGACAACAGAATAATATTTAAAGTGTAATAATAATGATAATAACAATAATAAAAAAAATAATGATAATAACAACGACAACGACGACGACGATGATGATGATGATGATGATTCCATCAATACGGCGTGAATATTCCATGTCAGAGAATGCTCGTTGCACTCTTTAAAAAACATTATACTTAAGGGATGCTCACATCAACACAGAAGCAGAAACATAGTTCCTCTAAAATACCAACAAACTTGTTTTGTTTTTTCATTTATCAGGGTTGGGTTTGTATAAGTATGCATTGTAAATAAGCGTGCCTACTAACACACAGGCACGTATGTATGCATGCATGAAAGTACACACGCACACATGCACGCACGCACTCACAAACGTTCACACACACAAACACACCACACACACACCACACCACACACACATACACACACGTGCACACACACACCACACACACACACACACACACACACACACACACACAAAGTATCTCACACGATGACACACGGCAAAACTGAAAAATGGACAAAGACAGAGAGAAACAGCCAGATAAGCGGAACAGCACGTATCAAAGATTCAACAATAGAACCCACGTCAGCGTTCGGTGGCTAACGGAAACATGAAAATGACAAGCATGCACACCGCTAGAGAAGGAACATGTCTGCCCACACGGTGGGATTACCCACCAAAGACCGAGTTTGCAGACTATGCAGCAAAATAACGCCTGCATAATGTGGGCAGAAAGAAAGAAACAAACAAAAAACCCATACACATGCACACACACACACACACACAGACACATTCCGTCTAATATCAATTATAATGAAAAGACGTTAAATCAAAGAACGAACACACACACACACACACACACACACACACACACACACACACACACACACACACACACACACACACACACACACACACACACAAAACAAAAACTAGAAGCAACACGCATGCACCCATCCGACTTCAGAGTTCAGAATGCAAAATAAACTTTCAAACAAAACACGTTATTACTGAAGGATAATAGCATTAAGTCCCACTGGAACTGTCTTACAGCTGGTCCTTGCTACTCTACATATATAATGTAAGCATATTAACAAAAGCATGTAAAAAGACAGATGAACCATAACACATACAATATGAAAGAAACAACAACAACAACAACAAATGAACTATCATCATTATCATCAGGTGCCCTGCCGCATGGCGTTGGCGATCATGGACTTCCATCTGTCTCTATCTCTTGTTGCCCCTAGCATCTCCTCCACCCTCCTCGTCTTCAGCCACTCCGCAAGTCCGTCTAGCATTTTCTCCCTGGGTCTACCTGGTGCTCTCTTTCCCTCCAGCTTTCCCGTTGTGACCAGGTGCTCCAAATCTCCCTTCCTCATAAAATGGCCTATAAATGTTGCCTGTCTTTTCCTAATCTTCCTTATGAATGATCTTCTTGTGTCTGCCTCCATCAAGACTGTCTCGTTTGTTTTCTTTGCTGTCCATGGAACTCTCAACATTCTTCTTAGAAACCACATCTCGGCTGCCTCAATCTTGCTCTGGCTTTGCTTGCTGACTGTCCACGCTTCACATCCGTACAACAGTATTGGTTCTATTTAACATTCAAGGACTCTCTTCCTGATGTTAATTGATAGGCATTTGTTGGTAAGAATGCTTTTCATCTTCTTGAATGCTGTTTTGGCTTGGCCGATTTTGCCGGCTATTTCCGATGTGCATCTGCCGTCTGATGAAATGACCGTTCCCAGGTATTTGAACTTATTAACCTGTGTCAAGGTTGTGCCATTTGCTGTTATTTTGCATGAGGGGATTTCATGTTTTTTACTGATCACCATGACTTCAGTCTTTCTGCTGTTTAGTTCCAACCCCTTACCTTTGCTTTCTATTTCTAGTATATTCACAAGGTTCTGTAGGTCCCTTTCATTTTCTGCAATTAGCATGCTGTCATCTGCGTATCGAATGTTGTTTATCATTTCCCCTCCAACCTTTAATCCAGGGTTTTCTTCTAGGTTTCTCATGATGTTTTCGCTGTAAAGTGAAAACAGATCTGGTGACAAAACACAACCCTGTCTGACTCCTCTTTTGATGCACACACAACACACACACACACACACGCACACGCGCGCGCGCGCGCGCGCACGCACACACACACACACACACACACACACACACACACACACACACACACACACAAACAAAACAAAATCTAGAAGCAACACGCATGCACCCATCCGACTTCAGAGTTCAGAATGCAAAATAAACTTTCAAACAAAACACGTTATTACTGAAGGATAATAGCATTAAGTCCCACTGGAACTGTCTTACAGCTGGTCCTTGCTACTCTACATATATAATGTAAGCATATTAACAAAAGCATGTACAAAGACAGATGAACCATAACACATACAATATGAAAGAAACAACAACAAATGAACTATAACAATGTAAAAGAAGTTATGAAAACGAACTGTAAAATAATAGACCTTTTTAAGTGTGTCAATACCTTAAGCGTTTTACAAAATCATAAGAAACAAAGGCTGTCACGGGTGAAGCAAATATATGTCAACTGCTGATAACAACAGCAAAAAACAAAAACAACATAATAAATATAATAATAATAATATTAATAATTACAGTATTTGTATAGCGCAAAATCTTGATAGAAATCAAATCTAAGCGCTGAACATACACATACACACGCATGCACACACACACACACACATATACACACACATGGCTATAAATGGGGAAAATTATAGAGAACATATTATATACAAATATATATTACAATGTGATTCCACACCGAGCGGAGACAGGCTGTAGAGGGGGTTGAGTGAGGTCAGGATTTTATGCAGAGGAGAAAAGGTGAGTTCTGAGAGCGGACTTGAAGGAGACAAAAGTAGGTTGCTGACGGACTGAGAGAGGAAGTTTGTTCCAGGAGAGTGGACCAGAAACAGAGAAGGCTCGTGGACCATAGGTATTGAGCATAGAAATAGAAACAGTAGCATTGCTATATACATTCTGTCAAAAACTAATGTATATACATTTTGTCAAATACAAATGAATGATATACATAGAATCAATGGAAAAGAAGAACATAAAGGGAGCATTAAGAACAAACAAGGGAGAGGGGAGAAAGAGATGTGAACTAAAGCTGTGTTGAAATTATAGAAACAAAATAGAGAGATGTAAGAGACGAACCTTTGACGATTTGATTGCAGGGATGTGGAAATCCAGAGACCCAGGAACCATCATCGCTTTTTAACTGAAAACATATGTCAAAAGGTCGTTTGGACCACCGTGTATTCTACTGCGTCCATAATTGTCATTATCATCGTCATAATCATGAACATCACCATCACTGTTTTTCATCATCACCGTCTGCATCATCGTCATCGTGGTGTATATTATTTTCATCATCATTGTAATTGTAATATATATATATATATATATATATATGTGTGTGTGTGTGTGTGTGTGTGTGTGTGTGTGTGTGTGCGTGCGTGCGTGCGTGCGTGCGTGCGTGTGTGTGTGTGTGTGTGTTTGTGTGTGTCTATGTGTGTCTGTGTGTTTGTACAGTGTATATCCGAGTGTGTGCGCGTCTGCGTGTGCGGCGTGTCTGTGTGTTTGTATGTGTGTGCGTATATGCGCGCGCGCGTGTGTGTGTGCGTGCGTATGTGTGTGTGCGCGCACGTGTGTGTGTGTAAGCGTATCTGTCTGTGCGTCAGTAACAAAAATGTGTCAGATGTTTTTACCTGGATCTCTACCAAAACTGGGTGAAATGTGTGGATTGTTAAAGGGTAGCTCACAAAAGTAATGGTGCCAACGTCAAGGTCACATGGAGCAAACAATGACTTAAATTAAAACGAACACTTTCTGGGGAAGATGTGTGAACAGCATTTCCTCAGATACCTCCAACAATACATGTACTGTTTTCACTGTCAGTATAGTTTACTTACTGTCATCGTTTGACATCAAGTTTACTTTCAGATGATGTCTTGTCAAGGTTACAGCGAACTTCAGAAGTACAAACTTTTAATTTTGTTCTGTCGTAATGTTTGTATGCAACGGAGATTGTTAGAATGGCATGACCATCTTGTTATTATCATTATTACCAAAATTGTCGCTGTTGTCGTGGGATGGATCATGTCTAATCCTGTAAACAATACCATTATTCAAAGAATATGGGAAGAAGAAGAAAGGAGAGGAAAAGGAGGGTATGCAGGAAAAGGAAACAAAAGTAACTGTTATTCATCAGGGCTTAAAACAGGAGGAAAAAACCACTGAAACTAGGGGCGTCCGGGGGCATGCTCCCCCGGGAAATTTTTTTAAAAACCAAGTGTAAATCTATGCCATTTCACGCTTTCTGGACATAATTTCAAGAGATATTTAGTGCATGAAAATTGCTGTAAACACATAATTATTACAGGAAGATATATTTGGGAAAAGGGGAGAAGGGGTTAAAAACATAATAATAAAATGAACACTCACCCTTTAACTTGAGTGTTTTACAGTTGTTCACCAACTGCACTGTAGTCTTTGGATGAAATCTCACTTCTTGGGTTGCTCAGTAAGTTTCACTTTTCAGGTTTAAATGATCACACAATATCAAGTTTGAAGTTGGAGCACACAAAGTCAGTAATTCCATCAAACACTTTTAAAGTTCAGTCTCATATAACAGAGATCAACTTTTTTTTTTTTTTTTTTTTTTTTTTTTTTTTGACAAACCGAAATCGCGGAATTCCGCCCTGACGCGGAACGTTTTAAGCCTGATTCATTATCATCAGGTGCCCTGCCGCATGGCGTTGGCGATCATGGACTTCCATCTGTCTCTATCTCTCGTTGCCCCTAGCATCTCTCCCACCCCCCTCGTCCCCAGCCACTCTGCAAGTCCGTCTAGCATTTTCTCCCTGGGTCTACCTGGTGCTCTCTTTCCCTCCAGCTTTCCCGTTGTGACCAGGTGCTCCGAATCCCCCTTCCTCATAAAATGGCCTATAAATGTTGCCTGTCTTTCCCTAATCTTCCTTATGAGTGATCTACTTGTGTCTGCCTCCATCAAGACTGTCTCGTTTGTTTTCTTTGCTGTCCATGGAACTCTCAACATTCTTCTTAGAAACCATATCTCGGCTGCCTCAATCTTGTTCTGGCTTTGTTTGTTGACTGTCCACGCCTCACATCCGTACAACAGTATTGGTTCTATATAACATTCAAGAACTCTCTTCCCGATGTTAATTGATAGGCATTCTGTCACTCTCTGTTATTATTACCAAAAAAATGACAATTAAGGTGATTGTTTTCGTCCTCCTACTCCTTCTCAAGAAGCAAGCTCTGTGGAGAGCTGGACAGAAGAAGGTCCTCACCGGAGAAGGACCCCTCAAACAAAATTTCGACCCTAAACTCCTTACACTACTCTAAGGGATCCAGAGATGTAAGCAAGTTTTGTACTGAATAAAAATGAAATGATGGATATGATGATTGTTTTCATCCTCGCCACTCTTTCTCAACATCATGGTTATCTATACTATCAAAAGAAAATCATCATTATCGTGTGTGTTCATCCCCGCTGCCCCCACCCCCACCCCGAGGAGATGGCGGGGGCTCTTTCAGTATAAACAGTATCCCCACCTTCCGGAAATTCTGTGTTAAGAATTTCCTCTTTTCTGTCACTCTCTTTGTTTCTGTCTTGTTCCTTTGCTTTCTGTCATTTCTTCCTGTCATTTTCTGCCCTGTTGGTCCATTCACCTGTATGTGTTCGATAAAGTCTAATGTACTTTCTCTTAGGAATGATAACTGGGTACATGTATTAAGTTCATTTTTGGCTCTAGGGAAATGAAATATACGGAAGTGATTTTAGCCCTGATATGGCCCCAAGCAATCGGCTGGGCTTTAAACAAAAATAACGGTAATGATCCTCTCTGCCATCAAATCATACTGCATACTGGTATGTGTGTATGCATGTCTGTATGTGTAGGCGCGTTTGTGTGCATGAGTGTGTGTGTGATGTTTGTGTGTGTGTGTAGGTATGTTTGTGATTTCTATGCATGTCTGTGTAGGCGTGTGCGTGTGTGTGTATGTGTGTGTGCATAAGTGCGTGCACGTATGAGCGTGTGTGTGTGCATCTATGCATGGATGGGCGTGCATGGGTGTGAATGCATGTGTATGTACGCGCTCGCAAGGCAAATGTTTGTGTGTGTGGTGTGTGTATGTGCGTGTTAGTGTCTGTGTGTGTGTGTGTGTGTGTGTGTGTGTGTGTGTGTGTGTGTGTGTGTGTGTGTGTGTGTGTGTGTGTGTGTGTGCGTGCGCGCGCGCATGCTCATGCACCAAATGCAAGAGAAATGAATGCACGCATGCCCGTCAGTCTGTCCATTCTGTTTGTTCATCGGCCCGTTTGCTTTTTGATATTTGATAGTCACTCACCCTCCACTTCAGCCCTGCTACATTGTAGACGTGAAAAAACTCCTCTAGACTCAGCGCTCCAGATCGGCTCTGGTTCAGCGATTTGAACATCAGGTAACAGTCTCTTCTGCCTGATGACACACACACACACACACCACACACACACACACGCACGCACGCACACACATACGCATGCACTCACGCACACACACACACACTCATGCAATCACTATTAAAACACCAGGCATAATGACAGAAACATCAGTGGGTTGACCTTTGGTTTAAAGGAGACATTTCAGTAAAACAACATCAGCTAACATGTCTCTTCTGGCTGATGGCACGCACACACACACACACACACATGCACACACACACACATAAACACACACCACACGCACACACACACACACGCACGCACACACACACACACACACATGCAATCAGTATTTTTTAAAAAAGGCATAATGGGCAGTTTTGGTCTGATGTTGACCTTTTGTTCTAAGGAGACATTTCAGTAAAATAACATCAAGTAACAAGTCTTTTCTGGCTGATGGCACGCAGACAAACACACGCACACACACACACATGCACACACACACACACACGCGCGCGCGCGCGCACACACACACACACACACAGACACGTACACACACAACCACATTACTACAATGAGATAATGACAGAATTTCATAATTACGTTAACCTTTCGTTGTAAAGCATCAGGTAACAGTTTTCTTGCCTGAGGGCACACAAACACAATCAATATTGTTACTGGAACATAATGACAACGATGTTAGTTTGTAATGTTGTAACTCTTTGTCTGAGGGCACACAATTAATATTAGCACAGACACATAATGATAGCGGTATTAGTTGGCAGTGTTGTAACTCTTCGACTGAAAGCACACAAACACAAACAGTATTGATACTGACACATAATGACACAAATATCAGTTGATAATACGAGGTATTGTAAAATTCAATAACTTTTTTCGTTTAAAGGGAACACTGCAGTAACCGAGTTAACCAAAATTAGCAGAGATCCGCCCGCAAATATGCTGAGAGAATCTTGTTCACACACACACACACACACACACACACACACACACACACACACACACACACACACACACACACACACACACACACACACACACACACACACACACAACTTTCCTGTCAATATAAAACAATCTTTCTTTTGTTACCAAAAGAAGATTGACAAAACAGAAAATGATACTCACTCTTCTTTGGGTGAAAATAGCGCATCATGCCAACAAAATGCCGCAGGGACAGCTTTTGATTATCCTGGAGGAAAAAAAAACAACAGTTTCAACAAAAAACAAACAAAACGCAAAACTTGAAAAGCAAAACTTAACTTAAAAAAAAACAAAGTAGAAAAAACAAAAGAAAGACTCAAGACAAAAGAAACAGAACACCCACGAAATCCATCACATAAACACACTACGAGTGAATAACAATGATCAAACAATAAAGTGAAACATGCAGATATTACGAAATTTATTTCGAAAATAAAAACGATGTCGATGTTGTTGTTGGTGGTGGCTTTTTAAAGAAATCATTATTCTAAACTGATTCCTATCCATTATGTATAAATTTTTGTGTCTATATGTAAAACGATCCTTACCGTAGAAAATCAGTCGCCAAACAGTCCACGTTTGACCTTTGTCTATAATTATTATACGATCTTTATCGCAATCAGTCAATCTATAATTATAACACGATCCTTGTTGCAATCAATCAGTCGCCTAGCATTAAACGTTTGACCTTTGTCCATAATTATTATACGATCTTTATCGCAATCAGTCAATCTATAATTATAATACGATCCTTGTTGCAATCAATCAGTCGCCTAGCATTAAACGTTTGACCTTTGTCTATAATTATGATACGATCTTTATCGCAATCAGTCAATCTATGATTATAATACGATCCTTGTTGCAATCAATCAGTCACCAAGCATTAAACATTTGACCTCTGTCTATAATTATGATACGACCTTTATCGCAATCAGTCAATCTATAATCATAATACGATCCTTGTTGCAATCAATTAGTCGCCAAGCAGTAAATGTTTAGACCTCGCCTGAAGTATTCCGTCAGGCCGAGTAAATGGTTGTGAGGCTAATCCTGTCATTGCTGACTTTGAAGTTTGGTCGAAAGAGATTCATCGCACTCGTACAGTTTCATACGTGCTCCATCCAAATTTGCCAGCAATTATCTGGCAGACTCCCCTCGCCAGCTAAAACCCTACGTGCTGGGAAGGTCTTCTAATGGGGACGGGGGAAGGGACTATGAAACACTAAACTGACACCACTAGTCATGGTGATAAGTAAAAAACATGAAATCCCCTCATGCTAAATAACAGCGAACGGCACAACCTTGAGACAGGTTGATAAGTTTAAATACCTGGGAACCATCATTTCACCAGACGGCAGATGCACATCAGAAATAGCCGGCAGAATCGGCCACGCCAAAACAGCATTCAAGAAGATGACAAGCATTCTTACCAACAGATGCCTATCAATTAACATCAGGAAGAGAGTTCTTGAATGTTATATAGAACCAATACTGTTATACGGTTGTGAGGCGCGGACAGTCAACAAGCAAAGCCAGAACAAGATTGAGGCAGCCAGAACAAGATTGAGGCAGCCGAGATGTGGTTTCTAGGAAGAATGTTGAGAGTTCCATGGACAACAAAGAAAACAAACGAGACAGTCTTCATGGAGGCAGACACAAGAAGATCATTCATAAGGAAGATTAGGAAAAGACAGGCAACATTTCTAGGCCATTTTATGAGGAGGGGGGAATTGGAGCACCTGGTCACGACGGGAAAGCTGGAGGGAAGAGAGCACCAGGTAGACCCAGGGAGAAGATACTAGACGGACTTGCAGAGTGGCTGGGGACGAGGAGGGTGGGGGAGAAGCTAGGGGCAATGACGGATAGAGACAGATGGAAGTCCATGACCGCCAACGCCATGCAGCAAGGCACCTGATGATGATGATGATGACACCACCAGAGTAACGGAAACAAGAAGATGGGCAACAAACAGGCCAGTTTTTAATAATGCTGCGGGTTGGGACTGAATTCAAGCTGTCAAATCTTGAATCCATAACTCTATCAAAAGAATCAACCAGCCCGGGTAAAATATGGTGAACGCACAACCAGCCACATGGCTTATTATTGTTGTTGTTAAATATCCAACTTACAGCTAAGAGCCATAACAGGGCTTTAACCATCTGAAAACACAGACAACACCTTGCTGACCCTGAAAAAGAAGCGCCTGTAAATGAAAATTAAGTACACGTGCCACTGCATTTGATTTATGATATACCTTTAGCGTTGATCATTCCGTGCACTTTATCACCAGGGGCTGAAAAAACAAACCTAAATACATTTGCATAACATAACTAGGTACAATGAAACATATATAAAAACAGGCCTAAATGACCTAAAATTGCTTCTGCACATCACATTTCCTTACAGCCAAAAATGCAGCCAATAGATATACCCAAGTATCAACCCTAAAAGGAAAAACATCAGGCTTTACAGATCGGTCCATTTTTTCAAGTTTCACATAGAGCTGGTTTTTCATCTTCCACGCCCGCTAGTACCCTCTATCTCTCCTTGAATGACTTTCATTAAGGAACATCTCTTGTGTCTAGCTGCATGTCCAAAAAAGGTCATTTTCTTTTTTCATAATGAAGCCGAGCAGTTTGTCTTTCTACAGCGCATTCAAAACAATGCTGTACGCCTTGTACTCAAAAAGAAAAAAGCTGACCACATATCTCCTCTCCTGGCACAACTTCACTGGCTTCCTGTATCAAAGCGCATACAGTACAAACTAGACACCATGTGCTACAAAAGCCTCAATAACGCAGCCCCCGATTACCTGTCAAGCCTACTTGAGATCTATCTTCCCTCACGTACCCTCCGCTCTGCCTCCGATCCTCTGACTTTTCGCTTTCCACGCACTAAGCTCAATACCTATGGTCCACGAGCCTTCTCTGTTTCTGGTCCACTCTCCTGGAACAAACTTCCTCTCTCAGTCCGTCAGCAACCTACTTTTGTCTCCTTCAAGTCCGCTCTCAAAACTCACCTTTTCTCCTCCGCATAAAATCCTAACCTCACTCAACCCCCCCCCCCCCTCTGCAGCCTGTCTCCGCTCGGAGGGGAATCACATGGTTATAATATATAATTGTATATATGCTATGCTCTCTATAATTTTCCATTGCTTTTATTCTTGCTTTTATTGCTTTTATTCTTTCTCCCCATTTATAGCCATGTGTGTGTGTGTGTGTGTGTGTGTGTGTGTGTGTGTGTGTGTGTGTGTGTGTGTGTGTGTGTGTGTGTGTGTGTGGTGTGTGCGTGTGTGTGTGTGCGTGCGTGCGTGTGTGTCTGCTTCAGCGCTTAGATTTGATTTTATCAAGATTTTGCGCTATATAAATATTGTAATTATTATTATTATTATTATTATAAAAAGAAGTAAAGAAAGACAGAACTAAAGGTCATTGATACTGATGTACCACACACTTTCGTCGTGACAAGCAGGTGAAAGGCGTGCATGCAGGCCTCCCGCTTGTGAAGGAAAAGACCTCGCAGTTTGGCCTTCTCCAGTTTGGTGAACGTGTCGTACACTACCGCAAGCAACTGCAACCAGAAGACAAGACACTGGAACCATACAAGCAATCTTCCTTCAGCTGTAACCAGAAGACAAGACACTTAAACCATTTTACGCAAAATCACATACATTTGTTCGTTTTTGTCACTAAGCTTTTCTTTCACTGATAAGGTTCCCAAAAAACAAACAAACTACAACACCGTACCCATTTCATAAAATTTTGTTTTTTTTTAATGCTTTTGGTGTGGTACTTGCCAAAAACACAAAAGTTTTGCGTTATGTTTTTCTTGTAAAAATTGACCAAAAACTCATGTCAAATACAAACCCTTGTTGTTCCGATGATTTTAATGCGATATCTGACCTAAAAAAGCAAATAAAAATACAAATTTTGGTATTATATAAATTTTAGTGTGATATCTGCCCCCAAAAACGAATGAAATACAAACTTTTGGTGTTTTAATGCTTTTAGTGTGATACCTGCCCTAAATACAAGTAACGCCTCTGGATTTTCCAACGATAGGTTTTTCAAATGCATCAGTAAATCGCTTTGATTTGTTTGAAATCACCACATAAACAGCAGGGATGTATCGTTTTCTTCTCCCCTCGTTTGCCGTTTACATGGTCAATTCACATCTGGCGATGGATATGCACGTTTTTATTCTTTCTAGTTCCTGCCAACTACCCTAGAGCTTGTATACTAGTGGACAGAGGAATTGCAGTCGGCCATGTCTCCTGTACGCTCCGTTTATAGGCGCAGTATCACAGCGATAACCCTCTTGTCTGGGCCTCTTCACCTCAGAGTGTGCTGTTGGTGAAGGCGTCAATTTGAACTTGTGGCAAGGAAGCACGTACGCATTCGTTTGAACAGTTAAACTACAGCAGTTCAAATAATGGACCATATGTGTTTGGACATCACGTAGCTGAAATCAAGTATTTATCATCATCATCATGTGCCCTGCCGCATGGCGTTGGCGATCATGGCCCTCCACACGAATCTATCCCTTATCGCTGCAAGTACATCTCCAACCCTCTCTGTCCTCAGCCACCCTGCAAGTCTGTCCAATATTTTCTCCCTGGGTCTACCTGGTGATCTCTTTACCTCCAGCTTTCCTGTTGTGACCAGGTGCTCTAATTCCCCTTTCCTCAAACAATATCCTATTAATGTTACTTGTCTTCTCCTAACCTTTATAAAAAAAAAACCCACAAAAAAACATGTACTATCTTGAACATAATATCTTTTAACAAATTTTCGTCAAACTTTGTCAAAAAACGAGCCAAAAATCCTTGCTGACTCTTGAAAAGATATTTTTGGTCAGACTGACCATAATTTATGTACTTGTGGCACTGATCTGTCACTTGTCTTGATTAAACTTGCTGGTTTAAAAAATTAAATGTTTGTTCAGCAGCACATGTATCCCTAAAATTTAGTTCACATCCGTCCTCAAACCGCCAATGCATGTTCTAATAAACATTTTCACATTTTGGACACAAATGCTTGAAAAAGCAATACAGATCATTCTAAAACATTCGCGATCACTTACTAAACAGAACCTATAACCAAATTTTGCGAAGATCTATTTACAAACAGCTGAGAAATTCTGTACACACGTTTTTCCTTCCCTCTCTCTCTCTCTCACACACACACACACACGCTCACACCTCCCTATCAAATGTCTACAATCTCCTGTTTCATAAGGAAAAAGGAAGATATTAAACAATAACAACAACAAAACAAATCCCCGCTCTCTCTCTCTCTCTCTCTCTCACACACACACACACTTACTGACCAGATTCATGAGAAAGTAGAGCTCCAGGGACAGGTAGACAATGAAGAAGAAAGCGTAGAATCGGGATGTCGAGTAGGATGGCATCATCACATCAGGGTAGCTGGCACAAGATGACATCACATACACACTTAACTTTTATTCCAGTGATTGGATAATGCAACACTGTACACCAATTCTCTTTCCTTTCCCATCTCAAAGGTGTCTTTTTTAAATGTTATTTATCTGTTTGTTGTTGTTGTCGCTTGCTTGTCTGTTTGCTTGTTCTTACCAATATTTTTGTTTTTCGCTGGCATATTTGCTCGTGCTTACCAATCCAAGGTAGACAACCGTGCTGTCCCGCTCTCGCGGTTAAGTTACCTGTACCTTTACTCCCCTTCCTCTGTCGATGAAATAAACAGTTGGTTCTTTCTACTTCGGGTTTGGTTAAGTTGTGTCCTTATTCCTAAGAACGGAAAGCAGGGTTGACTCCTTTGAAATGCTTAGAACAAATAAACATAACATCAAGCAAGAAAACAAATAAAATTTTTATCAAGCAAAACTAACTGGTTTGGACAATGGAATTTTTATGTAATACGAACAATTGAATTTTTCTAAACCAATAAAATAACCACTTTCTATGAGAATGTATACAATATACAATTTATAAAAAAAAAGCTATATTTCTCATTAAAATAAGATAATCTTGCAAAGCTTTAGGTCAATCGTAAGGTGTGCAAAATAATAATAATAATATTAATGAATAAATAAACAGATACACGCTTATGGCCGACAAACACCTCAGGAAAACAGGGTAGGTAAACTATGATGCTTCTTTCGTTTTTGTCGAAACATCAGTTTCTTAATACTTCGGGATATGTCCTTGCTGTGTCTGAACTGCACGCAATAGTCGTAGCGATTTTACGATATCTCTTATGACTCAAATCTATTACGTTGTTAAATGACACACATGGTGATGGTATCTTTTATGACTCAATCTACAATTATGTTGAATAACCATGTCTTACTGTTCAACTAATTTTTTTCCACATGAGGTAGTATTCCCTTGTATCAGTATTCGCATTCCCATGTAAGTCATCTTTGTGTAACAACAGAATTAGTAATAATAATAGTGGTAATGGTAACTACATGTTTCAATATTCTGATATCTCTCTCTCTCTCATCCTTCCCTACCTCTCTTTATCAATTACTATTAATATGCTAATGGTAGTACAGGTTTTCTGTGAGCAATTGTTTTACCGTGCTTGTACATGTATTAGTGTAGACCATCCATGGGCGAGAGATGGATGTAAAATAGCAGGCCTAATGTGCTTAGTTCACTGCCCTGTGAAAAACAGTTCTTGTCCCTCTGCATTCTGACAATTGTAGTAAAAATGTAGTGTAGCCCTCTCATGAATTTTGCGCAAGAATACGACGTAATCAGTTCTACGTTTAGACGTAATCCTAGTCCTATGTGAAATCTGCAGGAGCAAGAGAACTGCACTTTGGCGGGCTTTAGTGACTTTACCTTGGAAACAGGAAAAATTCTCGTCTGCCGCAGTCCTTCGGCTTTCGTGTCCTCTCTGGATTAGGTCTAGACCTACTCTTCACTGACGGCGTTTGCTCAAATCACTTCACAATTCGAGTGATTGTTGTACCATTTGTATCGAAGAAACTTTTGACAGCTAAAATCAATCACATTTTCTGCTGAAATGTCGTCTGCCTGACTCCTGTTGACACCATGTTTAGAAAGCAAGGCTTGTAAAACTTAGGGGAACCAATTAGATCTCTCACCTGTCTCACCTGTCGGCGTCACCGGGAACAGTGTTGGCCGCTGCACATGATGTCCTCACAAGTTGCCTCCAGCACTCTCGATCTTGGCTAAGTCTGACCACCTCCTGGAGTTTCTTGCCACTGATGTTTGTGATGTTTCTAGCAAGTGATGCAGGTGGCCGTCCTCTGTTTCTCTTTCCTTCCACTTTACCTTGGAGGACAGTGGACATCAAGTCTGTTCAGATCTAGCCTAACTTAAAGAAGGCAATACAACGAAAATGGAGTTCTCTCCCTTATACAAGCATTGTGTGACTGATCGTTACAGATGTTCCATCATGTGGACGGCTCTGTCAAACTGACTGTGTGAGGCTGACAATGACAAGACTGTTGTTTTGCTGCTTTGGACTCCTGTTAAAAGACGTGAGAATCCTAAAACTAATGAAATCGTTTCTTTGTTGTCTTTCGTGTGTGCTGGACAAAGGCAAGTTGGCCACACAGTCTGAATCCGCGTTCCTACTCTCTTTTGATAGTATTTCAGGTTTCTCTAAAAGAAAATTATTTGAACACTAACAGTCATTTTGATTCAGATTGTGAGATAAGTTACACATTAAAAACAAACAAATAAACAAACAAACAATAACTAAAACAAAAAATGGCGACTGTGTTAAGCTCCCCATAACAATTTATTTATTAAGATAACTACGCGTGTATATTAGAGTTTAGACAAGAATATTCATCTCACTTTTCCCTCTGTACCAAATCAGCTATCACTGAGATGGACTTCTACATATGGATTATATAACTCGAGTAATATTTATTTCTATCTAGTACTCAGGAAAATTTTTTAACCATAACTCGAGTAATATTTATTTCTATCTAGTACTCAGGAAAAAAATTAACCTGAACTGCTTCCAATATCTATTGTCGGTCACTCCCCTTATGATTATACACTTACTTTGCCGTTGTTAGTAGCACAAACAAGCTGATAAAACTGTCCTGGATCGTCTTGAAATACTGAAACGACAGAAATCACCAAACAAAACGTTATCATCGTGTCTGGTGCAGCAGAAACAAAATAATATTAAAACTATACATACATGTGTTGAATTACCAAAAGAATATGGAAATAAATCAGTGAATCTGCAATGAACATCTGCAGACAAACAGCTCAAACAATTTGGAAAAGGGCTTGAAATATGTAAAAACAATAGAAAGTAGAATTTGAAAAAAAACGTGTTTAATTAGCTTAATAGCTAAATTGTATTATAGTTTTATTGTATAAAAACAAACAAATTGGTCTTTATTGACCAGAAGAGAAACACACACATACACTCACACATACACACACACACACACACACACACACACACACACACACACACACACACATACACACACACACACACACACACACACACACACATACACACACACACAGATAACGAGAAGTATCTTTGGATAAACGATGTCTTGGTTTTCCTTGAAATTTCACCAAAAAACAAAAACAAAAAAAAACAACAAAAAAAACAAAAAAAAGAATAAATAAATACTGCAACGTACCAAACCGGCTTCATTAAACATTGACCCCAACATCATAGTGTAGTAAAATAGGGGAAGAAACTGTGACTATGAGTGACAACTCTTGAATTCTCAAGTATATACTTGCTTATCGCCCATTATGCTATCGGCATGTAGGGCAGAAACGAAGATTCTCCACTCCTGTCTGCTGGGTCAGCCTCAACGACATTGTAAAGAGTACTATTTATTACGTCTTTGGTCAGTCTCTGTATAGTATCCGAAGTGCGTTTCAGGGCCTTGAGCTCTGCTTATCTTGTTCATCATCATCATCAGCTGCCCTGCCGCTTGGCGTTGGCGATCATGGATTCCATCTGTCTCTATCTCTCGTTGCCCCTAGCATCTCTCCCACCCCCCTCGTCCCCAGCCACTCTGCAAGTCGTCTAGCATTTTCTCCCTGGGTCTGCTCGATGCTCTCTTTCCCCCAGCTTTCCAGTTGTGACCAGGTGCTCCAAATCCCTCTTCCTTATAAAATGGCCTATAAATGTTGCCTGTCTTTTCCTAATCTTCCTTATGAGTGATCTACTTGTGTCTGCCTCCATCAAGACTGTCTGGTTTGTTTTCTTTGCTGTCCATGGAACTCTCAACATTCTTCTTAGAAACCACATCTCGGCTGCCTCAATCTTGCTCTGGCTTTGCTTGTTGACTGTCCACGCCTCACATCCGTACAACAATATTGGTTCTATATAACATTCAAGAACTCTCTTCCTGATGTTAATTGATAGGCATTTGTTGGTAAGAATGCCTGTCATCTTCCCGAATGCTGTTTTGGCTTGGCCGATTCTGCCGGCTATTTCTGATGTGCATCTGCCGTCTGATGAAATGATCGTTCCCAGGTATTTGAATTTATCAACCTGTGTCAAGGTTGTGCCATTTGCTGTTATTTTGCATGAGGGGATTTCATGTTTTTTACTGATCACCATGACTTCAGTCTTCCTGCTGTTTAGTTCCAGCCCCTTACCTTTGCTTTCTATTTCTATTTCTAGTATATTCACAAGGTTTTGTAGGTCCCTTTCACTTTTGTTCATCATCATGTGTTTTGTTGGTCTTCCTCTCTTACGTCTTATCTCCGATATCCAGTGAAGGGCAGTCCAGGTGATGTTACCCTACTGTCTTCAGGTGATGTGTCCAGTCCATCTCCATCGTCTCTTAACGAAGATAACGCCCATACTGTCTTGACTGCATTTGACAAGCAGTTCTTGGTTGGACATAGTGCTGGGACCAGAGGATTCACAGGATTCTTCGGAGGTTGTCTTGTGTGAAAAGTTAACAGCTTGGCGAAATCGTTTTCTGTCAACCTTCAGGATTACAAGCCGTATACTAGAGTGGTAACAACACAACTGTAGTAAAGTCTTGGTGTTGGTACTACACACACACACACACACACACACACACACACACACACACACACACACACACACACACACACACACACACACACACACACACACACACACACACACACACACACACACACACACACACACACACACACACACACACACACACACGCACATGAGCGTCCACATACACACGAAAACACACACTCATGCACATATACCCCAACACAACAACAACTTTCCCTCCGATTCATTTCTTCTTCTACATTGATTTTTACTCACCGTATCCTCAGGAATTTGTGAAAACAGATAAAACCCTGTAACATAAACATTAGTATAATTAAAACATAATGAACAAACACATAAACGAATACAACAGCAAAATGGTATTTGTATTAGTAAACAGCAATGAACGAATACAGCGGTCTTCAGTTATCTTAGTTTAGTAAGCTAAAAACGTTGGCAAACAAAAACAGCACTAACACCGATGTTGAACTGTGTGCACATCACATAAGTTTGCACACTAATATACATATAAGACCACATGCACACGTATAGAAATCAACACAGATCCATCTGTTGTTATGTTCTTTTTTTTCTTACACACACACACACACACACACACACACACACACACACACACACACACACACACACACACATACACACACACACACACACACGCACACACACGCACGCACGCACACACACACCGTCTAATATCACTTAACAGTGAAAAGACGTTAAATCAAAGAACGAACGAACGCACACACACACACGCACGCACACTGACACACACACGCACTCAGACAGACAGACACACACGCACACAGACACACGCACGCACACAGACACAGACACGCACGCACACAGACACACGCACACAGACACAGACCACACACACACACACACACACGCGCGCGCGCATACACACCCAAGCACATACACACACACTCAAACACACTCCAAAACACACATACACACACACACACACCCAAACACACACACACACACTCACACACACGCACACAGACACAGACACACTGACACACACACACACACATACACACACATACGTACACAAGCACGCAAACACACACACGCTATCATACAGACTTACGTACATATCCCTCACTCTCTCTGTTTGTCTGTCTGTCTGTCTGTTTATCTGTCTCTGTTTTATGTAAAATAGAAATAGAGTCTAAAGTACATTTTACATTTACATGTCAGGTGTATAGAGAGTTTGGAAAACAATACATGATTTAAAAAAAATGCTGTAACAACCCGTCACTGGTTAAACCAAATAAGGTGCTTGCCCCTAAAAACAAGATGGTCATAATTCATTTACCCAGTGAAGTCATGAAAGCTTTTGATATGCGCAACAACATCAAGTCACAAGAAAACGCTATAAATAATCTTATATTTGAGATACGTTTGTTCTGTTTGTTTGCACTGAAAATAACATTTATTTTTGTATTGTGCTGGTCATCAAACTTATTTGGATTCACTGCGCAGTGTTCGTTATCATTTTTAGTGGAGCACAGAGAACAAGCTGGTAAATGCCCGGTCAAGAGAACACCATGGTGGCATGAAACAGTCAAGAAAACAAATAGACAGAAAAAGAAAGTGTAAGACATGGCATAATATAACAGAAATGCCTTCACACCCTATTCACATAGGACAATGCCCAAATAAACAAAATAATTCAGTATTCATTGTTCTCTCTGTCTCTCTCTCTCTCTCTGTCCCTCTCTGTTTCTCTCTCTCTCTCTTTCTCTCTCTTTCTCTCTCTCTGTCTCTCTCTGTCTCTCACTCTCTCTCTCTGTCTCTCTCTGTCTCTCTGACTGTCTGTCTGTCTCTGTCTCTCTCTCTCTCCTCTCACTCTTTTCGTTTCTCTCCCCTCCTCTCTCTTTCTTTCTCTCTGTCTCCCTCCCCCCTCTCTCCCTCTCTCGTCTCTCTCCCTCCCTTTCTCTCTCTGTGTCACTCTTACCCAGGATGGAGAAAATGAGCATGAAGAAAGCAGAAGAACAATCATGTCCATAATGGGTGGCAGAGACTGTAAGAGCTGCCGTGTGGTCCTGAAAATTATGACGATGATGATGTAATGATGATGATGACGACGACAACGACGATGACGATGAAAATAATAATAATAACAATAATAACAATAATAATAATAATAATGATAATTATATATATAATGTTACAATTATCATTATTGTTACTACTATTATTATTATTATCATTATCATATTATTATCATTAACCCTTTGACTCCTGCAGCCTGTCCAACATCATCCTTCTTTGTCAACCATGCTGGAAGAGCAAAAACTTAACCCTTTGACTCCCTCACCGTATCCACCAGCTTCCTGCAGGAAGCTGGTGGATAGGGTGAGGGAGTCAAAGGGTTAAGTTTTTGCAGTTGGTAGATAGGGTGCAGGTGGCAAAGGGTTAACAGCAACAACATCAACAACAATACAAATAATAATAATGATAATCGTAACGATGACAACAGCATCAGCAGCAACAACAACAACAATAATGATGATAATAACAATAACCATGATAGTAATAATAACAATAATAATGATAATTTTTTCATTATTATTATTATTGATGATGATGATGATGACGATGATGATGATGATGACGACGACACGACAACGACAACGATCATTCCCATTTGCATAGCGCAAACAGTCCATGTCAGAAAATGATCGTTGCACTTTACAACAACAACAAAAAAAAAAAAAAAAAAAGATAAATGAAAAAAAATCAATAACAACAAAAGACAAGAGACAGACTTGTGTGAAAACGTGTATGTATACAGGCAATGTAAACATCCCGGCAGTTGGAATATTTTAATAACAGTAAACACGGACATACCTGGATTGGTTTGGACTGACTTGATTCATTTTTTTACCCAACAACAAAAACTTCCAGTATGAAAAGCTGGTCGCAGTCTCCGGGAAATGCAGGTCGCCAGAGCATGGCGCCACCAATCCCCCCACCTCCACGCTCCTGTGTGTTTTTGTTTACGTATCGAGTACGGAATCTAAAAATCCAAGTGACTATCAGCGTTCAAGCAAAACGGAACCATAAATACACAAAATTAGAATCAGAACGCGAGTTTGATTTAACAAAACAACACAGGTGCATTTCTTTTTTTTATTTCCTACTCAACGCAGCGTCAGGGAAGTCGTTTAAGCCTACTAGGTGTGTGTTTTTCCCTCCTATTGAATTTTGTGCATTTATTCTTTGTTACGTAATAAAACAAGACAAAAGCATTTTTTTTGGTCTCCTACTAAACACAGCGTCAAGAAAGTCGTTTAGGCCTACTAGGTGTGCGTTTCCCCCCAAACTGAATTTTGTGCATTTATTCTTTCTTACCAACAAATGCCTATCAATTAACATCAGAAAGAGAGTCCTTCAATGTTATATAGAACCAATACTGTTGTACGGATGCGAGGCGTGGACAGTCAGCAAGCAAAGCCAGAGCAAGATTGAGGCAGCCGAGATGTGGTTTCTAAGAAGAATGTTGACAGTTCCATGGACAGCAAAGAAAACAAACGAGACAGTCTTGATGGAGGCAGACACAAATAGATCACTCAT
>JAPXFY010000025.1:39580384-39597884 GCA_030674185.1 Monoplex corrugatus | reverse complement strand
GGGGGGAGGGAGAGGGAGAAGAAGGGACCTAGGAAACAGTGTGAACTGACACCACCAGAATGATGGAAACATTAAGAGGGGCGGCGAACAGGCCAGTTTTTGTTGCTGTTGTTGTTTTGTTGTTGTTGTCGTTGCTGTTGTTGCTGTTGTTGTTGTTTTGTTGTTCTCTGGAAGAGAGTTCTTGAATGTTATATAGAACTGATAATGTTGTACGGATGCGAGGCGTGGACAGTCAACAAACAAAGCCAGAACTAGATTGAGGCAGCCGAGATGTGGTTTCTAAGAAGAATGTTGAGAGTTCCATGGACAGCAAAGAAAACAAACGGGACAGTCTTGATGGAGGCAGACACAAGTAGATCACTCATAAGGAAGATTAGGAAAAGACAGGCAACATTTATAGGCCATTTTATGAGGAAGGGGGATATGGAGCACCTGGTCACAACGGGAAAGCTGGAGGGAAAGAGAGCACCAGGTAGACCCAGGGAGAAAATGTTGGACGGACTTGCAGAGTGGCTGGGGACGAGGAGGGTGGGGGAGATGGTAGGGGCAACGAGAGATAGAGACAGATGGAAGTCCATGATCGCCAACGCCATGCGGCAGGGCACCTTATGATGATGATGAGTTTTTTGTACGTATGTGGACCAGGATTTGAACGCCTGTAGTTCAATTCGTCCTTCACGCCTCACCCTCCCCACCCACCCCCGCACTCCCAATTCTTACAGAATATAACCCGAGGTTTGCCGACTACTGTATCTCTGCTTTCCACCTTCCTTTACCACCCTCTCCGACGGCTGGGCAACGTGTCATGTAAAAGCCCCACCTGTTTACATACAAACCCCACCTGTTTACATACAAACCCCACCTGTTTACATACAAACCCCACCTGTTTACATACAAAGACAACTTATTTTGTTGCATCCAACCCCATTTCCTCCCCTTCTTCGTTTTCCTCACAACAACAAAAACAACAACAATAACAACGACAATAATATTGACACTACTACTACTACTGCTACTACTGCTGCTAATGATAATGACAATAATAATAATAATAATAATAGTAATAATAATGATAACAATAATAATAATAACAGTAATAATAATAACAGTGATAATAATAACAATGATAACAATAATAATAATAATAATGATGATGATGACGACGACGACGACACAACAACAACAACATGAACAACAACAACAACAACGATAATAATAATAATAATAATAATAATAATAATAATAATAATAATAATAATAATAATAATAATAATAATAATAATAATAATAATGATGATGATGACAAGGTTTGAACTCGAGTTATTGATTAGATCTTGAGTCCACGGCTCTTATCTAAAGAACCAGCCAGTTTACGTGTTAAAAAAACAACACACACACACACACACACACACACACACACACACACACACACACACACACCACACACACCAACAGCACACACCCAACCATGGCTGCCAAAGGATTGAACCCACAAGCCATGTATTACGAGCTTGGCACTCAAACCACTGAGCTAATGGCCCATTGAGTGCAGGGCAATTGATATTGTTCACTTGAATGGCGTATAACGATTCAGTGTGTGAAGATAATACATTTTTAAAAACAAACAAACAAAACAAACAAACAAACAAACGAACAAACAAAAAACCCGCACGTAATTGATATGTTCCTCGTCGCAAACAGGATGATGCGAATATGGGAAATACTCCAGTCAAGGAAGTTTTGGTCTGGTTGCGTAACGTAATATGCTCTCTATAATTTTCCATTCCTTTTATTCTTTCTCCCCATTTATAACCATGCGTGTGTGTGTGTGTGTGTGTGTGTGGTGTGTGTGTGTGTGTGTGTGTGTGTGTGTGTGTTGTGTGTGTGTGTGTGTGTGTGAGTGTGTGTGTGTGTGTGTGTGTGTGTGTGTGTGTGTGTGTGTGTGCGTGCATGTGTGTGCGTGCGTGTATGTGTGTCTGTTCAGCGCTTAGATTTGATTTTTATCAAGATTTTTTCGCTATATGAATATTGTAATTGTTAAATTGTAATTGTTTCTGGCTCCAAGGTGCGCAGTACACACACGTACACACACATATACATACATACCACACATACGCACATGCATACACACACATAAAACATAAGTGCGCGCACACGGAAAGACAGAGAGAGACACACACACATACACACACACACACACACACACACACACACACACACACACACACACACACACACACACACACACACACACACACACACACACACACACACACACAAGCAGAGACAGAAAGAGAGGGAGAGAGATAGAGCCTGAGACAGAGAGAGACACAAAGACAGAACACAGAGAGACAGAGACAGACAAAGAGAGGACAGAGAAAGATAGAGACAGACAGAGAGACAGACAGAGACAGAGAAAGAGAGGACAGACAGAAAGAGAGACAGAGACAGAGGGATTACGTCTTCACGTTGAGATTGAAGCAGGAAGTTTTCTATAAGACTAATTGCTGATTTTTGAGGACCTGACGTTTCATAAGGAAAATGTCAACGGAAAAACGAAGGCAAGGTAGATAAGGATTTTCATCAGATAAGGATTTTTATCAATCTCCCTTTTAAGAAAAAACAAATAGGGACAGTATCTCGTTTCGAATAAGGAAAGGTATGCGTCTCTGTCTGTGTCTGTGTATGTACGTGACACAAATTTGCTAACAAAAATTTCTCAGCTGTTTCTGGATTGATCTTTTTACCAAATGTGGGTCAAAGGTGCAGATCACAGTGGTCACAGTGACCATTAAAAGAACAAGATAGGATTTTCTGCTCATAAGCAACATTTTCGTGTATCAAAAGGGAGATTGTTAAAATGGCGTTACCATCTTTGGTTTTTTGTTCTGCTATTTTTTCTGTTTCTTCCTGTTTCATGCTCTCTGTCTCTGTCTCTCTCTTTTCTCTCTCTCTCTCTCTCTCTCTCTTTGTCTCTCTTCTCTCTCTCTCTCTTTCTCTTTGTGTCTCTCTGTCTCTCTATGTCTCTTTCTATCTGTCTGTCTTTTGTCTGCCTCTCTCTCTTTCTGTCTTTCTGTCTCTCTATGTCCCTCTCTATCTGTCTGTCTATCTGTCTGCCTCTCTCTGTCTCTCGCTCTCTCTTTCTCTGTCGGTCTGTCTGTCTGTCTGTTTGTCTCTCTATCTCTATCTTTTCTTCTCTCTCTCCCCTCCGTCCTTCTCTCTTTGTGTATTTTTTATCTCCTGGGTTAAAACTTTAGTAAATACAACTAATACTTGATTTCGTTAAATAGTACGTCTTACGTGATTGATTTCTGGGTACATTTGTTCCCTCTGTGTTTATGATTCTAGACAGACATGTACATTAGTACAGTCAAGCTTGAACATGACTTTTGTCCAATAACTTCTACCGTTGGAAAATAAATTGTCATCGTCATTGTTACCTGTACCTCTTGCCGTTGAATCCTGAGACTGAAAACAATCTCCCATTCAATGTGTGTGCAGATCTGTCAGTGCTTAAACCCTTTCGTGTGTATAAGCATGCAGTACATCAAATATGCACGTTAAAGATCCTTTAAGTCATGTCAGTGTCTGTGGCTTAAGGAAACATGGAAAAACTCTGCACGCACACCCTACCAACGATGCAGACAGTGCCACAAAAAAGTGGAACGCGGTTAGCTCCCCTATCAGCTTGAGCTCTCTGTGCTCCTCAAAAAAAAGTCTGTAATGAGGAGTGAGTTTAAGTGAGTTTGGAGAATAACGGTATGCAAGAATGTCACATGAATATAATCATTGTTTTAAGCAGCTACTGAACAGGACAGTCTTGATGGAGGCAGACACAAGAAGATCATTAATAAGGAAGATTAGGAAAAGACAGGCAACATCTATAGCCATTTTATGAAGAAAGGGGAATTAGAGCACCTGGTCACAACAGGAAAGCTGGAGGGAAAGCGAACACCAGGTAGACCCAGGGAGAAAATATTGGACGGACTTGCAGGGTGGCTGAGGACAGAGAGGGTGGAAGATGTGCTTGAGGCGACAAGGAATAGATGCATATGGAGGGCCATGATCGCCAACGCCATGCGGCAGGGCACTGATATAATGGACTTGCAGGGTGGCTGAGGACAAAGAGGGTGGAGGAAGTGCTTGCGGCGACAAGGAACAGATGCATAGATGCATATGGAGGACCATGATCGCCAGCGCCATGCGGCAGGGCACTTGATGATAATGATGACTGAACAGGATCAGTTCTCTGTCCTAAAGTCTGTGTATTGCAGTAGTGCAATGAGTTGGCAAATAGCGCTATACACAATTATATAATATATATAAATTAATTTATTTAATTATTAATTACTATCTTCAGCAGCTAATGAACAGAAAAACAGGAGAAAGATAACGAACCAACCTTCAGAGTTCGCCATGTCCTTCAGCTCGTACACTGGACAGCCGTCAACAAACTGCACGGAGGGAACGTCATGGTCTGCCCACTGGGAGGGCATCGCTGGCACCGATGGACGGTACCTCGCTGTCCGCTTCCTCTTCCAGCTCTTCTTCCTCCTCTCCACCGACGTTTTGAAACTCCTCAGAGAACTGCCCACAGCTCTTATGGAACGTTGGAAAACGTTCTTCCCTTTTCTGTTGGCCATCCTCTCATGTTTTGGACGTTGGTTCGGTCGTTTGCCCCGTCGTCTGTTCCGTGGTCAGCGTCACCGACTCCTCTTGTCCCATGCTGACGATTTCATCGTTAAAGTGACGGTTGAACTTTTGTTCGGGGAAGTGTCAGGAAAGTGGTGACTTTCAGACGTGAGGTTGACGGGCCGAGGGTTGGCTGCTGGTGGTTTAGAGTTGGGGGCTGGTGACGCCGAAGATGGGTAAGAACATTCTGTTTCTGCGGACCGACCATTATGCTGCTGCCGTGGCTGAGGAGACAGGGGGTGAGAGCGGAAAGACACTGGTGTGAAGGAACTGAGGACAGGAGAAGGGGATGGAGACTCATGAATGACATCAAGAGTTCCACGAGACCTGTCCTCCATTGAATTAAGACCCTCGGCCCCATTATGATCGTCTCGTTTTAAAGGCACGGCACATCCGTCACTGTCTTGTTCTGAAGAGGAAGTATGACAATCTTCAGCATTGCTGGCCATGGTGTCCGTTCTTGAAGACTTCTGAGGTGAATGCAGGCCTAGTGTCCTGATTCAAGATCAACACCACTAAATAAAGAAACTAGTTTTGACTGTGTCAGTGACAATGATCAATCAAGTTCAGCTTCACAAACACCACCACCAGAGACAGCGTGACTGGTTTTGAATGTCAGTGTCAATAGTCATTCAATTACAGCTTCACAATCAACACCCAACAGAGACAGCGTGACTGGTTTTGAATGTGTCAGTGTCAATAGTCATTCAATTACAGCTTCACAATCAACACCACCAGAGACAACGTGACTGGTTTTGAATGTGTCAGTGTCAATAGTCATTCAATACAGCTTCACAATCAACACCACAAGACAGCGAGACTGTTTTGAATGTGTCAGTGTCAATAGTCATTCAATTACAGCTTCACAATCAACACCACCAGAGACAGCGGACTGGTTTTGAATGTCAGTGTCAATAGTCATTCAATTACAGCTTCACAATCAACACCACCAGAGACAGCGTGACTGGTTTTGAATGTCAGTGTCAATAGTCATTCAATTACAGCTTCACAATCAACACCACCAGAGACAGCGTGACTGGTTTTGAATGTCAGTGTCATAGTCATTCAATTACAGCTTCACAATCAACACCACCAGAGACAGCGAGACTGGTTTTGAATGTCAGTGTCAATGATCAATCAATTCAGCTTCATAATCAACACCACAGAGACAGCGTGACTGGTTTTGAATGTCAATGTCAATGATCATTCAAGCACAGCTTCAAGTTCGCCATTTCTTGACATAGTGTCTGCTCCTGATTTGCTTCCTTTTTCAAAATCAACATCACTAGGGAAAGACAATTCAATACTGCCGTTATTTTCAATGCTGGCGATGGTCGGAACACAATCAGCTTGCAAAACGAACGTGCCTTAATGTTGTCTTACTGGCCCTCAAGATTGCTTGATGATGCCACAGATCTGTACAAATTAAACGTAATAAACGGTAAATCGGCAATAGCAAACTTATGGCCTGTGACGACTCAGCATCGACTGCTATTTGTGTTGTCAGACTGACGTTTTTATACCTCTAAAGGACGTCGAGGCAAATTGTTGCCTGGGTAATATAGTATTGTATGTATCGTACTTATGTAACTGCTATTGTTCTAATAATCAGTGACTCTAAATGGACTAGTAGTGGTTAGCGCAACGGACCACAGACTGGAAGGTTGTGGGTTCGAATCCCCGTCGGTCCCCTCAAAAAGTCATTGTGGGATTTTTCGGCTCCAACCGGCCCCTATCCAGAGTTGAGCGTGCTATGGGCTTATTGGGAAAACTGGGATCACACAGTCGAGTCTCATCCACTTTACGGACGCGTCAATGAGGGTGTTGTTGAACTCTCTTGACCAACACCGCAGGTGTCTATATCTCTCGGGCCTGATTGACACCACAATATATTATGATAGTAAGCGTAGAGTACAGCCCTATCACGCAGTCTCAATCCTAGATGGAACTCCTTGGCCATCATGGTCATTATCCTCCTCGATCATCGTCATGATTATCATCGCGTTGTGACTGCGGTACCAGCTTCTGGGTCAATAAGGTGAGGTAGAAAATGGAACAAAAATAAAATTTTCAAAGGTTGAGTACAAAGAAACTCCTAAGTGTGGCATAATCCTAAAAAAAATCAAATGGACAGTCTTGTTTCTTTCTTTTTGTCCAGCAGGGAGCTTTTACTTAGGCTATTTTTATCTCCTGTTTCAGTCTCATCTCAAGCCATTTTCATTTCCTGGTTCAGTCTCATCTCAAGCCATTTTCATTTCCTGGTTCAGTCTCATCTCAAGCCATTTTCATTTCCTGTTCAGTCTCATCTCAAGCCATTTTTATTTCCTGTTTCAATCTCATCTCAAACCACCTTCATTTCCTGTTTCAACCTCATCTCAAGCCATTTTCATTTCCTGTTTCAATCTCATCTCAAGCCATTTTCATTTCCTGTGTCAGTCTTATCCCAAGCCACTTTCATTTCCTGTTTCAATCTCATCTCAAGCCACTTTCATTTCCTGTTTCAATCTCACCTCAACCATTTTCATTTCCTGGTTCAGTCTCATCTCAAACCATTTTTATTTCCTGTTTCAATCTCATCTCAAGCCATTTTCATTTCCTGTATCAGTCTCATCTCAAGCCACTTTCACTTCCTGTTTCAATCTCATCTCAAGCCATTTTCATTTCCTGTGTCAGTCTTATCCAAGCCACTTTCATTTCCTGTTTCAACCTCATCTCAAGCCATTTTCATTTCCTGTTTCAATCTCATCTCAAGCCATTTTCATTTCCTGGTTTCAGTCTCATCTCAAGCCATTTTTATTTCCTGTTTCAATCTCATCTCAAACCACCTTCATTTCCTGTTTCAACCTCATCTCAAGCCATTTTTCATTTCCTGTTTCAATCTCATCTCAAGCCATTTTCATTTCCTGTGTCAGTCTATCCCAAGCCACTTTCATTTCCTGTTTCAATCTCATCTCAAGCCACTTTTATTTCCTGTTTCAATCTCACCTCAAACCATTTTCATTTCCTGGTTCAGTCTCATCTCAAACCCATTTTTATTTCCTGTGTCAGTCTCATCTCAAGCCATTTTCATTTCCTGTGTCAGTCTCATCTCAAGCCATTTTCATTTCCTGTTCCAGTCTCATCTCAAACCACTTTCATTTCCTGTTTCAATCTCATCTCAAGCCACTTTCACTTCCTGTTCAGTCTCATCTCAAGCCACTTTCATTTCCTGGTTCAGTCTCATCTCAAACCACTTTCATTTCCTGTTCAGTCTCATCTCAAGCCACTTTCACTTCCTGTTTCAATCTCATCTCAAGCCACTTTCACTTCCTGTTTCATCTCATCTCAAGCCACTTTCATTTCCTGTTCCATCTCATCTCAAGCCACTTTCACTTCCTGTTTCAATCTCATCTCAAGCCACTTTCATTTCCTGTTCCAGTCTCATCTCAAGCCACTTTCACTTCCTGTTTCAATCTCATCTCAAGCCACTTTCATTTCCTGTGTCAGTCTCATCTCAAGCCACTTTCATTTTCTGTTTCAATCTCATCTCAAGCCACTTTCATTTCCTGTTCCAGTCTCATCTCAAGCCACTTTCACTTCCTGTTTCAATCTCATCTCAAGCCACTTTCATTTCCTGTTCCAGTCTCATCTCAAGCCACTTTCACTTCCTGTTTCAGAATCATATATTTTCGGTCGTGAACTTCTTCTTTCACAATCATTTAAGAACTGATCGCGAAACACTTTCTTTTTTTGTTTATAGAAAACATTTGTCCAAATCTGCTGTTAAATTTAAGCGAAGTAAATGATGCAGCAAGGTCATTTAGCTCTCTACGCTCGCGAGTCCCTTAGCATCAAGATAGTATTTTGTGCATCTGGTTACTCACAAACACATTGTAATTTCGTTTTAGTCCTTTTCTCTCATTGGACGAAGCAGCAGGGGAGTTTCAGTCATTTTCTCCTAATTTTTGTGTTTGGTTTTGTTCGTTTGCACTTGACAAAGGCCAGTTGGCTGTAAATTTGCGCCTGTCTTGTCTGGTTGTATTAAATACCCATCCTTATTCTATTGTCGTGGGTTTTTTTTCTGGTTCCTGTTTGCCTGAACGCGGGCAGTCGTACTTGTTTTGTATCTGGTACTGTCGTTCAGTCCCGACAGTCTGTGTGTTTCGTACAGATATTCCTACTATTCAAGTTTTACAAGTGAACCAATGACAAAGAAATGGATGAAATCAATCAACAACAAGAACAATAACGAAAATAATAAAGTGATTCGTTACTGTCCGATTTTCACACTTCTTTGCGTTTAACAGAAACTTTCTTACTATTCAAGTTTTGAAAATAATCATCATCATCATCATCAGGTGCCTTGCCGCATGGCGTTGGCGATTATGGACTTCCATCTGTGTCTATCTCTTGTTGCCTCAAACATCTCTTCCACCCTCCATGTCTTCAGCCACTCTGCAAGTCCGTCTAGTATCTTCTCCCTGGGTCTACCTGGTGCTCTCTTTCCCTCCAGCTTTCCCGTTGTGACCAGGTGATCCAATTGCCCTTCCTCATAAAATGCCCTATGAATGTTGCCTGTCTTTTCCTAATCTTCCTTACGAATGATCTTCTTGTGTCTGCCTCCATCAAGACTGTCTCGTTTGTTTTCTTTGCTGTCCATGGAACTCTCAATATTCTTCTTAGAAACCACATCTCGGCTGCCTCAATCTTGTTCTGGCTTTGCGTGTTGACTGTCCACGCCTCGCATCCGTACAGCAGTATTAGTTCTATATAACATTCAAGAACTCTCTTCCTGTTGTTAATTGATAGGCATTTGTTAGTAAGAATGCTTTCCATCTTCTTGAATGTTGTTTTGGCTTGGCCGATTCTGCTGGCTATTTCTGATGTGCATCTGCCGTCTGGTGAAATGATCGTTCCCAGGTATTTAAACTTATCAACCTGTCTCAAGGTTGTGCCGTTTGCTGTTATTTTGCATGAGGGGATTTCATGTTTTTTACTGATCACCATGACTTCAGTCTTTCTGCTGTTTAGTTCCAACCCCTTACCTTTGCTTTCTATTTCAAGTATATTCACAAGGTTTTGTAGGTCCCTTTCAATTTCTGCAATTAGCACGGTGTCATCTGCGTATCGAATGTTGTTTATCATTTTTCCTCCAACCTTTAATCCAGGGTCTTCCTCTAGGTTTCTCATGATGTTTTCGCTGTAAAGTGAAAACTGATCTGGTGACAAAACACAACCCTGTCTGACTCCTCTTTTGATGTTTTGGAAAGAGCTTATATCGTTTTTTATTTTATTGCAGCTGTTTGTTCCCAATACATATTTCTGATTATTCGTAGATCTTTTCCATCAATATTGAGTCTTTCTAGTTGGTTGATCAATTCTTCATGATCTTACCCGATCGAAAGCCTTTCAGTCTGACAACAAAGCATAAATATAAATCCTTGTTCATCTCGATTGTTCTTAGGATGTATATGGCATTAATAGTTCATTTCCCTTCCACAAATCCACACTGTTCATCTGCTATTTCTCTTTTGATTCTATTCTTGTCCTCATCATGATTATTCTTAATAGGATCTTGGTTATATGACTCATCAAACTGATTGTGCGATGGAGTTCGCATTCTATAGCCCCTGTCTTCTTTGGAAGTGCAATGAAAATTGATTTTGACATATCTTTGGGGATTTTTCCAGTGTCGTAAATTTCATTTAGGAGGACTGTTATTTTTTCTTTACCGAATTCCTCCAGGGCTTCAATCATCTCTGTGGTAATGTTGTCTGGTCCTGGGCTTTTCCTGGTTTCATCTTTTTCAATGCCGCTCTAATCTTCATCTTTCATTATGAGTGGTCCTTCAAAGTTCTTTCTTATGATGTGTTCTGCGTTTCTGTCATCTTCAAAAAGGTCTTAAATGTACTCTCCCATCTGTCTAATATTTTGTCTTTTTCCATGAGAATCGTACCCTCTTTCGTGTGAAAATAATAAAAGAAGAAAAAAAAACAACCAACAAAAACAACATCAATGACAATCATGGTAATATAATAAGAATCATCATCATCATCATCTATCATCATCATCATCATTTCGATCGTCGTCGTCGTCGTCGTCGTCATCATCATCATCGTCATCGTCATCATAATAGTATAATGATAATAATGGTCGTGATGATGATGATAATATTGTTATCATCATCATCGTCATTATCATCACCATTATGATAATGATGATGATGGTGTTGACGATAAGAAGAAAAAGAAGAAGAAGAATGTATGTGGTACAACCGACCGATTTTCACTCTCCTTGCCCTTCATAGGAAAAATCTTACCGTTCAAATTTAACAATAATAAACGAAGAGATAGATGAATAGACACATACACTCAACAATTAAGAAATAGACATAAATTCAGTAACTGAAATACATCAGTTGATAAGTAAAACATCTAAATGCACGAGATAAGAAAAAATAAAGTTAGATAAAATAAGACGCGAGATGAAATGAAATGAAATAAGATAAAGTAAAATACAAACAAAATCCAAAATCACAACACTTCAAGTATCTCCGTAGAAATGAAGAAGTGAACAAGAGAATGCTTCGTAAAACAACCCTAACCCAACACTTCAAACCAAATGTGGTCACTAAAAACAAACTGGTCAAACCATTCTAACATTCTCTTTTTTTTTTTTTTTTACAAAAATCATTGCAGCAAAATTCAGATGGTCAAGCCACTCTAACTGTCATCTTTTTTATACGACAACAACAAAATTTGTCACAGAAATTCCAGATTTTGTACTTTTCAAAGTCACAGAAGTTTCGGTTGTAATAAAACTTGACTTGCATCGAGAACAATGATATAGATTGTCACAACAGTAAACAGATTAGATTTTTTTTTTATCATTTGTCGGAAGTTCCTGAAAAAGTGCTTTTTACACGCGTTACTTGAAAAGTGTTAATTTCAGGCGTGCGCTTCACTGTTTGTGTGTGTGTGTGTGTGTGTGCGTGCGCGTGCGTGCGTGCGTGCGTGCGTGTGTGTGCGCTGCGGGTGCGGCGGCGGTTGTTGTGTGGTGTGTGTGTGTGTGTGTGCAAAATCGACCTTCATGCTTTACCTTCCAACCTTATACGTTGATGATATCTCAATATCTCAACAGTTCGCACTGTGAACCAGCTTTGATAAAGACTCAACCATAAAGAACTGATAAAATCTTCTTCACATATCTCTACCTCACAGACAAACAGATAGACAATTATACACACACAGGCACGTACACATACACACAGGACACGTACACATAACATACTACACGCGCGCGTGCAGTGCACACACACAATCCACGAATACACAAACACTTATACACACAAACACATACTCGAGCACACACTCACATACACACGTACATAAACACACAAATGTATACGAGTGCGCGGAAACGCGCGCGCACACACACACATACATAATGCATACATACATACATACATACATACATACATACATACATACATACATACATCTACATACATACATACACACATATCCATACATACATACATACATACATACATACATGCATGCATACATGCATACATACATACATACATACATACATACATACATACATACATACATGCAAGCATGCATGCATACATACATGCATACATACATACATACGTAAATACATACGTAAATACATACATACATACATACATACATACATACATACATACATACATACATACATACGCGCGCAGACACACACGCACCACCGGTCGATGTGAATTCATATCCCTGAGCTTAAAAACAACGTTCGTTCCACCCAGAAGACCGACCACATTCACAAAGTGCAAAGGGGGAAAAACTACACACACACACACGCGTGCGCACACACACACACACACATACATACACACACATACACACTCACAACACAGACACACACACACAACACACACACACACACACACACACACACACACACACACACACACACAATACATACACACACATACACACTCACACACATACACACACACACGCACACACACAACACACTACACCACAACACCACACACACACACACACACACACACACACACACACACACACACACACACACACACACACACACACACTGCTTCTTTTTCCTTGTTGACCATGGCAAATCTTTCCTTGTGCCAGTGTGGGAACGAAGAAGCCGCATGACCGGTTTAACCATTTGACTTCCTCGGTCTATCCGCCAGCTTTCCACTATAGAGGATGAAGGGGGACTTGGGAGGTGTAATAGTCTTCCTCAAGTGTTAAAGTGAATGTGGCAGTCAAGCTGGTTATCCCATCTGCAGGGATGGATGTTAGCACCCTATCGGCATGCTTAGCTCTATCGGCATGTTTAGCTCTATCGGTATGCTTAGCTCTATCGGTATGCTTAGCTCTATCGGTATGCTTAGCACTATCGGTATGCTCAGTCCTATCGGTATGCTTAGCACTATCGGTATGCTTAGCACTATCGGTGTGCTTAGCACTATCGGTATGCTTAGCCCTATCGGTGTGCTTAGCACTATCGGTATGCTTAACCCTATTGGTATGCTTAGCCCTATCGGTATGCTTAGCCATATCGGTATGCTTAGCCCTATCGGCATGCTTAGTCCTATCGGTATGCTTAGCCCTATCGGCATGCTTAGCCCTATCGGTATGCTTAGCACTATCGGCATGCTTAGCCCTATCGGTATGCTTAGCACCTATCGGTATGCTAGCCCTATCGGTATGCTTAGCACTATCGGTATGCTTAGCACTATCGGTATGCTTAGCACTATCGGTATGCTTAGCATCTATTAGTTCGGTATGCTTAGCCATATCGGTATGCTTAGCCTATCGGTATGCTTAGCCATATCGGTTATGCTTAGCCATATCGGTTGCTGCCATGTTCTTAGCCTATCGTATGCTAGCCTATCGTATCTTAGCCATATCGGCATGCTTAGCCCTATCGGTATGCTTAGCCTATCGGATGCTTAGCCCTATCGGTATGCTTAGCCCTATCGGTATGCTTAGCCCTATCGGTATGCTTAGCCATATCGGTATGCTTAGCCCTATCGGCATGCTTAGCCCTATCGGTATGCTTAGCCCTGTCGGTATACGGGAGAGGGGTGGCAGAATGGTACAGACGTTCGCATGCCAATATTTCAACTCGAGGTTCCAGGTTCGCACCTCGTAGAGGCCTCGACTTTTCTTCTCAGGTTGACTTGAAAATCGAACTGAACGTCTAGTCCTTCGCAAGGGGACGAAAAAAGAGTCTTTTTCCATGATGAGCGTACCATCTTTCGATTTTAAGCATGTATTTTTCCTGTGGACAATTTCCGCCTTCTATGTCTTTGCATTTTGTTTTCACCAAGCTTTCTTGCTTCATTGCACCTATTCCTGATTTCTTTGTTTATCTTCCTGTATATCTCCTCGTTTCTCTTTGCTTTCTTCCGTTCCTCCATCAAGCCTAGAATTTCTTTTGTCATCCAGGTGATTACTTTGATAAATGATGAGAGTGAGGTAGGAGCCGGTTGGACCCGAAAATCGGCACGATGAATTTTAATGGATAGATGGGGATTCGAACCCACAACTTTCTAGTCGGTAGTCCGTTACGCTAACCACTACACACAGCAGCGACTGATCGGCTGCCCATCATTTTGGTGGTGTCAGCTTAGTGTTTCGTAGCTGATCGGCTGCCCATCATTTTGGTGGTGTCAGCTTAGTGTTTCGTAGCTGATCGGCTGCCCATCATTTTGGTGGTTCAGCTTAGTGTTTCATAGGTCCCTTCGTGTTCCCTTCCCCCAAATTAAAAAAATCCTTACCAGCGTATAGGATTCGCGCAGACTGAAAAAGCGTGCAAGATAATTGCTGGCAGATTTGGAAGGAGCGCATATGGAATCGTCCACTCAGTGTGATGGATCCTCTGGAACAAACTCCAGATGCCAAAGCCAAGCAATGCGTTATCTGGTGAATAAGCAACAGGTCATTTGGAGGTTATGTCGCCTGCCCTCCGATAGATCCTTGTTAAAGAGTTTTAACCCTTTCACTTCCCCCAGTGGGGATGCCGGGGGCTCTTTCAGTATAAACAGTATCCCCACCTTCTGGAAATTCTGTGCTAGAAATTTCTTTTTTTCTGTTACTGTTTTTGTTTCTTTCTTCCTCCGTTTCTGTCATTTCTTCCTATCATTTTCTGCCTTGCTCGTCCATTCTACATATATGTGTTCGATAAAGTCTTACTTACTGTTTCTTAGGATTGATAATTGGGTACATGTTTTGGGTGTATTTTTGGCCCTAGGGAGGTGAGATATGCGGAAGCAATTTCAGGTAATTTATGCCTGTTTTGATATATGATTTGGTGTCCTTAGGTATGCTTATATTTGTATTCAGGTGTGTTTTTTAAATCCCCTGTGCAATAAATTGGACGGAGTGGTCAACGCCAGGGGCATGTCCTTAGATTATATGCGCGACTGCATTGATAAGTGTACTTAATTTTTGTTTCTGTTGAAGTTTTGTGTGTTTGAAGTGGTTATAGCCCTGATATGGCTCTACGCAGACGGCTGGGCTTTAAACAACAATAACAATAACCCTTTGACTCCCTCACCCTATCCACCAAATGCAAAAACTTAACCCTTTGACTCCCACAGCCTGTCCTTGGACGGAGTGGTCAACGCCAGGGGCATGTCCTTAGATTATATGCGCGACTGCATTGATAAGTGTACTTAATTTTTGTTTCTGTTGAAGTTTTGTGTGTTTTGAAGTGGTTATAGCCCTGATATGGCTCTACGCAGACGGCTGGGCTTTAAACAACAATAACAATAACCCTTTGACTCCCTCACCCTATCCACCAAATGCAAAAACTTAACCCTTTGACTCCCACAGCCTGTCCACCAGCTTCCTACAGGATGGGGAGTCAAAGGGTTAAGTATACCCATTCCAACTGTTCTTGCCTTCTTCTTCATCCATAACTCTGTGCAAAGTCACTGGGGCCCCGCCTCGCAGAACTGTTCACCAGGTTCCCCCAGCTATATTGGTTGTGCGCCAAAGCCTGGGTTTCTTCAAGTGTCTCTTTCCGTTCTGTTATGTTGTCCATGTTGTCGTCATTTCTTTGTGTGTGTGTGTGTGTGTGTGTGTGTGTGTGTGTGTGTGTGTGTGTGTGTGTGTGTGTGTGTATGTGTGTGTGTGTGTGTGTGTGTATGCGCGCGCGCGTGCGTGTGTGTATGTGTATGTGCACATGTGTGTGCGGGGGGGGGGAGTGTATGCCTGTGTGTGTGTTTGTGATTCTGTGTGTGTGTGTGTATGTGTGTGCATGTGTGTGCGTGTGTGCGTGCGTGTGTGTGTGTGTGTATGTGTGTGTATGTATGTGTGTGTGCGTGTATGTGTGCGCGTGCGTGTGTGTGCGTGTGTGTGTATGTGTGTATGTGTGGTGTGCGTGTGTGTGTGTGCGTTTGTGTGTGTGCATGTGTGCGTGTGTGTGTGTGTGTGTATGTGCGTGTGTGTGTGTGTATATGCAAGCGTGCGTGCGTGTGTGTCTGTGTGTGTTTGTATGCGTGTGTGCGTGTGTGTATGTGCGCGTGTGTATGTATGTGTGTCTGTGTCTGTGTCTGTGTCTGTGTGTGTGTATGTTTCTGTCTTCCCCTCCGTCTCTCTCCCTCACCAGGTCACTGGAGTACTGATTTCACCAGGTCACGGAGTACTGATTTCACCAGGTCACCGAAGTACTGATTTCACCAGGTCACTGGAGTACTGATTTCACCAGGTCACTGGAGTACTGATTTCACCAGGTCACTGGAGTACTGATTTCACCAGGGCACTGGAGTACTGATTTCACCAGGTCACTGGAGTACTGATTTCACCAGGTCACTGGAGTACTGATTTCACCAGGTCACTGGAGTACTGATTTCACCAGATCACTGGGTTTTCCACACCAGGTCACTGGAGTACTGATTTCACCAAGTCACTGGAGTACTGATTTCACCAGATCACTGGTTTCACCAGGTCACTGGAGTACTGATTTCACCAGGTCACCGGAGAACTGATTTCACCAGGTCACTGGAATACTGATTTCACCAGGTCACTGGAGTACTGATTTCACCAGGTCACTGGAGTAGTGATTTCACCAGGTCACTGGAGTACTGATTTCACCAGGTCACTGGAGAACTGATTTCACCAGGTCACTGGAGTACTGATTTCATCACCAGGTCACTGGTATTTACCAGGTCACTGGAGTATCTGATTATTCACCAGGTCACTGGAGTAGTGATTTCACCAGGTCACTGGAGTACTGATTTTCCACCAGGTCACTGGAGTACTGATTTCACCAGGTCACTGGAGTACTGATTTCACCAGGTCACTTGTTTACCAGGTCACTGGAGTACTGATTTCACCAGGTCACTGGAGTACTGATTTCACCAGGTCACTTGATTTCACCAGGTCACTGGAGTACTGATTTCACCAGGTCACTGGAGTACTGATTTCACCAGGTCACTGGAGTACTGATTTCACCAGGTCACTGGAGAACTGATTTTACCAGGTCACTGGAGAACTGATTTCACAGTCATGGAGAATGTTTACAGTCACTGGAGAACTGATTTCACAGTCACTGGTAGTACTGATTTCACCAGGTCACTGTAGTACTGATTTTACCAGAGTACTGATTTCACCAGGTCACTGGAGAACTGATTTCACCAGGTCACTGGAATACTGATTTCACCAGGTCACTGGAGTACTGATTTTACCAGAGTACTGATTTAACCAGGTCACTGGAGTACTGATTTTACCAGAGTACTGATTTCACCAGGTCACTGGAGCTTTTAGTTACGTGGCCACAC